>JABWDB010000044.1:1932500-2469725 GCA_019614645.1 Stratiolaelaps scimitus | reverse complement strand
TTATCACTACTGAAGCATTCATTTAAAATATCAATGAAAATTTCTCGAATTAGCTTAGACCTAAACTTTTTTTTTTTTTTTTTTTTTTTTGGGGATTACGGGAATGCTTGATGCACATGCGCACTGAGCGGTCCATATATAACAGCGCTAGTGTGGGACTCACAAACCCACTAAAACCCGCTTACCCCCCCCCACCCAGATGGCTCGAAGCTTAGACCTAATCCTGAAGAACACAAATGTTCCACTACACATATGCTAG
Source organism: Stratiolaelaps scimitus (assembly GCA_019614645.1). Taxonomy (NCBI): domain Eukaryota; kingdom Metazoa; phylum Arthropoda; class Arachnida; order Mesostigmata; family Laelapidae; genus Stratiolaelaps; species Stratiolaelaps scimitus. The sequence goes on along the minus strand of JABWDB010000044.1, from coordinate 2,469,466 downwards.
AAGTCGACATGACTTGTACCTTGTCTATTGACATTAGGCGAATATCTATACATATATGTATATACTTAGCGTACCTGAATTTCGATTAATACCTCGCGGTCAGTATTTCCGTTATACACATAATGGCCGGATATAGAATGTGGCAGTCTCTCTCTGTTGTCGTGTGCGCCAAGGGAATGAACGGCCAGCACCGGTTATTCTAATATTCGACGATCAATTGCCGGCTAAGCATCAGCATGGGAACTCCACAGTTTTGTGTCGACGGTGCACCGGGTCACCGGTCGTGCACGACATGATTTCAGGTATAAATTCGCTTCACAGGATGATAAAATGTGCCACACACCGAAGTTTTGCGAGAATTTGTCGTGTGTCTGCCAAATCATGTGTGTCACATATTTGATGGCTTTAAACATCAACAATGTCAAATCAAATGCATAATAAATAAATAAACGGATTTGGCTGATACAACAACTGATTTCGATGCAACAGCATAGTTCACATACGACTAAGTAGAACGTTATACCCTCTCAGGTACAATAACACCTTCCAGAACAATAATAAATAATAATGGCCAAAGATTCTCCGACGGAGGAGCCCGGTGAAACATCTCTTGTTCTCTCGAGATCATTTTGTGACCATCGTGGTTGCAATATACCACAGTTGAGTTGGGGTACGCTCTCACACATTCATTTACTCGCTCATAGAATTATGCTAGTTAGAGGAGATCTATTTATTTGTGCGCCTTCAGGCGTTTGGGCTAGCTAGCTAGCTGGAGTTGTTATCACGATGTGTGCAGGAGCGTGAAACCTCATGGTCCTACAATGATTATGCGGTCGTAATATGCCAAAATGCGCTGTCATATCACTCGCGCATAAATAGCTATGAAAATGAATCTAAGCTGGCGAATATGGCATTTAGAGGAAATGGGTGGTCTAGGTGTGTAAATTCATCCCCAGTGAATAATGGCATGCTTTCGTAGTTTACTGAGCACGTAATTTGGCTTATGAAGGATAGCACAATGGTTGTGCATTCCCCATGTGACGATAAGAGGTAATCAAGTGTAACTGCGGGCAAAGCTATACACGCAACACGTCAGGGTAGATATGTCTATTCTGTGTGTAACGCCAAAATGCGAATTCCGGTTTCAAATGTAACATTGAATTATCTAGGAGCATTTCTCGAGAGGTGAAACAGAAAGATTCATCAATGGGACGTCATATAGTATGAGACGATGCTTGATGCCAAGAATGAACAACAATATAACCGCGCGGTCAACGCTTCGTCGTCCGTAGTTCAGCGTTCTCTTCATTAATATTTGATTTAAGCTACTAGTATGTGCGTTGTTATATATATATTAAGTAGCGTGCAAAAATTCACAAGTTCTGTGTCCAGGCATGCAAACATCGCTTTCTTGATTAGCAAAAATAGGTGTTCAAACTTCAGCAGCTAAACGCAACATATCAGGATCGAATTTCAAAGGTAACCTATATATGACACAACAATGAAGAGTGAATACAACAATGCCATGATGTCGGATGTTAGGAATATGTCCAAAGGCATCTCATTCCTCTCCAGCCAATCTGCTTCCATTCACAGAATACAATCTCTCATTGGCGAAAGGCGCCCCGTAATAAATTTTGTGACCGTGGATCTTTAGCCCTTGTCAACTTCTTTCGATGCTGGTAAAGATGTATATGTAAGTTCTACGTCCTGGCACGAAAAATGAGATACGCCCACTATGCGTCCATCGGACTGGTAGTCTTATAAGAAACAAACAAAAGCTTCGCGTCTCTTGTAGCCATCTACTCCTTTTGTTTTATTTATCCCATAACAAAATACTGCTACATACTGCTTTGTCTCCGTCGTACCATTAACCAGCTTTGAATATGGTTCCCGCAAGAGACGCACACAACCTTATATTCATCTTATTTACAAGCGGGCAGGCCACCTCCGGAAGACACACCGGCAACCGATAGAATACTAATTAATATAGACTTGGGGGATCCAGTCGGCAGCAAGGGTAGGATGGCGCGCTCGCCAACGTTCGCTTGAAGAACAGTATGTTCAATACCATTATCTGCAACAGAGATTCATGTTACGACGATGTCGATCTGTCCGTCTGTCAAACAAACCCTATTAATCATATGACGGCAAGAGACACAAGGGCGAGACCCCACATCAACAAGATGTTGCACACTCTTTCATATTGATGATGATTCAGGTTCTTTCATTAAAGTCCTAGATCAAATATCATCATCGATCACTAATGAAGTCACTGAGTCCCGTCGATACAACGACAACATCATGGCCGCGTGCCAAAAAAGGTAGCCAGACAAAGTGGCTGGCTGGATTCATTTTTACGAGAGATGTCTGTCAATGAAGGTATCCAACTTAGCTAGGGTGAATCCACATCGTCATAGGTGATGGACCTTGTTTTCTTTCGCTCTTGTAAGGACATTGCCTCCCACTGGAATTAAGCCATTGCTTATTAATAGAATAGAGTAACGTGAATCATATGTGTTTTTGTGTTGGAAAAAAAAACGGATAAAAATGGGTTCTATGAAGCACGCGTTCGTTTCATTTTACGCGTAGGGTTTATAAGATAATTTTACCGTTATAAGCGAAAGGCAACACATCTTGTCGTTCGATTACATTATAAATCGAGTCTCTGTTCGCACCTGTCGCATCATCCAAAGGCCATCATAAGTAGTACGGTGACGGTTTTAATAGTAAACCTTCGTTTTATTAGTACGTGAAGTACACGTTGCTTTTAAGCACGTTCGTATACGATTATATATATATATATATATATATATATATATATATATATAATAAATGAGCATTTCTCGTATTATATATGAAGGCTGATCATGCACGGTGCCGGTAGAGCTTCAAGGCACGATTGGTCTTAGCAATGGCAGTGTTTGCCTCCCGGTGGACGCTTCGGTTTTATGGTTTTAATAATTTTTAAACGCTTTTTTAATCACTCAAGAAGTACATCACACACGTAGTTATTGTTTTCGTTAAGCGGACTACTTCTATATTGAATCGAAAACCCTGACGATTTTGGTATTCGCGCAAGCCCAATTGTAGCGTATTAATAATGTATTTCTCTTCAAAGTCGCTAAAAGTATAATGAATTTGTGGTGTATCTATGGCGGATTGAGTAAAATCGTTTTGTTACACTTACACGGAGTAAAACTTTGGAAGGAAATATCAGCCATAAAATAGTATAATAACTGTTTAATAACTGTTTAAATAAAGAGGGTTAATTGATGTGAACTCCCGTCGAATGCACCTGTATCAAATCACAACAACAGTTACCCGGTCAACCCACGTGGTGGTCATAGCGGTTCTGGCGGGTAGCAATCGAAGACTACAGATGTATGTCGGGATGAGAAATAATGTTGAAAGAAGTGTTTCAAGCGCAGCACTCCCACTTATCACTGCAGACGTATTTCACTAGACAGAGATTCTTCAGTGTCTAACTTGTGGCACCCTGTAAGACCAAGCACAGACAGTAGACGGCGCAATTAGGTCCACAAACATATTTTGCTTATGTGTTTAGGTTGTTCTGGCGTGTCCCACTTTCGCAATGGAAGTCGAGAGATGTCTACAAATAGATCGAATACATACGTATGCTAGACCGATCGAATACATACGTATGATAGAATACATACGTATGCTAGTCAATGAATGCCAAGGGCATAACTACTTCGTAATGACGTTCAAGGAAATTGTGACGTTGCTTTCAAGGGATCCGCAGCAGACTTGTGTGAAGTGCATGAACAAGATCCTACTCAGAAACATTCTTCTCTTTGTCTCAAGAGCATCTATAAAAGAAATGCCGAGCTGATATTCTTCCTCTCAGATAGCAGATAAATGTCTGATCTTCACTAAGCGTATTTAGAGTGCCAAGTATAAAAGTAAACACCTTACGGACCCACGTTAATGTGGTCTACTTTTGTGTAATGGCGCGTGTGATCGGTCTCGTGTCGCTAGCTTTGTTTTACCCTCACCCATGTATCAGCCAGTATGTAGATCTCGTTATGGAAAACATCTCGTCAAGGGAGGCGATCCGCCCAAGCAGCCAAATTCGGACCAATTTCCCATCCTGTTCCACCTTTCCTACAGCATCTCGACGACGCACAATAGTTGACTGGGCTACTCCCAGTTAAACGACAAACTCTCGAATTGGCTGGGGCGCATTTTCACTCAAGAGATCCATTCGTAAATTCGGAGTCGCCTGTCTCTCGTTGCTGGCTGGAACAATTTTCGGCGCTTAAACTAGTCTCAATCGACTCTATCGAACACTGCCTATTTGATCGCTTATGCAGTTGATCTGATGTGGAATTGATTCGAAAAAAAAGCCCAACAAATTTCAAACCCATATCAAGGTCCTTTTAGTAAAGCTACACAACTTTAAGGATGGCCGAAATGACTTATCGGCCAACCTAGTAGTTGGCAGTAACCAAGAGACAATCGACATCATATTATGCTGATTGGGATTCGGATGAGAGACATATGCGAGTGATCGACGCTGTTAGGATTGCAGCCACTCGTAAACACAAGAACCTACACAATGTGTGCTACGTAGAATGACTTGAAGTCAAACCACCTCAGATGTATGACAAAGCACATGCATTTAATGCTGGAATGGTGCAGGCAGGTTTCCGATTCAACATTTACAACATAACCATTGTGGTGAAATATTGAATGCTGCCTGAGAAAATCTGGTATAGATAGCTCAAATGTAACCTTATTGCCTTTAACCAGTAAGGCAGAGAATAAGCAAAGGTGGCCCCGACAGGTCCTCATAGTAATACCTAAAGGTTAAGAGCTGAGGCCTGTCAGATAGGGGAACAACGGAGGGTCAGCTCGAAAAACATTTATTGCCTTTAACCAAGGGAAAGCTCCAGGGCAACCAAGGGTCATGCTATCGTCGTGTTGTTGTTCTGCTAGTCATCACAAATTGTCAATCCATTACTATGTCGCGTGAACGTACGATTTTTTTTGTTTTTTTTCCAGCTGACCCTCAGCTGTTCCTCTATGCGACAGGCCTCAGCTCTGTCGCATTGGGAACTGTTAAATGGAACAGAATCGTGCCGTTGGAGAGGCGAAAAAAATTCAGCATAGAATCAGAGACTTAATAATTAGGCGGTTAAGGCAGGAATACGAGAGCTAATTAAATAGTCAGCCTAAGTAGCCTACAGGCTACCAGTCGAGATACGATTGTTAGAGATATTCGTGTTATTTGAATGAATTCCTCAACATTCGAGTCAGCTCTAGCAACGGTAATTACAACGTCTATGTGGATCGTTGTTTGATAACTAGTTGATTGCTCCGACTGTATTGCTACATTAATTAAACCCCTAATATGCGCTGGCAGCTGCCGTTGCGATCAGAACATGTTCCCGTCTGGTGAAATCGCCCTCCGACAGTGGAACAGTCATAATTCCACGCCTCCCATTCAAGTCTACCTTCTACTGTTATTTAAACGCTCACTCATCCCCGATATAATAAATTCGTCTACCGAGTGACGACAAGCCGGTGGGGGGGGGAGATACTCGCTATCGCACAATGTAATTAGCTAGCATATGTAAAACTCATCAGACCTCGTCAGAATGAATGCCTCCGAGATGATTCATTTGTTATTTTTTTCTTTGACCACGTTGTTTTCTGTATTTGTATTATAATAACATCATTATTGTGGCAGTACTGCATTCATGCATCCAACAGTGTGGCGTTGTTGCTTCGCAGAGGTGGTGGCAAGCGGTCAAAAAGAGTACCCTTTAATGAGGAATTGTGTGCTACCCTCGTGACGACGACCGCGTACAATGCGTGACAGCTTCGCGAGGTTGGCGTTAAGTTGCTAAAACGACCCCCTCCCCCGATTACGTCGCTCACCTCCCCTCCTCAATACGATCGAAAGGGAAGGCCTTCTCGCTGCCTGCGTTGCTGTGTGGCCATTGCTACAAAGTGTGATAGATACACACACACATGCATACATACATATACACGCCTGCCTTGGGTATCAATAGGGCAGAGACCTAGAGTGGCATCGACTGGCCGGTGAGGCGAAGGTATGTACGGAGAATTTTCTAATCCAGAGCAGAAGGCAAATTCTTCGAGCGATCTCCTTCCGAGCACTTCTGTCTTCTCGGTTGCTTTAGAGGCAGCAGCTTCGACCCCAAGCTGGGGATGGGGACGGGCTTGGCCCTGTGAGCCAGGAGGCTGCTAAACTGCTGCTAAACCGCTCGTCGAGATCAGCGGCGACAGCGGTGGTTGGATCGCTCTCGGGCTGGCTTGCTGGCGCAAGTTTATACACGCCTGAGTGGCTGACCCGGAGGTTGGCTCTCGCTGGAAATTAGGAGGAACGAAGGAACGAACGAAGGACAGCCGGCTAGCTGCTTCGCTCGCCGACTGGATGAGCCGAGAGGAGAGGAGCATCCGCTCTTGAGAGTAGTTCGGCTACGGCGCCGACGGGTCGACGTCGGTGACGAGTCGACGTTCTTGAAGATGACATGAAGGAGGGGAATTTTCGCGGTGAAGGGTGTACCGCTGCTGGGTCCTTGGCTGGATGCTGGTGATGGGGGGAGCCCACTTTTCAGCGTTGTCCGCTGAACTTTGTGACTCCCGAGTGGGAGTGGACAGATGGGGGGGAGGGCGGTAGGGAGATGGCTGGAACGAGGAACCTTTCCTATACAGACGTCCACAGAGATGACGAAGAGACAGAGATGAAGATGGTGACGACATAGGCAAAGATAGAGCGACAGCCTCCTTGTGGCTGCCGCCAAACATTGTGTTATTTTAAATAACATCATCCCGTTTCGTGTGAGTGTAAATATGTGAGTAAAGATCAGCATGCTCTGCCCTCAACTCGAAATGCGTTCGAATATCGTCCCGAAGAGCGCCACAAACCACAAGCCCTTTGCGAATATATTGTCATTGACATATCCCATCTCAGCTTCATCAATAATAGATAATCATCTTTATCAAGCTTCCTTATAGCAATGATACTGGATGAATATTTTATCGTTATGTTTTAGTTATTCATGAAAGCGGCGAGCTTTTAGAACAAAAATAGCACATTTTCCAGGCTGAGGCTCGACCAACAGATACTGTCCACAGTAAATGTTGGCTGAGCGTCTAAAGAAGGTCTAAAGACATACCTGCCAGACTTTCCGGACTCGCCTGGAAGGTAAGGGCAGCTTTTTGCAGCTTTTATGTGCGTATGATGTGATATTTCTTCTCAGTATTATCTTGATCAATATTGAATTTCACATTCAGGAATCTGTGTCGGACGGCAGTTTCTGTTGAAATGAAGAAAATCGGTTTAACCAAAATATCATTTGAAACAAATAAAAGTGCTAAGAACTTCCATATAATCTGTTATAACTCTTCTTATTGAGCATATGACAAACTACTGTGCACAGCCGTAGCAAGAGCATCCAGTTGCGAATACTCTTCAGATACTAGCGGTCGAATATGAAGTAAAGTTAACAAAATCCTTTAAAAGACTTGAAAAATATAAGTATAAAAAAACAACCAATTGAGCTCAACTTGGGCGACCTATCAAATAAAAGGGTCCTCGAGCCACATTTAATATTTACGGAAAGAAACCAAGTGAATGTTAAGGTCACCTAGGGAAAAATATGACTTCACAATCCATGCGCCGTGATTTCGTGTCCGTATACTATTTCATTAAATCTCAACGTTCTCGACATATATACATTTATTATAATATGACAGAAAATACATTTGAGAGATATGAAAACGAGAATAGATAATAAACACTCTCAACAGAAGTTACCCAATTCGCAGGGTCTCAAAGGGGAGTGAGTAAACAAGCAAATTGACGCTCTGACCAGTATTTATCAGCTGGATCCAAATTTCAATTTCAAGCCCGCTGTTGTTCTATTATCATATTTATGTATGATCATCAATCCAATATTCCACACCGATTCGCAACAATGAAATCAGCAAGAACCTGTCTCGGACATTCGCGTCAATTCGTTCGACTACATAGTCTCAAATACATCGACTATATATTCAGACATGATAAATATCTATTTAGGCTAAAACGGAAGATAATAACCTATAAATATCCAACTGCAACCCTGTCCAGTCCAGCGTGCTGCGCTCACGAAAATAAAAAGAAGGACGGTATCCTCTTTCTCTCTCTCTCTCTCTCTCTCGATCTCTCTATCTCATCCTATTTCTCTCGTTTTATCCCCCTTAATTCTCTCTGGGAATTTCGTAAAAGGGATCAGACGAGAAGCTGTTTTTCCCAGGAGCGCGTCGAGGGAGCCGGCCGTTTCCAAGGGAGGTAATAAAAATTGTGTAATCTCTTCCGGATATTTTCTCCCGCAGTTTTTAGACAAGTGCCGAGCAATGTCGGCCTGAACGTTCGAAGCTTAGTCGTTTAGCTATCATTCTCGGGTGCGATTCTCGCCGATCTGTGTAGGGAAAACGCTCGTCCTTGTGTCATAATGTTCGTACGTCACATGTTATATATCTAAGCATATGTTATATGGATGGCAGACAGGCAAGGGGGGGCAAATTGTGTGGTGATTAAATTCTATCCAATTCTGCTGCAATGAGGCTCACACTTATGATTCAAACTCGCAAATACCATAGATTTAGACAACGGCGATAACGTGATTGGATAGACGGCGCAAAACACGCTCGAATTCTACATTTTTGCATCAAGAGTACCTATATATAAAGGAGACGTGTAGAATAAAATCTGAACTTAAGTATTGTGAGATTGCAGTTCAATTGTCAATAAACAGCAATGTGAATGAATGAGTGAAAAAAACCCTTTGCATGCGCATGTAGACGTGATTACAGACGGTGGTTGTTTTTAAAGTTACAAGTTTTTACTGCATGAGACAGGGAGGTCGCATATGAAATGTGGTGAGAAATGACTGCCTTGGCAACATACGTGATGTGAGCACCCCTATAAGTTCCCAGTCACTGATTCTGCTGCTGCCGCTGTCGCCGTTGCCAGATGTTAAGCCTCCTCCAGGAAGTAGTGAAACAGCAGCTGCCGCAACTCTGAACTCCGCTGATGTCGAGAAGTTGGCGAGTGAGTATCGAGCAAAGCCGTCGCATCTGTCAGGAGAATAGGAAGGAGGCAGATCAGCACCCACCGCGACCTTCACCATTTGCAACGCCCCGTTCCTTCATGAAGAAATGAAGGTCAACGTTCGGCGCAACATTCTCAGGTGTCCTACTACACGCGACATCCGAACATGAGGACGACGCCCCTGCTGCCGCCGCTATTCAACGTATAAGCTTTCGCGCTCTCGGTAGCTCGTGATCGAGCAGATTGCTCGTAGTGATATGTAAGGGTTAACTCCTGCCGAGAGTACTACGGGTATCTAAGAAGTCCTCGGACACTAATTACCCCCCGCTGAAACTTTAGATATCAATGTGGAACTTGATTAGGTTGAATTGTGCACATTCATCGAATAATCGAAAGCAGGAAAATATCGTTACAACAGACAAACTTTGACAAAATCTTGCAACGCTTCAGTATCAGTTACGATTTGCTATCAGTTACGGTAAAAAAAAAAAAAAAAAAAAAACCTCATCGGCGGACAAGCTTTAAAGAACGCAGGAGGCTCGACTGGGATATCTCCTTTATCTCGAAAGGAGCCAACGAGACTTGCTTACTGATCGGGCAATTTACAGCATTATATAATGTGGCATTCTTCGAGTTATGAAGATCCTTCTCCATTGGGATTTAGAACGTTTAGTGATTCTGACGAGACCCATTAGCATCGTTCTCTTTGTTAGGTTAGTCTAGGACACTCAGCTCGGTAGAACCTTGCACAGAAACGTATCGTAGAATACATTTAAAATGTAGTCGTAAGTTCTACGGCACTTAACCAGACACCGGTTTAACAGCGTTTATTGTTCGGTTACCAGATCCATTTTATAATATGAAGTATAATTTCGACGTGGGCCACTTCGACTCTTCCCGTTGATGTGATAAGAAGAAAAAAACGCCGGAGTCGGCTACGATTATAGTCGTGTGCTGACCTAGAGAAGTAGGTAACAATCGCTCAATCCATGAGAAATTATCAAATATTATTACCACCCGGTTAAAATGGATGCTCAATATATTTGAATCACTGCTCAGAATAGATCAAAATGCCGGCGATCATCGACAGCTGTACAATCTACTTTTAAATGTGTGTCATTCTCGTGTCGAACAGAGGATTCAGAGGGTCCAACATTGCTATCATATATTTCGCGCTTGCTGGAATAACCACCGGATGCCCCATCTTGACTAGCCTGTTAATAGTCTGTTAGGATAACTATTTTTCGTTGTGAGTGTACACTTGTGAAAGTCGCATTCTACGGTGAAGATTAGTTATTTACTAACTAAAAAAATGATTTTTGCTTAGGCCGAGTTTTTTTGTGAAGAATTATAATGTATATTAGTTTTCTTGTATAAAATGCCAATATTTGTTATTATGCGTTCCGCAAGCTTCATGTCGTCACTCCTTGGAATGGTCGCTACAGTCATCTGACCCACTCATAATTCAATTGAGCATCAATTTCTTTACTTGACCAGCACAAACGTCCCGAGGTTTTCAAGTGGCACTAGGTTGCCATAGGCTGGCACGTACGTTTGTTAAAGGGCACTTGGACTCAGCATTACGACCCGAAGCCGATGCAGGTATGTGGTTGTAGCCCTAATAAATTAGCAGCAATTAAACTACAATATATAAAATTGAAGTTATTCGCTTAGTCTTCGGATGTACTTTTTACTTGTATTATAGTACAGCCAATAACGAAAATTAAAAACTAGCCTTAATTCTGTCGACAAGAATATATAGAGCACAAAAGCATTGAGCCACTATACCAAACCACTGTTATTTCCTCGAAATCAGCTGACGGTTATTGTAATACCATACTTCGATAGTCACACCAAATCTGCTGGTAGTGAAATCCACGCGAGCATACTAGCACACTGTTCTAGACTAATGCTCCATTGAGTGCAGATGTTCCTATACTCAAAGATACGCATATTCTGCAATGCAGCTTAAGTCCTCTGCAACAATAGGGTGCTTTGAGTTAAACTCTGCTGCTGCTGCTCGTGCTGGTCAATGGCCGTTGCCCTCTGAACGTGGGCTCGAACTCGGGTGTAGCTTAATCGCAACAACATGCCCGAAGGCATTCCTTCTTTTCCCGTCTGAATAAACGGACCGGAGTGTACATACACTGACTGCCACAAAGTAAACAACGCATTCCAAAGCCGGGATCAGCTTCACAGACCTGACACGTCTCGGTCTTGGTAGAGTTTCCAGCCCTGGCTTATTTATTCATACGCTTAACAAGCATATTCCACGGGACAAGACGTTCCAAGGCGTCCCTCGTCGACACATGGATAAGAAGGTCCTTACCATGAACAGTCAAAGGAGAAATTAACTCAACACAGACACGACTTGGCATAGTTCACCCATCCAAAGAGAGAGAGAGTCGCAGAATTTACTAATACTTACGGCCTGGCATGATTTATTATATGTTGAGTTTCGTAAGCTCATACCAATATTAAGACATGTTACGTAAGATGTAAAACACAAATGATCAAAGGAGCTTTGCAATAATGTGCTGTTCAAGCATGACAAGATCCAACCTAAGTATAATTTACCTCGTTGACCACGAAGGCACGACCGGCCTTTTGACCGACAATGATATCTGGTCACGTTTGTACGTAGACAGTCACAGTTACGGTGTAAAAAGTGAGACGCCTTAAAAAAAAGGACCCTATTTCAGATTTTTTTCCTCTTCTTATTTTTAACACACCCCATACTCATAGGCACGTCCGCTTACATAATTTCGTGCTATAGTACCATAGCAGCCTTGAAGCGTTTCATTAGGCCGCTGCTCAGCATACATCCACTCTCCATTCGTTGTTATAAACCCCCAAGCACCTCCACCCCCGGTGTCCAAACCCACCACATTCAGCCCTTACCTGCCTGTCTCCCTCCCTGCTTTCCATGGAAGTACAGACCATCTAGCGCAGGTGTTCTCCCGGTGAATGACTCCCTCGAGGCGCATCCTAGTGCATATGTACATGGCCGCTTGCACACTCGCTCAACTTGACTATAAGTGTCAAGTAGTGTGTCAATGTTCGCGCGCACGAAACGACCCTCAGTCCATCCGTCTGTACGACCGAGCGACCGTCCACCTTAGGGCTCGCGTTGTTGAGAGGTCCACCCCGGGACCACCGCAGTGCACGTTGCCACTGACACATAACGTAATATCCTAAAGCGACGAGATCACTATCACACAGATTCCATAGCGGGGACCAGACTTATGCTAACTACTAGATATACGCGAGTGGCTTCGTACGTCGCATTGCGTTGTCGGCCCGTCTAGATCCCGGCTGTGTCCGGATGGTCAGCCGCTGACCGGGACACACCGCCACCGCGGAGTGACTAATCGGAATGTAGCACACATTATATATATATATATATATATTTATCCTACATATATAAATATATATATAAGCAAGCTGGCAGAACTTGTCAAGCCATCTGTACTTTTAGCTAACTATTATATCATCTAACTGGCTAGAGGGAACGTATTGTTGGGCATTCTCTGCGGTCAGCCGAAGGCAGCTCGGCATACGAAAGCGTGTCACGTCCAGTTCCAGATGGATAAAACAGGCTTGAAATTGAGCCAGTGTCACGGGAGTGGACATCATCGCGGAAGGCAAAGAGGAAGCCTTCCAACAGAGCCTTTTCAAGAAAGCGTGTCAGTTCGGATAAAAGTGCATCCAAAACAACATGTTTTGGATGTATCCAATCCGTGTTTTTTTGCCAATCCTGGCACAAGCACCAAAGAATAGTGAAACGATTGAAATAGCTGATATATATTTCTTTATTTATGCTTCGTCATATTTGACTTGTACAAACAATTTCGAAGTAATTTGCATGTTCTTCTCTACAATTTCAAAGTTCATTTAATTTCGGCACACCGAATGTACTTGATGTATGGACCATTCTCACTCGGGGATTTCAACACTCTGTCTGTGGCGTCCTAATTATCACCCGATACATTTACTAACGGGGTATGCATCTCTCATGCAGCACGTGTTCGCGTCGTGTTGATCAACGGGACCCTCTGTTGTAACGACGATCTTATAAACACTCTGAAAGTTGTGGTACATATAAACAGCAAACAAGGACATAGTGTGTTCCTGGAGCATGACCCGATTTGTCGATCAACGAGCCCGACTTGAATGAGTACAGTTGACACCTCTATAACTAACAAATAGAAAGCATAATTCCATATAGGGTATACTCATAGACTAGGCGTTAGTTCAAACCAACCTATCCACTCCGTATTGCCCAATACAAAACCTATATTTCAGACCGAAGCTTCCACTAGCGTAACATTTGACCTTCTCACTTTGTCCGATGCTCGGGTATCGCTAATCGAACTTTGAACACAGCGACACCGCGAGTCACGTTTTGTTCAATTGACAGTTTCTCACTGGACTAGGTTAGACTACACTTATTATTATTATTGTTATCATCCACATTAACTACAAACGAATTAAATAAATCCACGGGCAATAAATTCTATCTTTTTTTGTCAGAATTCTTGTTGTTTAGTAATTCTAAAAAAGGGTTTAACATTCATACCCGAAGCTCTAAGTCAAAAACGAATATCGAAAACGAACATTATATAATCACATAATACACATATACAACGTTGTCGTCTATCATCCAACTTGCGCGAAGTGTGATTTGCAGAAACCAAATATACAATTCTGGGTGATCCCACCGACCTGAATGGCCTACTAACCGAATTCGTCCTAACTCTCGTGTCCTCGCTCTGAAGTCAAGCCTAAAAGTCCTCTATCATTCCCCTTAGACCCATCGTCGGTTTTTTTTCCTTCAATCACTGTCCCGCGTCCGAGGAATGCCCGATGCTCTGTGACGAAGTACACAAACGGCTGACCGATTCCGTTTGAACTACAATGTAATGTAGCCATTCATCTGAGAGTCTCGCGACTCGATGCGACAATGCTGTGTGACGACTTTATTTGTCACGATGAGCCGCGCTGGTTGTTAGCAAGTTGGCCATGAACAACCGGTTGAACTAGATGTTGAGTTGACGACGAATCTTTCCGAGAAGACCGTCCGAGTCACCCGCTGACGATCATTCGCGACATAAGATGGATGGGAAGCGTTGCTATGTCAACTCTGCAAGACAGACATCGTAGGCTATAGCTTCATCGCGCGCGGATACCATCATCGTCATGTACTATAATACTATGTGGTACAGCACAACAGCCTCAAAATGAATACCCACAGCCTGGAGGGATGTACCGCTGAGCCAAAACAACATTGGCACCGTTCACTAGTCAATTACTAGTGTAAAGATTATGTAAGTCGAATAGTTCCTTAATTATAGTATCCTATCATATTATGCCTATAACAAACAAATGCCAAAAGGGTTTGTCGACGCGTTACAAACTCGACTTCCGCAGCATCCTCATATATATAAATATATATATATATGAAATGAATTTCAACATCATAAACTGGAGTATTTGTTTCAACGAATTATAGTTAGCATTTCTCCTTCACTTTCGTTCACCGCCCGAGGTGTGTAACTTTATTCGGCCCTTGCACAATCACACCTTTCCTCGCTATCTCCACAAATTAGAGCGTTCTCTCTTAATTACCTCTTCAAATCTAAATTGGCCTTCATGAGATATATCATCCAGGTTTTTTTGGTCATCGTGCACAATTGCGTACGTGTGCAGGTTACCCGGTGTATACCCCGTTTTAGGTAGCTAACTACCTGGTAGCTGCCACCCACGGTCTCGAGCTGTACGAACCTCGGGGACATTTCCCGATGTCGTCTCCTCTCTTTCTTTCACCTCCCTGGCGACCATTCACCATCTCTGAGCTGCGCGGGGATCGGGGGGTGCCGTTAGGGGACGTGGAGTGACGAACGATCGCACGATTAATAAATATAAGCGTTGGTATCAGCAGCGGCACTAGCGAGATATCATTATGACCACTACGTGTACCCTGTGGCGGGGGGGGGGGGGGGGAGGCGGATGGACGGACGGACGTATCCACTGGTCGGGCGTGCTGGTTGCGCTAAGCGAACGGGCGATATTATCCTCCGTAGTGGTTGGACAACCCCCAAGGGTCGTTACTTACTTCCATAGCTTCTGGCTCGGCCAGTGAACGCACTGCAGGGCCATGAGGCTGTTACTGCACTATTTCACTGCTGACGATTCACCCCTTGCTAGAGAGCTGCGATCCCCGCCACCGCAGGCGTCCTTTCAAACGGAGTATAACGTAGTGGGTAATGGCTGAAAGTAAGGGAGGTTGCTACAATATCACAGGGGGGCGTTATTATAAGAGGTGTGTCAGTCTGTGTGTGTTTGTGTGAGAGCGAGAGAGAGAGAAAGAGAACTCTTCCACGAGCGATAGTTAAGTCTTCGACATGTCGCTAGACGCCGATACGAGTCGGCGAGAATGGGCGAGTTAGCTGGTCTAGCCAGCTAGAGGATCGGTTGGCTGAACGACAGATCTCTCTCTATTAGGATGAGTGAACAAGGCACTGTTAGGCTCGGCCAGGCCTAAATCAGGCTCTGCGGCTTCACACCGCAGGCCTAATCTGTATCCACACAGCAGCGACCACTTCCAGGCCAGCAGCAGCAGCAGCAGCAACAATACACGGATGACGACGCCAACACAGGCCACAGCAAACTAAACAGTGGCAACAAAGCGAGAACAAGCACAGACAATATCATATATAATATGAATATTGGCTTTCTGTTTATTGTCGTCATTAACACAATACATATAATTAACACAATACTCACCCTTGTACGTAATAACCACAAAAACTATAGCAATGCCATCAATGGTAGCAGAGGGAAAAAATGATTGAAGTGTGTAAGGGTAAGCAGGTATCACATCACAATGATCAACACAATAGTTCATGAAAATGCAAACTAAGAGCAGCGCACCCTAGTTGATGCGCGTGATTCGATGCCGTTCATATCTAATATATTTATGTAACAGATCTCTCGAAATTAATTCGAAACGCTAGTTGCGCTGGAAGGACTTACAAACGGTCAGTTGTAGCCGATCATAGTGTGGCGTTTTATATTTAATGGTACCGTGCAGTGCATGTTATCATGACATGTAATTATAGACACAAGCATCACAACGTAATTACGTGGTAAATATTGTGGCAGGTGATGTCATAACAGGTCGCAATATGTGTATAACGTCAAAAACGAGACGAGATTTCTATTAAGCGTCACGTACAACGAGGCGAAAACATATCACGCTTTCCACTTCTTTGAAATAATGAAAAAGCTTTTTGGTTTAACATCTCGCATCGAAATCGGCAGGGACAAAGTCCTCTACACTTGGTTAACTTGGACGAAATAACAAAATTGGCCCTTTGAGGAAAGGTGAGCGAACAAGGACAAAAAGGAGAACGATTTTCATGCTATGAAATAAGTATGAATATCTAGAATAAACAACTATGCATCTCTAGAGTAAAATATAGAAATCTAAGCAGAATGCATAACTTCTACGTAAGCTCTATAAGTCATGTGGTTTAAAGCGCATTTGGGCATAGGCAACGACAATGTATACTGTTGGCTGAAGGGAGCGTAATGCCGATACGTTTAAGGTGAATCCATGACCGAGCCAATCAACAACTGAATTTAGGTTTTTGTAAAGGGCACGACGAACTGGGCAGCAATTAATTAGTTTGCATTGCAATCATTGGCACCAGATGAAAATTGTACTCGCTGAAACAATATTCGATCTCATTCACACTACTGCGCTTGATCTCTTTGATTATCGTTCGAGGAATATCTGCTTCGAGTAAATGAAATCTGCCTATGTCAGGCTACCCAGGTCATTGCATTGTAGAGATTGCCTCAAACGGATATAGGCTCTGGTCATTCCCAAGACGTATTGAAGACTCGCTAACAAGGCTCGCAGCTAATAAACTACCCTGTTCGACTCTGTGGCTTTTATAGGTCACCAACAGAAAATATCACAATTTGTCACCGCCCTGTATCTGCGCTCTCTCTTGTCATCAGCAAGCTCTTGCTTTCGATTCGGCCACCGAACAGTGTCTCCTCGAAGGGCACACCGTGAAGACCATAGCCAGCGTACAAAAAGCATAGTCCACGCTTTTTCTTCCTTTCGACTGTGGTCCGTCTACAGACTGAGCTATCCATTTTTATCTGTGGCCGAAAGTCAACTTTTGAGTTTGGCAGCTCAGCGAAGACCGAACCAGTCTCTGGCAGAATCTTTCTTCATCATCTAATGAAGTAGAAAGCCCTCCTGCCTCCAGTCCCCGCAGTATCGCAGTGCTTGTCTGATGCAAGGGAGACACTGGCAGAGTAAAGGCGTTGTGGTTTTGATGAACACTCTCGAGGGATTTTTAGATCAAATATATTCGAAGGACTGTCTTGGTCGAACGATGAACTGCTGACGGCTTAAGGAAGACGATTGAAGAAATTAAAGGACTCACCTAAATAGACTGACCTCTGATAAAGACTCACCTAACGATTGCTGTTGTTTTTTGGATAACCAATTAGAGAATCTCGCGCTCGTCACCGCAAAGCAAACGAGATCACAATAGACGACGGAGTCGGTGAACTCGTTCCTCTTGCCCAGACTACGGGATTCGCGCAAGGCTACAATCTATCGCCACTGCTGTTTCCCCTACTTCGGAAGGGTGTACCACGTCGGCTGAGAGGGTCTAGAGAACTAGTGCTGTCGCAGGTTGGGAAACAAATTCGCGGAAGTCGACCCTGACCTGTTCAATACGGGAGCAATGTGAGACTCGACCTGGAAGCAGGTAAACCGTACAAATCGTCAGTCATGACAAGATTTGCGGTTCCATCATGTTTTGTTTGTGGAACGCCGTTTCCATGCCCCGAGAGAATCCTGCCGATGCCTCAGATGTGAAGCCACCTATGGTAACATACTGATGTTATATTTATATATGTTGTTATATTTCTACCTGAAAAAGGCGAATAAATGTATGAATGTTATTAACCAATTAGAGAACACCCTTTGCAGTATGAATTTTGTTCATCTTTTGATGTATGAACTTGTACACATATGCCCATCAGATAGATGTCATGCTGATTGGAACCATTGAAATGCACAGCCATTTTAAGGATCTGCTTTAATCATTATATATTTGTATGATTCGGTCCGCGGTGAGGCTCACCTGCTGACCTTGTTGACTAGAGAGACTAACCGGCGGAGACTCCGGCAGAACGTAGAGCCAAATATAGCTTCAGTCTATTCTCAATATATCACTGAAGCTATATTCGGTCATATGCCCTGCCTGTGACATACCCTAATCAAGCAGGTCGGTAAATGAACCTCACCTCAGATGAGCGACTTTCTTTAGCTTTTCTAGGCTGTTTCGGAAGCCTACGGTGCAGTCAATGAAGCGGTAATGGCGAGTGTCGTTTTTTTACTAAAGAGCCATCGAATGTGTGTTTTGAAAACAAATCATATACATATTAGCCTGGTACGCGTTGCGATTAGTCTTCGAACGGAGCCTTTAGTGTCATACATTCAAACGACCATGAAAAAAGTATAAATACTGATAATTGTTAGTGGAGTGAGAATCGATAGTTTCGGTTCAAGATCTGAGAGCTGTTATTGAAAATTGACTGAGTTCGTACTTTCAATTCGATACGGACAGTCTTTAAGATGTGTCTTTTATACAAAGGGAAGTGCATCCTGGATAGAGCCTTCTGCACCGCACAACTCGATCCAAGGAATACAATTTGCATTTGTACTGCGAACAATGAGGGTCTGTCGACTGCGCAATTTAACCGGAGATGTTGTACCCACCGATCATTTGGATGTAGGCAGTGTGATTCCAATCGACTGTTTTGCCAGCCGTAACGTAATAACAGGAAGTTCAATACTAGGCTGAGTTGTTGTTCCGTTTCATAGATGTGCCGTCTCAGGAAAGGCTCACGATGATGAAGACGAATATCCCATTCCAGCAAGACACCGTACCGTCCCACCTGTCGATATTTGCGAGAACTCAACTGAGGGATCTGAAGTTCGATATGATTGAATCATTACTCGATTCGCAGGAGCCCGCTTCCAGGGACTGCTTCCTTTTCCAAATCTAAAGTAGCATACCTTTTCGAAAGCGATTGGCAAGCGATTATGGAGTGATATCCATTCTCTCATTTTGGGTACCAAGAGGCGATTTCTTATTCTGTCAAAATGAATGTGGAACATGTTTCTTCTGTTCTATTCACGCAGACTTTCCGAGCAGCCTAGTATCAGGCTATCTCCCTATTCGAACAAGCTGGATTGTGTCCATGAAGAAACCTTGGGGAATGTGCTTCCGACCAAACACCATCACCGGATTATAGAATACTATAACATCTGCATTACATGTGATGTTGTTGAGCGAAGCCCTTTTGTGATGGTAGCATATATTCGATTCAATCAATTCGATTAACGAATCATTTATTGTACCCCAATAGAGGAGCTGGATATCGATTCTATGACGTAGTTACCCAAAGCAGACAGATATATTCTGGTCGTTGTTACTGATCTGCTAAATGATGTATTCAGCCTTTTATATTGTCAATACTATATTCTTAAGCCATTGGGATGTCAAATCATTTATTATAACGATTCACTAACGTAGAGCCCAAAAAAGCTGATCTAATTCATCCCCATAGCACTGAGTTTCGTTTGATTACCCATAACTAAACCTTGCACTTATCCCACGTCCGAAAATAGGCACGTATTTCTTCTTGATTCTATCCTGCCTTTTTGTGGGACACTTTCCAGAAAAGATGGTATTAATGAACCGTGAGGGCTCTGAGTGAGTATTCTTAACGCGGTAACGGCTTTCATCCTTTAACGTGCCCGAAGCGTAACGGTTTGCACATGAATTGAAGGCGAGGCGCCTGATTATCCATGTCGTACCGCCAACGGCTCAGCGAATACTAACTGAAAGTACTTCGACGTAACGACAACACAGGTTATATAGCCTCGTGCCTTAATAATACTCGAGAGAACTAAGCGTCTCCAAGACATATTAAAAATAGACAAGATATGTGAAGTCATATTTTGTCGAAAATAGATTATAGCGAACCGCTTCTGAGGTTACAGATTGATTTTCAACAATGTTGCACAATGTTATGTAAGAAATCATGTAACAGAAACCTCATGACAGCTGGTACGACAACTCAAACGAAAAATATCTGCGAATTATGTATTTTATCATGATATTTGTGAAATAGAACCCCATTACCAACAATCGCAATTTGTTTAAAACATCGAAACTTGTGTGATCAGCGCACATACAACGACTTGCATACACTGTTCGCGTTTCAGCCAACTGTGCCTATTTTAAACGAACAAATAAACCAATTAAAAGCTTTATTAGAAAGAAAGAACACTATCCGTATCAAAAAGATAACTATCGTTCATACACCCGGAAGATACACCCTATCTGTCCGGCATCGAACAGGTGCCAACGATAGACTGACTCAACGTAACCGAATTTGCCAAGAGGAGAAACTATTGAAAAGTTCATATGTCAACGTTACTCTTCATTGAACGTCTAATTCTGAATAGCGTTGCGTTCCGTGCCTTGTCTTCCGATTGGCTGGCCAGGTAATGTCTTCCCCTGTGCACCTGCTTACGCATATTATCTTTGTATCTGTATCGGTAGGTATATACGGGAATATATTGTTCCTTGTACTCTATATTCGGTTTGGTATCTTGTTGCATAGATGTACGCCGGCCCGACGGTCTATGTCATTAACATGGAAAGCTATCTGCGCACGCGACACTGCGAAGACCGTCCATGTTGCTGAGAACGGAATCCAGGCTTAGTGATGCTGCCGGAGCTGCCTCCGGGCGACAGGAAGTTTCCTCTTCCGAAGCGGCAAAGGCCGTTCTAAGCGAAGAAATAAGGCTATATGTGCATATACTATGTCACCCAGTGCCGCTGTTGCTACTCCTACGGATGCTCTCTGTGCGTAAGAGCGTCGAGCAAACGCAACGCGAGCGGCGAATGGGAAGGCCTCCCACTGACAAAGAGGAATTATTAACGGAGTAATGCATTTTGCATAGGTGTGTTTTTATTTATTTCCACACCTGTGTGGTGGTCACCCACTCACTCTTCCGATGTCTCTGTTTGTCACATGTGCTACAAAAAGACGGTTCTCTCATTCAACAGGTAGCTAGTCACATACAATAGATCGATAGATAGATGGGTGTAACGGGTAGACCTTTGTCGTCTGGTGTCAGTTGGTTCACATAGTGGTGCTACTGCTGTTGCTGCTGCTTCGAACACTGTCGAGGAAGGGAGGCAGGGAGGCAGGGAGCCGATCCAAGTGATACGTTTCAGTTGAGCCTGGATCTCTTCTATTTTGTAATATAAAGTACATAAACCTGACATCCTGTCCCCAACTGTCCTTCTCTTATCATTGTAGATTGCATGTATGGCGGATATATGACGCATAATCACTATCAATAAACTGCTAATGGTTGGAGGTTTGATAGCAGCAGACAGATCTCTGGTGAAAGACCTTGCTGAACATCGTCGACACGGCGGGAAAAGGATTGGACAGTCAAGGAAACAAAACTGAATTTCAGAGATTTGATAGTATAACTGTACAAATCGTTGCATTAGATATTGGATGAGCAAGCTCATAATGCAAACAGTCATTAATTAATTTAGAATAATGAACATCAATCTTCGAAGAATGGGCGACAACGAACACTGACAGTGCAAGATGAAGGTTTGCTTTTGTGAAAAGTTACCATATATTCGAAGGGTGTACTTCGTATATTTCTGAACCTTAGGCGATTAAGGATTTAAGAATCACAGGTGCAGTGCCAAGCGTTCTCTCGGGAAATTGCTAAGGTGCCTAGTCGAATTTAATAAAAGTCTGGGTAACTACGTGGAATCCTTAAAACCAGCCGCTGATACTAGAAATTGCCCGTAAAGCAGGTCTCAGAAATTGTGATATGGCCTTGAACGTCAATTCTAAGGTGCATTGTATGTGTAATTTCGAGTATTTTTTTTATGCATTCCAGAAATTTACTCACAAATTTGATAAAACCCGACCAGCCACCTTTGCCTCTTCGAGTGAGAACGTTTTACACTTGGCTTGTGAGATTCCTAATGCTATAATTGCGAAAGCTTTAGCACTCCCTGGAACAGTTACATTCGAATATCTGGAAACTTGTTATGGGATCAAGCAACCCTTCGTCCCGCACTGTCAATGCCCATTGATTCGCTGATATTTATAAGGTGTATATATAAATATCAATATATATATACATATTTATAATATTAATTATAAGGCATCTAATCGCTCACAGACTGACCGCGCCGTCGGACATGTTCATCCTACATCTGAAGCAATGATTGGCCTTCGTTGGCCTAGTTGGACTAGGAAATCTCTCAAAATTAGGTTGGTTTCTTTGACTGTCCGAGTCATTTTCTTACCCTGATGTGCATTGTTCACCAATCTAAGCAAATAACTAAAACGGCAGTGCGATAATCAACTTATCAATGTTTGTGTATTGTGAGACATCACTGAGTTATGCATGGCGGTGAATGTCACTATACTATTATACATGAGGTGATGTAACGCTCACGTGACAACTGACAATCTTGCCTGATAAATGCGTAACTTGAAAAGCAGTATATATGTCCGTCTTAAATAAATACGCTTGGCTCAACAGTTTTGAACACTAGTAATGAGAAATAATTCTTATTCGAAAGTATTGCTTGCTGTTCGCCAATGAATGTTCTTATCCATGATCCAGGTGCATTTATCCAAAACAACACAGTGACTGAACACTTTCGACGTCAACAGCTTTTGGTTTTAAACTTTATCACCTCACCATATTGATGATTAATATCGCCAATAATTATAATATTACTAACTGAAGAGTTGTTTAGTCTCCATCCGAGATCTACGAACGAACACAAAGTTTTAGCCAGCACAGTCAAGACGAATAGATAAATCGATATCAAGTGGCGCCGGTAGACAGATGACGAGAACGACTGAACGTCGAGTAGTCAATTCTACCTTGGACAGGAAGAGACAGATGTTCTTCAACAATTTGAGAAAACCCATAGGACTCGATAGCTGATATTAACTCGTCGTCGGCAGACTCCGAGGGTCGTTATAGCCAAGAAGCGAAAGTTTGATCTTGGTGGCCCAATCAATCATTCATAGGCCACGATTGCGTCACAACGTTTCGTCCGCTGGGTCGGGATCTTTCTCAGCATTACTAATAAACAAAAACATTTAGTGCACAATCGTTTGCTTGCACTTTCTCTTAACTTTCCGAAAAATTCTATTAGTTCCAATGTTACAATGCGGTTGTGTGAACGTTAAATGTTGGCTGTGAGCAAGCCCGGAAAATGTGCAATGCGGTAATCGCTCATGACAGAAATGATTCAGCTTGGCTGTGTCGCTGCACCACTCGTGTTCGAATAACTGAACAGCTCAGGAAACGTTCCATTTTTTTCTCAGACTCCCTGTCGCAATATATACGGCTTTCAATTATTAGTTGGCATTATTAGAAATTCGTTTTCAATCAAGTTGTTGTTATCATGGAACACTAAAAGATGGTAGTAAACCAGCACTGCGTGGTCACTTGAAATTCTGCCGTTTTTTTGTTCTTCTTCTGCATAATGTTTCCCTTCGCTCAGTGGCCGATCTTCAAAAACCCGGAAAATGTTGTTCTTGTGTCATTTTTGTAGTAGATAGAGTTCGTTCCGATTTGACTGCGTCAACCGTATATCTTTCGCTGCGATCCTGAAGAAAGACTCAGTATGATTAATCAACTATTATATCTCGAAAGCACGACATCGATACAAGTGAAGGTAAAGCTTTATTGATTTATTAGAGGAAATGCATACTATGCATACTATGTTCTCTTATATGTCATGCAACGGGATCCGAACCTGCGGCGATGCAATAGAGGCTGCTGAGAAGACTACAGATATTTATTTCTCTCGTAAGAAATGAGGAGATAATGCACATTTTAAAATAATATAAAAATAAATTAATAGTATTCACATAAATTAATACACGAAGCAGAACAAGAATATTCGGCTTATATACTAATCATAACAAGGCTTATATACTAATCAATAGAAAAAGACTTCACAACAATCGCCACGAGTTCTGCTGCAATTGGCAACGAAGTCCTGTGGACGACGCACACGGAGTGTGATTCTCGAATATTAAACCCACCTTGGTTTTAGGAGGGTGATACGACCCACCCTCCACTTTCTTAATATCACAAAGAACTTTAAGAATCATCTCATTATCTATTATAATATGCTATTATTATTATACCCCCTGGGATAAAATACATTCTGTAGAGAATAATTGATAAAATGTTTATATGTATTATACATAACATTCATTTCAAATACGCGTGCTAGTCATGTATAAAACAATAATTATTCAATAATTGAGATTTAACATATTAGAAAACACAATGTTATAATGATTACATTCTGTTAACTAATGCCGAGCATTGCTCAATATTCGCTTGGTTCATAATATAACACACGGGTTTTGATCATCCAAGTGTATTATATGATGGCCATCGAAGACGCCGTTCAAATTCAACAACTTAGTTATAGCCACTTGCCTTTGTGACTCTCAGCTGTTTTCACAAAATGTTTCACCATATGGTAATTTTCGTCGATGACACTCGTCAAGTTTTTTATGCAAAATTCACGTACAAAGCGAATTCTCTGTTTTAAGCAAAGGCCAGTCTGAACAGGTCGCGCCGTCACATGGACAACACACGAAATACAATGGTGCGAACGGATTCGCGAGACACGTACAGATTCTTGGCCATCTGTCCTAAGTTTGAACGACGATATTCCATTACGGTTTGCTTCCGTTTGTCGATACAGCTTTAGTTAGTCGAAGAAGTTGAAGGTCGGCAGAAATAAGGCAAGTCTCCCTAGCTTCGTTCGATCGTTCGTATGCTCATGTTTGGACAAAATTGAATCACCGAAGGTTCTCATCAATAATTCAACAAAAAAAAGGTAGATTGATTGTTGGCACGACATGAAATCTGACGAAAAGGCAGAGAACACACCTGAATTCGAGAAACCGAATCAGCAGCTCTCAACAAGCTGGTAGATTATTTTGAGCCTATCTTGACCAATGTCATGGCTTGGATCATAAATTGAACTTAGTGCTGTACTGAAGTAAATCGCTCACACGGACATACATAAACCAACACAATCCCCGCGAATTAGTCAACAGATGGTAGTATTACTTTTCATATTCTTCTAGTGCTAATAGCTGTGGAACAGTATTTCCATGCGTGGTCTTCTTCATGAGCTATCCCATAAAAGGCGAATCATTTCAATCATATTATATTCGAATATCTGTGGAACAATAGGGAATATGGAGAGTATTGTGTCCATCGGATGCATTTGCTGGGTGCCTGATAGTTCCATCACTTTTGGACGTTGTGATGTGCTGCTCGTCCGTATCTGTTAGTTGCATCATCAATTAGTCGTTTTAGCCTGTTTGACGCCCTTATCTATGATTGCAGTTAACTAACATTCACAAGCCTGTCCGCTAGCCTATTTGCGTTTCTAACTTACTTGCAACGATATCGTGGGGTTTATAGGGTCGAATAAACATTGTTCGATGCATTGACTATGATGTTCACCATGCATACGCAGTGCAGGGATCGAGATGTAGAGAGGAACGTGTCACCGCCGGCGCTGCATTCGTCCAATGTGTCAGTATCGTTCGCTGTATCGCCCCTTCATTGCTCGCGATACCTCGGTGCAGCGGAACTATCGTCTCCCCTGAGACGCAAATGCCCCTGCATCCCTCCTTATCGAATCCAACTGACCATTAATTCGGTTCTGCCAGGATGGTGTTCACTCGATTCGAAGTCAGCTGAGCTTTCTGACTCGCGAAACTGAATCAGAGCTATGGGTATGTCGCGGTCAGTTTCCGCAGCGTCCGACGATGATTACTGCCAACAGACAACGGTGCGCCCCTCACACACACTCACACACACTTACACACACATATATATGTGTATATATATACAAAACGCTGCATATCTACGTGCATGGGTCGAGAAACGAAGCCCATGTCGAAATCTATATGGTCGTCTCCTGCTTTGCAATGTGTCACCCTTTAGGATGAATGTGCAGCAGCTTTTACCGGAGGGGAGTGGAGAAGGCGGACTACAATATATACCCTTTCGTGCTCTGGACAGCAGAGCCGAATAGGGTCGAAGGCTTGGCCAGGGATCACATCACGAACACCCCTGGCCGAAGAACAGCTCTACTGGGGCCAAAATGAAGATGGACCGCATTCCCTAATGGGATATCTGCCATGGCCTGGACCTCCGCCATCCGTCCACCTCTCGTATTCTTCCTCCACATCTCCCGACCTTCATAGCAGCTCCAAGAAGATAGAGATCCTTATCCTCCTCTCCCTCCTATCCCTACTCGTTCGCTTTCATTTGCTATTTTTCCCTCTCATCCCCGTCTAAGCTTCACCGTCTGCCGTCCGGCAGGACTCATCCGAAGGGCATCGATTTTCCACCGGTGTGCAACGCGGGTTTTGTTCTGACAAAGAACGGACTGTCCAGTTATCTATGTATAATTATAATGAGAAATGTGCCGGGTGTGCAACCGTATGTGTTGTTCGTGGGAGGCTGCGTCGTTGTGTATATTGGAGCTGTATGGGGGCGCACATGTGCGGACGATGATATCGCCATAGCTGATTGTCTGTGTGGATTTTTAGTCTCGCTCGTTGACGGTATAAAGATTTTGGATTTGAGACCTAGACTAGAATACCTCAATGATGCCCCTCTGTAAGATAGTGAAAGGCCGCCCAATGCAGAGGATCATTTCTGATCTCCAAAGCTGTACACACAGTGGGCAGCTTTAGATAATAGATATAACGCCTCCATGTATTATAGGACCTACACAAACGTTGATCATCTCTATGCTAATCAGTGGCAGAGCGGCAATACGATTTTCAAAACGATAGTATGTATTAACATATATATTTTACCAGTCAAATAAGGCTTACATTTCATCTGCATGCAGTGCGCACGTACACACACACATATATATATATATATATATATATATTTGCCCAACGCTCAACATGAGCTACATGTATTCCAATGTTGTGCATATATTTTGCACTTGGGTATTCAATCGACTCGATAGGATAGTTTATGCCTTTCAGGGGGAAGCCTAACACCTAATGAAAGCAATGATTAGTTATCTTGTCCAATGAGCGATCGGGTACATTTTACATCTAGGTACGCATTCCATCTGAAATGGTTTGGTGCGAGACCAGTTCTGTCGAATGCATTCAGCCATCCGAAGCGGGCACAGGATCAGGGCAATGTCATCAGTCTGCAAATTTGTCCAGCTACCTCATCCTTCTAAATGAGTTGTTTACTTTGGCACTGAATGTACACGGTATTAGATAATAAAAGAAAATGACGCCTCCGGGCATCCGGTGGTGATTAACCGGCACACATCGTTCACTGTTGTATAGTAGCAGCAACCGAGATCTTTAAGATAAGAGAATCCCCACCTTGTCTCGGAAAAGGATGCCTAATTGCAGGCATGCCCCAGGACGCTTGGAAAAATCAATGCATATCGTTGTCGTGTGTGCAGATTTGCTCATTTGATCTGTCCTTCTATAGCAGGAATGGTCATGTTTGCGTCAGGCGAACTGCGTCGAGAACTGCTAGTCAAAGCTGAGATCTTTGAATGCCGATTTTCGCAGAATGAATTGACTCCAGGGTTCACCTAAAGTCCTCGATAGGAATGTTTAATAGTTGAAACAACCCTTGAGCACTTCAGGTACCTTCCCTCTCCTTAATTCTATCCGTACTATTATGAAATCCGTCTTATTATGAAATAATAAGAAAGAAGGTTTTCGGGCTGACTCTCAGCCAACATTTAACGTCCACGGTACAACTGCTTCTAGCATTGCTTCGTCAAACGGACGGATGAAATAATGTTATGCAGTGTTCTTATTAGTATTATTATTATTATTGGTAGTATTATTGAAAGCCATCTTCTGCACATGCATCTGTTACGCACTAACGTACTCAAGGCCTTGTTAAAGATTCGATGAATTTCGTCGCTATAGTCGCATCATTCTGGGACATCAAAGCGTATATATCTCGTCTAGTTCGCCGCCAAAGAGCCAGCGATCGGTTCCCTGAGGCTATTCAACTATGGATTGCCAAGTATAATTCTATATCCCAAACAAACCTATCGTTCTGTTATGTATTCGCAGGCGGTATTGAGAAGGGCACTACAAGCCGGAAGGATACATATCGTGTACGTGGGGTAAGCATTGTCCCACCGAAATACGAGGGGTTCGGACGTAACGCTTTAAGAAGCTTACGTTGAATCGATCGTGAAAGCATTGGCTAATTAATATCAAAGCAGGTCAACTCGCTCCATAGACGAGCATGAATCGTTCGCGCATCATTCTGATAGTTGTATTGCAAACCAATGAGGAAAGAAGCTGATAAATTCAAGCTGACGCGAGCAGGCCATTTGCTAGCACACTGCTACGTTATTATTCCTATTATAATAGTTTCACACGGTGGTGGGAATGGTTGTTGTTGTTGTTGTTACCTTATCTGCTGAGATAGGTGTGTGGTGGCCTTGTCGGGTTCTTGTGCCATCCTCCACCAGCAACAGTTGAATGAATGAGCAACACTTCCTGCTGTGGAAAGAGCGGAAGCACTCAGGCCGTCTACGGAAGAAGCACAGCAAAAGTTCTATGAGAGTTTCAATGACAAAATGCACCCCCCTCCACATTGAAAGGCTCTCAATAATGCCTGCTGAATCAAGCCATGGGTTAAGCGATATGGGTGGGTTAAGCTATGTATTAGGAGCTACTCAAAATGTGCAAAACGGGGCTACCTTGTGAAGCTATAATGAATAATAATAATAGCTAATGAATGTACAAACATGTGATTGTGGAAGTCAACGATATGTTTATGTCCTCAAAGGGAAATTACCTTCAGCTGAGGTTGTCCAGAGGACGAATTCGTCACAAGAATTGTGCATTATATGATGGTAAACCATTTTTTTTAACATTCATATATATTTATTCGTTTGTAACATTTATATTTTTAACATTTTGTAATTAATAAAGAACAACGAGCTATTTTCATTGCAGTTTATGATGAAAACAACCATACAAAGTACACATTTAATCTCGTGATCGGGAAATGAAAGAACTCAGTAAGGGGAAGGCCGGCAGAACGGAAGCAGTTCGAATATAAGCGACAAAAACCATTTTCCTGTATTGAAAAATTGAAGTGCCTTTCTTGAGGCATAGGGGTGGCTATATTAGATAAAAAATGCATACTTCACATATTGGATGGGCAGGTCGCAAGCCGGCTCAATAACAAGTAAACAGTCAACTGATTTCATATTGAAGTGTAAGCCAGCGCTTCATTTTTTGACATAAAAGTCCCGCTAATATATTTAGCATGTTTATTGTCGATATTCCAGAAGTCAATCAGACATAATATGTAAGAGCCACCACTGTGAACATCTCTTTAATCTACAAGATAATGCACTGCCGAGAGAACGGAAGTTCGTATCTGCCTAAATTTTAATCACCGCGTATCGATATCAATATTTTAGTTCAAGACCTAAAACATGGAGAGGCAGAGAATTTAAAGCAGGAGTTGAGGGAGAATTTACAGCCTTTTGAAGGTTATTTCGAGGGAAGCTCAAGGTCTGCAAGCTTATCTATCCCAGCCTGACGACTCAGGGTGACACTATCGAACCAATAGCATTACTGAGCGAGGCGGGGTTTTCCTTTGCTTTGGCGAGTGATACGATTATAATGTCCACTTAAAACGCCCTTGTACCGAGCCGATATTATGCCCGCGTTAGGAGAAGATGATATCAATAGTAGAGAGAGGGTAACATATTCAGAATTCAAAACAGCCACACTCAATCCGTAATGCAGGAACATTCGGATAAATCGACTGTGACGATCCGACTCGAAGCCGTCATTAGTCAATCACTCAGAGGATGAAGCTCTGTACTGATACAGCATTTACTTTTATTCAATATATGATACGATCCCTAGGCCAACCATCCATTTTTGTCGAACCACGAATAATCATTTACCTATCCAGCTAAGAATCAAAGTGTGTCGAGGGCAATCTCCGCAACTTCTATTTGAGATGTGAGAATGAGAAAATAATATATTCTCTGTCACCCAACTTGTCACTGCTGGCGCAACCCTTCACTGTGCTATATCGGCAGGCAGGCCAGTCGTGTGCACGCATCTCTATATAGAGTGGTAAGCCAACTTGCATCACGGAGTTGACTAGAATTTTACCATCACCCAAAGAAGATCATACGAATGAGCCATTGTTACCGTAAAAAGCCATAGATGCTCCTACGTGTGCAAAATGTTGAATAACAGGTTTACATAGCAAGTTTTCTAATGTCGTTCTCATATAGAGTTGGCAATGTTTACTCAGAACAAGGAAGCGCCAAGGCATCTTATACTTCGATGATATATTCTGTTAACTCACGTCTCTGGCTTCAAAGTGCCGGAGGCCGCAGATTCTAGATCCCCCTAAAACCACACATATCCCTTTGGCTCAACGGTGAACCTCAGAATAGTCAAAATAGAGTCAAATAGGGTCAAACTCACCTAAGCTAAATATATATTTTATACACCTAATATGCATACATGTATCTACACTCCCTCCTCAGGACGAGCCATTCAATAGCTTCCCAGCGCATTAGTTTCGCTCCACCCTCAGCCACTTCATTCCCTCCTCCTTCCAAAGTCCCCAATCCCCTCCACTCATATAGTACACACGGAAGTCTTTTCTTTTCACTAATACCTCGTAAGATGAGCGCCTACCTATCACCAAGGAACAAGGGCACTTAGGCCAGGGGAATATATATTGAATGCCTGATATTTAAGAGGAGCGAAATCGCGTGAGGCGGAGAAATCGAGCCACCTTTTCTTCTATTCGAAATAGCCGTCGTCCGTGGATGACGCCGAAGCGCGTGGGTTGGAGGCTACCCTAGCGGCAGTTCTGTCCGCCGCCAGTCGAGAGAGGGAGAGAGAGAGGAATTGTCGGTCCTGGCGTCCCATCGCTGCGCTGACTTGGTCGGATGTCGCCTGTTCCCTACACAACTACTTCACTTCTCGTCTTCTTTGCTCTTCTCTCCCTTTTGAGGGCCAGATTCGTGTCGATATCTTCCAGCGGCGGTAGGCCCCGCTCCGGCTGCTGCTACTGGAGCCGAGGCGGCGTCGCCGACGACGACTAAGGCGACACCTAGCTCTGCGTGTGCCAACGATGGCCAGGGCCATCATCCTCCATCACCCGGACACCCGGCGCACCACGTTCCGCGTTTTACCTCTTGTAGGACCATTTTGGCATAGCACCTCCCTTTGCGTCGGTTCGGGGATCCTGGCACTACCTGCTGGTATAATCTCACCCACAAAGTCAGCTAGCACCAGTGTAACGGGTTGGCCGCGCCAACGGTTGCTTCGCCGATGCCCGTCTTCCTCCGAGGGATACTTGTGCACCTCGTAGTTTCTCTCCCCCCCGCGTCTCAGCTACTACTGCTACTACTACCTACCATGGCTACTGTCACGGACACTGCTGCTGCCTGTACCGCTGTCACTGCCGCCGCTGCTATCAGTGTGTGCTCTGTGACGACGTCCTTCATCCCGAGGATAAAGAGCAGGACAGGGCCAAAGTAAAGCCCCCAACCCCCCGACGCCCAGCCCATCCCTCCGAGCCTATGAGAAGCAAAGGAGAACGAGAAACCTACCAGCGAGCTTCAGCCAGATCTCGACCTCCATATATCTTGCCAACCAGCGGCCCCAATACGGTACCCAAGCAGCGAGTGGGCCTCGAGCGGACGCACCATCTTACGAGCCCAGCCACCACCGTCGCCGTTGTTGCAGGAGCCACGATTTTGGGACGACAACGACGATCCGTGTCTGCCAGGAGGGAGAACACCCGAACACAGGCAAATACACACAAACGCCCACCCAGCCACCCACCCACCTATCCACCGACTTCCACTAACACCACTATCACCTTTCAGCTTTCAGTCCCCTTTCGTTCAACGGCCGAACCCTACCGCGACCGAACGTTCACTCCATTAAGCAGCACACATTGAGGCATTATATTATCCTATAAATGCGATTAAATATAATCTTTATTTTCGCACACGTCACGACAGACACTCGCCGCTCGGTTGTGTCCTTGTCACTGAACATTTCCCGCTGCCATTCGATCTCGAGTTCGTCCGTTGCACAGACGGACAGCCGACCGATTCCGATCCCTAATTTCTATGGCTACTGCTCATCCGTTTCACGTCGACACTGTCTCTATTGCTGTGTGTTCGCCGTATGTCTTACGTTATTGTTTTCCTTGCTTGGTTGTTGTTGTTGTTGTTGTTGGTGGCCTGTTCATTCGGAGGCCTCTATTTTTTGACCGACTTGTTTGTTTTTTAGAGGGAAAGATCATCGTATCACCTCGTATTTCTATCTAAAGTATTCCTGTAGCCCGTTTATCGGTACTACGCTTCAATGAAGGAGTGTGTGTGTGTTGTGTGTCTGTCTGTCTTTGTTCATGTGTAATAGTGACTAAATTAAGTCCCTGCCGTCGGGATGTGCAGTAAGTAGTCCCTGAAATTTGCCTTCGCAGTTCCACCCGAAATGAGTTTAACATCGGCCTCTATTTATCATCGCTTATTCATCGGTTCTAGGTGCCGACAGCAATAAGTTAGTCTTTACTTGTTTTTCACTAGTCACAAGTGTTATTGTTATTATTATTATTATTAATATATAATACTAATTCAGAATAGTCCTTCATTACATTATTGTAGGTGTTGTCGCTCAGTGCTTAAATTATGCTCAACCACCTCTTTAGTTACAATCGAGAAACAAGGAAGCCCGAAATTGCCGAGGTTGGTCGCTTTGCCATTTCAGAACACGTGCAAATATGCGTGGTCGTTCTTTTGGTCATAACCGTGAAATGAACGGTTCGCCAGTCAACAAGGGTTGCGCTAGTCTGTCCACGGGAACAGGTTGACGAACTCAATGGTCCGCTGTCAAAGCGACTCCGCCGACTCAACGGTGTTGTTATGCCACCCTAATTGGTTCATCTATGCTTCATTGGCCGTCGATGACGAGGCGGCGCTCGAAAGAGGCACCTCCGTTTCGGCTGCGGGCGGCGTATTAGCTAACTGTTCCTCAAGCCGTAACAGCTCGTTCAGTTCGACGTCTTCTTCAAGATCAGGTGGAGGTGGCGGAAACTCCTGGGTCGGTGTAACATCGTGGTCCGATTGCGTCTGGCTCTCGACCTCTCCTGACTCGCTGGCTCCTTTCATCAGGTCGCACACTTCGCTGAAGCTCGGACGGTCTTCAGGCCTACAAAATGGTGCCAGTGAAAATGAGAACGATATTAGCTGACATACGGACATATTCATCAGGCCATCGAAGTATGTACTAGAAGTATCTCGTGCCAGAATTTTTGGCAGAGAAATGTAATTATCATAATGATGATAATAACAGTTCATCCGTCTGTTCTGAAAATTGTTATTGTGTTAAACGGGCGTTTACACAAGCAAGGACGGCAATAGCGCAACACTAAGCTCCCCACAAGCCGACATGAAATAATATATCTGGTAATCTTTCCCTCTCAAATAATTTCTCGGAAACAATACAGTGATAACAAGTTCGATGAGGTCAGACGCTTATCGCTTCGTAGATAACATTTTCTTTGTTTAAGGAAGCGGGGAAAATGCTAGTGACGCACTATCACTACAGGATCGCTAG
Organism: Stratiolaelaps scimitus; assembly: GCA_019614645.1. NCBI lineage: Eukaryota > Metazoa > Arthropoda > Arachnida > Mesostigmata > Laelapidae > Stratiolaelaps > Stratiolaelaps scimitus. Next base: position 2,435,529 of record JABWDB010000044.1, on the reverse strand, counting down.
GTGCAGAGTCGAATCTAGAAGTAGAACTCGGCTTTGATTTGTAGATGTTAGTTCTTCCGGGACCCCCATCAACTAACGGCAACTCGCCCCCTTAAACCCCTTCAGCCTTCGACAACACATCTCCATCGCAATGGTACTCTAGTGATCCGACTGTTTTGATGTAAGCAGGTGCTCGCTAGCTGTTAGTAGGGCAATTTATAGTGCTATGTCTCTTTGGGGTGTGTGTGTGTGTGCGCGCGCGCGCTAATTGTTGATCGCGTTTCCAAGTAGATGTGCACTAATTGCTCATCGAATCCGGTAATGGTGATTTCCTGCCAGGCAGCTGCTAGGCAATGAAGAGAGCCAAGAGCGGACCAACCCTGCTTTGTCGGTGAGAAAAGGATCAACCTCGTGTGTTCACTCTAGATAGATCGTCCACCGGTCGATAGGCTTTCAACGGTAACGATCATAACGACCATTTTCAAAACTGTTCTTCACAGCCGAAATACGTCATAGAATATGTTTCGTCAAAGTATGATTCAGAGAGGCCATAAAGGACTAGTGGGGCATATCCACACAAATACGAAGATCGGCACCACTTTCATTATTATTAATCGTAGTGAAGCTATTCGGACACGTTCAGGGCGTTGCCCGGCAGGGCGTTCGAGTATTTAGCCTCACAAGAGGAAACGACAACCTAGCTGGATTCAGTATCTTTCTCCTGAGCACTATGATGCAATCGACAACTCACAACATGGAGCATTGTCAGAAAGCTTTCATCCTCTTTTCCCGGGTCAAGGGTTATTTTTAAATGCTAATATGAGCGCGTTTCGGTCCTGCGAGGTTTCGGCCCTAGCAAAAAAAAATCAAGGACAACCTGTGCTCAAGAAATCAGATCAAGCGAGTCTAATGTCAAGTGAATTTCACTGTCCTTTAGGGAAAATCCGTTTAGAACCCCCTGGAGAGACTCGGAAGCTCTGCCCCACGACGTCCGTTTTGCATTTGGTTTTATATTGATTCTGATTATTGTTAGGCTACGACCCAAGCGAATACAAAAGTTGTTCCGAACCATGCGCCAAGTAACAACGCCCCTAGCTAGTATCCGACCAAGCGAATGCAGAAGACAGTAGTCCGCTATTTCCTCGATCTAAATAATAGAAAGGGGTATTGAAAACATGGAGAGGAAGTCCGCATATCTACATAGAAAGAACACGGCCGATCATCTAAAATCAAAGTCCATGTACAGACGAGGAAGAAACTCTATAAGGTCACACAAAAACCAGATAGAAGAAAACGCCCTAAGTAGACAACTGGCGCCTTATGGATAAAGGAAAATCGAGATTTTAGTATTTAGTATAATCTAATAATATGTGCAGAGATTAGCCTAAATCGGCTCATACTGCCTATCTGGTTATCAATACAATCATACGTATATAGTATGCACAATAGCTTTTCTCGTTATTGACTTCCCATCTGTTCCAGTAACTCGTCCGCGGAGAAGCTGAATTTTAATGTCTACGAAGTTCAATATTGCTTTCCGGCCTGCCGAATACTGCTTTGTCCTTGTCTCAGGCTAGTACTTGAGCCCGGCTTGAGAACATCCTCATCTAATTTTCTATCGATCTAGTAAATTTTCAATTTTCCCATAGCAGTCCCTGGGGCGAAAGGCTTTTTCCGGTCGAGAAGATTCCAGTCATCGTCAATGACCTAATCTCGAGCTTAATATTATAGGGCTAACACTTTCGCCGATCTGGGCTGTTCTCTTCTTATTTTGCCAAGTTGCCCATTTTTTTAACTTCTTCCCTACCCCTGACATCTCCTATTACCAAACTAATCCTATCTGCTACGTACAATCAAACGTCAGTCCGATTTGCTCATTGCTCTTACTCGCCTAGCCGCTACGGTCGAACCTTCGTGAACCTCCGTTCTGTCCTCCACATTGTCGCACTAATGGCATTCCAAATGGTTGCCTGCACGCTCGCCGCTCGTCTGCGCGACCCAACGTCGGCGACCGCAGTGAAATTAATCGCACCTGGCACGCGCCTGAGCGACGCCGTCAAGATTACCCACCCGTCGTCCGATCTCAACACCACGGTCCTGAAACTCATTTGAGCCTGCTGCCTCTACCACCCTGTAGAGCCTGCTGTGCCCTGTACTACAACAACAACAACTGCGGGTCGTGTTCAGCGGTTACGGGTGGCCTCCGAAGGAAGCCGTTGTAAGACCACACATATACTATACTCTGGCTGGCGTTCGGCTGAAATCAGCCAGTTTCCTGGTCCAGTATGATAGCAAATCAAGATTCAAGAAATCGGCACGGAATCACTCCGGTTAATTTCGACTGTGGCGAAAAGCAGTTATCTCAGCCGGTTGAATTCGGCTCAGCCAGTGGAGCCGGCAGACGAAACGTAGAGTAATGTCAAGGGGACAGGTCTGAAATAGGTCACGGTGGGGTGTTGCGTACGTAGCTTCTATAGCGCACTCGTGCCCTATGGCTCCGCCACCCCCAATCAGCGGGCCGCAGCCGTCCACAGCCTTGCCGTTATCATACACGGTTGGCCTTTTTCTCTGCTATTTGATCTATTGCAATCTGCTCAATGTACGCCTCTAGTTTCGACTGCTCGTTTCGGGTTGGACTGGAACTGAGACTACTGTGTACTCTCCACTATGAAGCTTTTCCTGATCGCAGCCGGGAAGCTTCATGCTCCCCGCTGACTATCCGGCTCTCGCGTCGTCTACGCCGCCGCGGTACAACTCAATCCCGTCTCGGGGACCAGGAGTGGTCGTACATATTTTACGCGGGACGGAGCACGCGCTGTTTCCATTTTAGCGATGACGAACTTCAGCCACTAGCCTTTAGGTCCCCACCTTCAAGACGCGGCCCGATTCGCCCTCTCTCTCTCTCCCTCTCTCTGTATGACAGCCTACCTGAACAAATTCACTTGCCGCTATTGCCCGATATCACTATTGGACCAGCTGAAACCTTCCGCTAGCAGGGGTCAAAGCAAGATTTTACCTTGGAATCGGGAGTTCTCGGAAACACCAAAGCATTTTTAGGCAAAAACCCTTTTAGCTGGGATGGCCAGCTGGATATTTGATTAGCCAGCGCTATATAGTATATCCGTGTATTGAAATGTGTTTTTTTCTGAAGTTCTATGATTCTGTGATTCTTTGAATCACATGCACAGCATAATCATCTTTATTTTACTCAAAGAAAAAATAATCAGGAAACCTCTATACAAAAACTCTTCCCACAACCGACCCTCAGCTGTTTTCCTTCGATGCAACATTGCTTCAAGAGCTGTCAGAGGAGGGGCCCATGCGAGCAATTATAATGTTGGCCAGGAGTAGGGATTATTCATGCGGTTTTTTCTTTTTTTTTGGACTAATCCTGTCGGTCGGTCATGTTTGACTTATCTGGCCTTTCTCCAACAGACCGAGCTATGTGTCAACAGCAGCAGGGCAAGATTAGCCACAGCAAATCACGATTGCTGGCGATCGAACGGACCATCACAAATCGTGGTTCTGCTGCTGTTCGTGGCTTCCACGACGATGGCACCCAAAGAGATGCGCATTAGCCCCGCCGCTACAAAACCTTGGTTCAAAACCGGACGTACTGATCGGAATGCGGCTACAGATTAGCGGACATTTCGTCTACTCTGACAAAGTCGTTAAGCTTGAGCGGTAATTTACATGGGCAAAAAGCTGTAATTTACTCGTAGAGGCGAATGACATGGACGAGGTTGAGTTAAATCCACCATAGCTGTATTGTCCTCTATTGCAAGCCAAATTGAATACATGTGAACTTCTCCAGCAGTCAGTGGTACAGTATGTACCGCTGCTTGCACATTTCACTTAGCACGCTCATAATAATTAGTAATTGTAGCTGGCTCATCAGCCTTCGGCGTACGCGTACACCTAAAATAACTGATTATAATCTATTTATCTAGTACTAGCCGTTATACAATACGCTTTGTTCACAGAGAGTGGTGTGTCAAACTTTTCTCAAATCGCGTTGAGTGCAAAACTGTATGAGCAATTTTCGACAGGACAAACTCAAAATGGACGTCGTGGGACGCTCGCGGGTAGAACTTTGGAGTAACTCTCTCCACTGTAGAACTCTGGAGAAACCACGAAAATAATGCCATTACTGTAATCATTCGGTGCTAGATCTGGATTAATACAGCAGGCTCACTGTATAACATTCGAACTTTATATAATTGTATAATAAGAAACTGTTCCGAACGAAGAGACTATTTCAATGCAAGTTCTAACAAAGCGATAGCATACGCAGGTACGCATAGTCATGACGTAATGTCTTAAGTTTAATTTCCAGTATTGTTTGCTTCTAAATCTTGAGCATAGTGGAACAAGTACTCTACAATAAGATCCCAGAGATGAGCCGATATATTAAGAAAAGTATTACTGTGTTTTCAAGTGCATCACCGCCTGACAGGGTGTCACAGCAAAGTTCAGTGTAATGCCCGTTCTCAACGTTGAATGTTGCTTGATTTCATCGATGTATTCTACATCCATTATTGAAATAGCTAATTTTATTGTTTAATGATTTTAGCCGTTTTTACTCTTGCGCCATTTTACTAGGTGGCTAGGTTTGTACAACACGATACCGTGTGAATAAATTATGAGTCTCTTGTCTCAAATTGAAATGGCCTTGAAATGGAATACTTCACGTTAGCGCTTCTAGATGCTTCGGTCGGCGACGACGTGTTGAACGCTTGAATAAAACAGTTTGCGACATACTCTTTAACAAGGCTAGAAACCTGTAAATAATTCTCATCTAACGAGTGACACCAAGATGCGGTAGCAACAGAAACGCACCCTGCGTTCCTACATCGCGGAACCTTTGTCCAATTCCGTTGAGGCTAGCGTCACATGTAACCAATCATATTGTGTATTCTACAGTTGGATCAGGTGAGAGGTGATTCAACGACACATCCCTACCGAACGATTATCATGTAGCCACAAATTATAAATAGGATACTATAATAGACAAGATCAATAAATACTATAATAGACAAGAAATTGGATTAACATAGTTCCAGTTTTACTTACATGTAGGCCCAACATTTCCACATAATATCGTAGACTTCGGGCGGACATTCTTCTGGCATTTCTAGACGTTTGTTGCTCTCGAACATGACGAGAATATCTTGGCCAGCCAAATTCTATAAATGCAAAGTGGGCACATGAGCTGTCAGTGATATGTCGATGCATTAGCAACAATGTAATAGATATAATCACACTACATCAAGCAAATAGAGAAGATTCATTTGCATAGGAAACTAATATGGAAACAAGTTATAATGTCTACAGCGTCACATTTGGTCTCTGCTTCGGCGATCAGACAAGATCGCTGCTTCGAGATAAATAATATCGCTTGATATTTAATTAGAACGAAGCTTATAGCGTGTGCTTTTCGAGAAGTCGTTTGAAACTACCGCCGTCCCATAATATCCCAGCGAGACAATCTTATTTGAATGACATATTGTACTTCTATAACCCGATATGTGAACTTAGTGAGTGGGACCCAAACAGTTTTAAAACAATTAACGCATAGTTTATTGTGTGCCTTATTGTGTTTCTATTTAGAAAAAGAAACAACATGTAATGAGATTTGGCACAGCGAAAAAAGATAGGATCCACTTACTTTATAGGGCCGTTCGCCATAGCTCAGTGCCTCCCAAAGAGTGACCCCGTAGCTCCACACATCTGACTTTGTACTGAACTTGAAATAGTAGATACATTCCGGTGCATACCATTTCAGGGGCCATTTGCCAGCTGCCTCCGCCTGGAATACAATCAGCATATACGCAAACACCCATACGCGCAAGGTAAACACATTGAATAAATTTACCCCGTTGGCGCGAAGATACGTTTTCAGTTAGTTGTCGACAAGCCACCGCCCGTCTTGCACATCCACATTTAGATGAGATTCGTTCGTCAGGCTATTCTCGTCCAGCGAACTAACATTGGCGAATTATAGCCGCTAGCGCCTGCCGACGCTGAGGGCTAACGACGATTCGTTGACGACGTAATTCTGCACGACTTCGTGCTTCGTGGTCGAACCATTGTGTTGGCCAGCAGAGCGTAGCAATGTTCGGCATCGAGGGTCCACGATACACGCGAGAATAGTACTTACTAGTTGTGTGTCCAGGAGTCTCGTTGACAACAAATTGAGTGTTCGTCACCTCGGGACGTTCGACTGTCGGGGGCCACGTTTTTGCCGCACCGGTGTAAATGTATGCCCACCGATTCGCTCAACGCCACCTGGCTGAATCAGCCTCACCTTACGGACATGATGTTTAGAGCTCTATCTAATGGACTATAATAAAAAAAAAAAGGTGTGCACGTTGCGATCATTTATTGAAGCAATTCCTATATTGCGTAAACCGTCAACGATCAACCCTAATAATAATAATACCTTGTAATAATCGCGGCCGATACCCAATGTCCGACTCATGCCGAAGTCCGAAATCTTGGCAAATTGAGTGTTGACAAGGAGAACGTTCCTGGCGGCGAGGTCGCGATGCACAAAATTCCGCTGCTCGAGATACTCCATCGCTCGGGATACCTGGAGCATCAACTTCAATATCACTACAACAGGCGTATCCCTGAAATAACGAAATTCACACGCAGATGTTGTGAGACATAGGGCCGAGATAACTAAAGTAATCGAGCTATGCCACACATATATGACCGGTTCTTTATAGAAAATGGGATCTCGATATGCCGTGACCGTATGGAAAATTAACTCTACATCAAGAGGAGCACACCCATCTTGAGAGCCGGTTCTTATTGATTGTGACTGTTCGTATTGCAATTGGGATGGCTGGATGTCTCATCCGCATCTCGGTTTGCCATGTTGTACTCAGACTAGTACAACTTCCCCAATATTCTGCGTTGCAGTTAAGTTCTTAGACATATTGGTCTGAGCTAACCCATGATTTTCAAGTGTCAGCAGATTTCTATTTCAAATTCACCAGTGCTACTGTCCGATACAATCATCGATTCTTAATCGTAGACAATTTGTAACAACAAGCCCAGGTCTCGATGTTTCTCAAAAAAAGGGCACCGAGTCATCTCTTAGTTTCGTATCACCTTCGCTGTCCGTAATGGAGAAGTAGACTAAATGTATCCGAGCTCATCGTAATTATACCTGAGACTCCCATCCTGGCAAGCACTCCATCCATAAGAAATTGTAAGTGTTCTGCTTCAATCGTTGAAATGTGCGAAGTAAACTTTCGTTCTAAGCATAGATTGCTTCGCATGAATACCAGACACGCCCGTCCTATGGCAACAGGAGACGCTCTCCTCTACCTTTTAAAAGCGTTCTCGGAGGCGAGTTGCCCGAGATCCCTCTCCCCCGCTTGGGCTAGAGTTTTACCCGGCGTTTCGGATGGCCCATAAAGTCTTCGGGCGTTCCATTTCACTTTTCCCGGCACAGCTCGTCTATGCCGGCCTACTGCTGAACAGATTTGGCAATCAAACAAATTCTTACAAATCGTTCTCCGCTGTTAATCATAAGCTAGTTCGGAGCTAGTTTCGTCTGACGTTACTCATGAATTTTGTACCAAAATTCACGTCCATATTCATTCGAAAATTTCGATTTTGTTTTGCACCATCAAGTACAATCAAATACTATAAGTACACATTCACATTGAAATCTATAATATATTATAGATGCAATAAAACAGGCAATAGTGTTCCCAGCCTAAATATTGCCATAAGCTCGAAGTATGACGATGTGTCATATAATGCAGATGTGATCAAATTCAAATAAACAGATTGGCCACACGGGCTGGAGTGTCTATAGACGAATCTTGTCGTGGAGTGCAAATAGACAGAAGAGCAGATCAGGACGGAGGTCGACATGAAATATTAATTAATACATAGCAACGAACCATAAAGGTTTCAAAATTTCTCGAAATGCTTAAGGTAGCACTTCACGACTGACTTGGCACCACGATAGACCATACAAACGAGCTGTTTATTGCCTCATCGTTGTATGCCCCATAGGCTGAACAGCATATACCCGAGAGGTAAGCAGCCAGTGATATTCACTGACAAAATCACCAAGAAATTCAATTGCTAATTGCTATCCTACCGTCCATTCAATTCCTAAATAACTTGCTCATACATTGCTCGAGGTTCTCTTGAGCTGTGATTTGAGAAGGGGGCGTGGGGGGAGGGGCCAGAGTCGGCTCGAGCATCTCGACACGACCAATCAATGCAAAACGAACATTTTCATTTTTTCTTTTCTTGTTTGATTCCTCTCAGCTGTACCAGCATCTCCCTTTCTGTTCCTCTCTCCTGCAATTCCAATTGGGAAGAATTCCCCACCGTCGACCTCCATCGTTTGACGATGCAGCCACGGCGGCGGTGGCGGCGGCTACGCAGCCAAGCAAACGACCGCAGCATCGTCATTGCATTTACTGCCCTCTCGCCTCCTCGTCCGTGACGTCCCTGGCTTCATTTCGTCGTGTTTCATCGCGGCTTTGCCTACGTTGGCATCCCGTGGGTGAGTTGCCGCACAACATCACTTTGCACTTCTCTCGTGACGTTTCGCATTTCGCAGCGCCCTTTTGCATCGTCTCCTTGTACTCTTGTCCCTTCATCCTATTTGCCCTGTTCTATTCGACGACGGTGTGCTCCTGTGTGCGTGTGTGTGTCTGTGTCGGGACAAGTGTGCAGAGTTGTATACAACAGGCCGCGGTAGTGGGCGCGAAAGGCCGCCAGTACAAAGACGAAGCAGGACTTGCACCCTGACCGCCACCACAACGGCGGGACTCGCGATGAGAGAGGCGGACGCGGATGCAGATAGAAGTCGACATAAAGGGAGACAGCAGATATGGGGACGTGGGTGGATAGTAGTCAGCCAGAGGAAAAGGAGGCATTGCGTCCATACGCGGTACGTACAGCGGCCCCTCTGCCTCTCAACACAGTCAACCGGGTAGGAGCAGGAACCGACTAGGGGGAGTGGCCATGAGCGTGTGTGTGTGTGCGTGGAGGGGGGTTCTGGAAGCAGAAACCTGGCGTACTGTGTAGCTGTGCCGTCGGCACGCGATAGAGCATAGAAACGCGGGTGGCGATGATGTCAAGCTGACAAGAGACGGGAACGAGGGGGAATGACGCGCGGCCTCGAGGGCTCCACTGCCGCCGCCACCGCCGCTGCTGCCACCAAATAGGATGCAAAACGGGCACACGCAAAAAACGCTGGGACAGCGAGTCGACAGACTGGCGGGAATCGCAAAAGGGAGGCTCTGACTGCAGACAAGCCACTACAACGACCACAGGCAGTGATGAAATCTCCAATGATCGAGAGACAAGAGAAGAGTAGAGAATAGCGGTGACGGACGCACCCCCCCGACCCCCCACCTCGCTCGCCCCCCTGAGCCCCCAGAAGACACACCGCAGACAGAGAGGCACAGACAGGAAGGAATAACGGAAAAAAAATCATGGGACGAACGGAACAGTGAACGGGATGTGTACGTAGGTAGGTATCGTCTCTGCCCTATCGGAACTAGGTAAAATACTTGGGGCGTTTTTCAAACATGTATTTATTCTACAGGATGAAAAAACGAAATGGAAATATATATATATATATATATATATATGGGTATATTTCCTGTATTTCATTATACATGCGTTATGCTTGTATGGATGTATATCTTCATCGTTTCTGTCGCATCGTCAAAACGAGACGAGTGCAAGTGGCATTAAGCATGAAATGTAAATGGTACTGGTGCAGTGGAAATACGTATTCATCTTCAATGAAGGATGCTAACCCTAATTTAATATTTGCCTTAATGTTTTCACATTTTTTGACGATATTTGACTGTCTGCTCGTGGGGACCCACTGCAGCAAGATAATAATAGAATGTCCATCTAATTCCGACCTAGAGATACCCAGGCGCTCACTGGAGCTGAAAAGTGAGCCACATTCTACATAGAACAACCTTCAACAGATTCCTGTCGAAACTGCCACTATACAAATGAGTCTTGAGTACTTAATTCGGCAATTATGTCTGCCACCAATTTCATAGATATAATTTCACGCTATGCTGTGACACATCTAAAAAACTAAACTTTTTCGGGCTAACTCTCAGCCAACATTTAACGTCCACGGTACCGCTTGGGCATTGCTTCGCAAGACGGACCCCTTTAAATGTAAATGTGCAACGGTGAGGATCGAGCGGTGGGAATGTTGTGACACATCTGGATTTATATATGTGCGCGTAATTCAAACCCAACTGTACCAATCTTAGATGTGACCCTCTGTTCTTCTATTAGAAACTTCAAGAATCTAACCACTCTGAATAGCCGTGGTCTGCAAGGACTACTGCTTTAACCCGTAATTTATAGTGCGGTTATGCTTGTTGTATTAGGTTGATTAAAGGAAATCTGTTGAATATTCAGAAAAGCCGTCAGCAGTTATGACTGCGTTTTTTTCATAACAGAAAAACCCAGAGTGAGTTCTCACATCTTTCGAAAGCTTGTGGATTTAAAGTTTTTATACAGCTCTCCGACGACAGAGGTCTTCGGAGGTGGGGCAGATACTAGGCGATTCCGTAGAAATCTATGGCCATAATCCGTATTCTTTTGTTGCCGTAAATCGGTTTACACACCTCCGGTTTAGCTGCTTCACCCAAGTGGTAAAATGTTGGCAACGCTGTTCCCTGTCGCGCTGCATGCGAAATTCGACCAATGTGTCATCAATTGTTTAACCCATGTGCGACCCATATTTCAGCGTCACTTTCGTCTCAAGCTTTAGTTTGACTTTCTGCGAGGCCGTAGCGCCGGACTAATTCACTCCAATTTGGTCAACTTGTTGGTCCGGGAGACCCCATACGCGCAAAGGGTAGAGGAAATGGTGTGAGAAGTTTAAATGTGTAAGAGAGGTGAGCCACCAAAGTGCAACTGGAGGTGATGAGAGCGATGCTCAAAAACGACAAGAAGCAGTGGACAAATTGAAAGTGTGCTTCCAAAGTTGAAGGAGCCACGCAGAACTTGCGTGCTCAATGATTCATCGTGGCGTCAAGGACGACCTTTGCATGAGAAAAAGTCCGGCCAAATGGGTATCACGCTAAATGAATGTGGACGGAATACAAAGATCTTCGCGTTGTTTGCTGTTAGCCGAACTTAAGCTGAAGACGAAAGCGACCCTGAAACGTACTCTCTCAGCTGATGAGATTTTGGTCAAATTTCGCATGCAACCAATATTTCCACCCAGTTGAAACAGCTGAATCGGAAGTGTGTGAACAGATTGACGGCAACAAGAGAATACTGATTATGGCCATAGATTTTGACGGAATTCACCACCTATCGGCGCCTACCTCCGACAGCCTCTGTCGTCGGAGAGGTGTATAAAAACTTTTTCGGCAGGTAATCTGGACAGGTGACTTGCTGCAAACAAGTGTATGCGTGCGTGGCGTCTCCACGACAACGCTCCCCCGGACACTCGATGCTGTTGTTGAGGCGTTTTTGGCTGACGAGGAAATCAAGCTGTGGAGTCAACCAGCATATTCTCCTAATATAAGCCTGCTAAACTTCTGATGTGTTGGCCAATTAAAGAGGAAACTGAAGGCTAATAACCAGCAACATTGGGACGAGTTCGAACAAGTGCTCAGAAAGATCACGGAGGTCATACGAATGTTGTGCGAGAGTTACTGCTCAGATAACAATAATCTGTAATGAATTCTCAAGGATCATATTTATAATAGGAGAAAAAATCTTTCATAAATTGAATTGGACCGTGTGGTCGTCCTGTAGGATTGAGTAGAATCAGATGTTTGTAATTGGTGCTTTGCCCGTTTTTTAGATATTGGTGGTTACCTCTTCTCAGTGTTTTCTTGGCACTGTCTCTCATACAAACAGCTGCATAATTTAGTGAGATTATCGAAGAGAGTTACATACCTTGTGGAATGCACAGAGTTACATATAATATCTAGTTCGAATAATAGTATAAAATGCAAGAATATAGATATATATATTAGGCTGTCCCCTTCAAACTTTCGCCTCTTTAAATGCCAATAACTTTTGAACTAAATGAGTTAGAATAAATTTATTTTGGTATGAGTTAGAGGCGTATAAGTCTTCAAATTAGATGTCGAACACTTCACACGCATTTTCATCTGCTCAGCACTCAGTATATGGGGAACCCATTTTGCATTGATTTTCTTCATCTTCGGTACATTGGTGACAATTTTATGACATGTCACCCGAGGAATCCCAGTTTCAGCCGACAAAGACCTCATGGACCAAGCTCTAGTTTGCTCAAAAGCTGCCTTGATTCTGTCAATCCGTTCGTCCCTCGTTGCACCTGATTTGTGGTCCCCGCCTCGGTGGTCATCGGTGTCCATATCTCCACTGTTAAATCGCTTGCACCAACTTTGCACCGTCCGCAGGCATAAGGCAGACCTGCCGTACGCGTTCACTAATTGTCGATGGATTTCAGCTGGAGGGTGTTTTTAGAGAAACAAAAACTTGATGTTTTCCCGTTGATTTTTGGGGGAATTTGAACTTTCTGCTGCAGTGTCCATCTTTCTGATCGTATCGAAACCACTTAGTGTTCGAAAGGAAGCCACGTTCCTGCCGCGTGCCCACTCCAAAAATCATTGTATCGCATTGTATCGCGTAGTTCGGATTGTGCGCCATTCGAAAGGCGCGAAAGTTTGAAGGGGACAGCCTAATATATATGTCTTTGCCCTAGAACAGGGACCCGTACGGATGCCAAGTAATGAACAAAAATATTCGTTATTCTCCATATTCTCCCAATATTCTCTATAGCCCCAGCACAGAAGTCCTTGGGATACGTCGTGCGGGCAGGTAAATGGAAAAGACCGAATTTGAAAAATGTTTGGTCAAAAATTGTCGAGCAGCGCAATAACAATAATGATGATAATATTTACACAAATAGAAACAGCGTCTTTCTTCAAATTTCAATTCCAGTGGTCTACAGATTTAGGTATTCTCGATACGCGCGGTAAAAAATTACATTTATGTATAGGCGCATAACCACAGGTATTACAAATTATTAGCAGAAGATAAGCCAATCTTTATATCTCTACCTGTTATATCGTAGAAACCGGTTCAGTGGTCCAAGGGGTGCGAGTTCCATAACCATCATTAAGCCTGTATCGATCTCGGACACACCAAATAGTCTTACAACATGTGGATGATCAAGCGAGGCTAAGAGGTCTGCCTCTTGGCTCAAAGCACCCTGCAAGAATAGAAAAACAGATAATGATTACTCAGCCATTGCCGAAATCCTTTAAAGCATTGTGTTCTCTTCTTTCTGTTTATACCACCGACGCGTTATGCTGAAGTGATCTATCCCGAGTCTCTATTCAATTATCAGGGTGGTTATTCAACACTTTCGGCTCAGTTGCACACTTTAAACAAATGGAAAAACCTCACGTAAAACTACTAGAGATGATGTCTCGTTTGTCGCGGAGTACACGAACACGCTTATATATATATATATATATATATATATATATATATATATATATATATATGTAAGAGATAAGCATATAGCAACTGATTGTAATGCTACCAGTAAAACGGGGAAAACGCATTCGCAAAATATGCGATCATATGAATGAAAACCTTTTTGACGATGACAGTACAGTACGTTATGATACCGTTGATTGATCATTGCCTCTAAAAATATTTTCCACTCATTTGTTTATCTCTCTTTCGTTATCTTCGAAGTCGTCATGCAAACACCTCTTTATTTCGAACGAAAAGCGAAAAAAGGAGAGAGAGAGAGAGAGAGAGAGAGAGAAGGGGGTTGTTGTTAACAAAAAAGTCCTCCCCTGAGTGATACTCATCTTTACAGCATGCCTCTCCGTCGGGAATCAAGCATCTAAAATATCACATACCATAGACGCTTGCGAGAATTCTGCTCGGAGCGATTTCGTTGCACAGGGAATCTCACGTCCTTCGTGCCGCAGAATGGCCTTGTGGACCTGACCGAAGTTGCCACAGCCAAACATTTCCACGAGTTGTACACTTTCGCGTTCAATGTGAAGAACACCTTGCAAACAGCTCTTCACGTCATTGTAGGCTGCATCCGACTGTTCCTGGCTGAGCACGTCAGCCATCGCTACAATCAATCAAGAACAAATGAACAGGGAGCGTTAACAACATAGCCACAGTGGATACCTATCTCGCGACGCGAGCTCGAACGACACTGGACGGCATAAATAATTTTGTATCTATCTGAGACGCACTGTAATTCTCCAACTGGTATCATCAAAAACCACAGTAGACATATTCCTAGGAGCGATTTTAATTAATATATGAATTATCCTCAACAAATGATTATTATGCACCCCTTCGACTTATTGTGTATGGTGACATATTTTCGCTATGTAATTTTTTTGCGAATTTCTACGCGTTTGCTTAGGCGCAGTTATTGACCGCTGGTTATGAATAAACCTAAATGATAGCAATCATAATAATAATAATAACAACAATAATAATAATAATAATAACTACGTAATGCTTTCTATACATTGGTAGGTACAAATGTGTTTCTTAAAATTCTGATGAAATTCATCAATCACGAGAAAGCTGCGAAAATGCGACTGGGTTGGACACCTATGCACCGAATTCAAACTACGAAAACGATCTGTATTCTATGCACCATTTTAGTGCTCCATTCGGACATCTTATCCTGGCATACGCTGCAGGTGGCCGGTAGCATTATTATAGCGACTAAGCTAGTCACTCGGGTACGGTCAGTCTACGGACTTTTATCGGTCGCACACTGTGGTTACGGCGATGACGGAACGCTTTCAGATCTTAGCCGTTTTGCCTAGGCCACTTAGCGCGGGTCGCACCAACTGCCCGTATCGGAGTGGCTGCTCTCGTGGCTGAGAATCATACTTCCCGACCCAAATACGAGTGCAGGTGATTTTCCAAGTCCCGTTGGGATCGGTGGTAGATCGATTGAACAGCCTTTCTTCCCTGTTCGCTTCGTGCTACACCTTACATAGTTCTTACGCCCCAGAGATCAATTGCACAGAGATCAATTGTGTGTCGATGACAGGCGAGCGGAACCAAGAAGAGACCACAATTGATAATCAATCACATCGACTCAGCTTGTGATATCGACCGTTGAGTGTGTCACAGTAAACAACAACATCTTGAACACACCACTCAGAGCGAAGCGTTGCGACTTCACGACCGAACTCAAAAGTCAAACGGCCGCCATTGAACCAATTTACTCCCGGTCCCCCACGTTATCGTTCAGGTTGATGTGGAATAGTCGAACACCGATCGAAGATGGCGCACAGTGGATCAAGCGATCTTAAGATTTTGGTTTTTTTCTCTCACTTCGTGATTCGGGTGTTCAAGTAATTTTGTTAACATTTGAAGCTGATTTGTTTGGAACATTGCGCGACGTATACAACGAATCTCGCTCTGATAACTAATATGTCGAACATCAACGTCGCAGCTAACGGTGATAATAATACTCATTCAACAGCCGAGACAAGCTGACCTACACCGCATCATTACTCTGCATCACCCAACTAAAGTAGCCAATCATCATTCGTGGCGAACGCATCAAATAAAATGAACTACAGATGTGGAAGAACCATTATCAGCAACGGCCGTATCTGTGGTCGAATATTCCATTTAACTTTATAATTTCCCTATTTTTGCAGACACTTATTTTTGGCGAGTATAAGAAATTTAAAACAAAAACCCCCAATGATATGTGGCTGACAATATAATACGTACATCTTGTGTATGGTTCACTTAGTACTGTTATTTTCGAGCTGACCCCAGCTGTTCCCCTATCTGACAGGCCTCAGCTCTAAACCTTTAGGTATTACTATGAGGACCTGTCGGGGCCACCTTTGCTTATTCTCTGCCTTACTCGTACCTGACAAGAATCTTCAGATAAAGAAAGATGATAAAGAACTCCAAAGATTCTCCGCGTCTGACAGGATTTGAACCCAACACACACGTGTCCCTCATGGTTCACTTAGTTAAAAGAAAAAAATATATATATATCATACTTTAAATAACCATGCTGGTAAATACAAGATGTTATTCGTTGATGCTGTCAGTACCTTGAGCAAAGTTTCTCTGTCGCTCTGGTGAAGGCGGTCCGCTTAAGTTGTCTGCACAAAGTGGGTCGAAGTCATCTAGTGAAGGGCTGACACCCCTTGGCAGCTCTGCCTGCGTCTGTAGGTCTCCAGTTAGAGTTGTTGGGGCCGCGGGATTGTTCTCGTCCACAGCTCGGATCTCGGCTTTGATCTCTTGGATGATCTGGTCAGAAGTCTCCTTAATCGCCTCTGCTATGGTTCGTTCCAGACGGTCCCTAAAATAGTTGGTTAATCAAAACTTATTCATAGTGAAAATTATATGTCACATAGATCATAATGGTAGACGCACGCTTTCTTATGGTTAACTAAGCAAATACATGTTTGAAAACAAGAAAAATAGCCGAATAACTCGTTCGAATAAGGATTAGTGGGATATTATATAGATGTGCACGATTATTAAGAGTAATTTCGCACATTTATGGATATTTTCTTATAATAGTAATTATGATACATGGATAATACATAATAATTATTCTTATTATTTCAATAACAATAGTAGCCATACATAGAATTGCTAAACGTTTGCCCTGCCTTGGTATTTCAGCAACTTCTGGAATATCGGCGTCCTTGTCGGTGGCATGAATTTGCTGTTCGTTGTTCGAGTGACGATCGTGTGAACCCTTGTCCTTCTGCTGTTGTAGCTTCTCGAGAATAATTCTGGGGCACTTCTCGATGAGGGAATCAATTTCCTCGTAGTTAGCCTCGGAGAGATCAATGAGCGGGGGTGACGGCGAGAGATCAATGGGAATCTTCATCGGTTTTCGGTACGACAACAACAGCCCACTCAAGTGATGTGGAATCTGTTGGCTTTGTTGATGGTGCTGCTGCGGCTGTTGCCTGTGTGGCTCATCGGTCACCTGGAACGAGCAACCAGGAAGGTGCATATATCGAGCAGAAAATGGTCAGCGACTGAACCAGTGACTGGACGGAATGGTCTAACGTAACATCTATGAATGTCCCAATTTGGTTGAATTCGCATAATTCGGAGACTTTTACCATGCGGCATTCACGAATGTGCCTCATCAAAATGTAAAAATGCCAAGTTATCTTTGTCTTATATTTGACGTATGATCGCGTGTGCAATCAAGCCTATTCCATTCGAAAATGTGGCGACTACTGAAGTTGATCCGTAGAGCAACTCGTGATGAGAGGTTTCATCTTTGAGCAAAACCAATTGGTACTGTGTTCACATGTCAGCACTAGGACCATTTCTCGACCAGCCTTGTCGCTACCCAACAAAACATTACGGCAGCTTTCCGTAGGCGGATCACGATCTCGGATTCAGCCGCCATGGCAAGATCTGCTTGCAAAAAAAACACTATCCACCAGTTCCGTAGGAGGACTCGTTAGAAATTTATGCAACTTCTGGCCTGCCTCATATCATTCCTGTCGTGGGTTAATGTGGGATAAGGGGTATGGTTTCCTTATTTGACATACATTTGAAAGTGACGGCTTCTAGCGATTACCTACAGCGATAGATGGTGATTATCAACGCTGGAAACTTCTCTGGAAACTTCTCATATGGCTTTTCTCCGGCTTTCCATCAGGGGTAATAAAGCAATTGCCTTTCAATGTAACACCAATTTTCCCAACAACCATTTCACAAGCTACACTGTAGTTGCCAAATTCAATGTGTATCTGTAACATTTCGTAGTACGTTGGATATTCACCGTCCCACAATAGTCTATGTCAAAGATTTGACTTAGACATGAACTTTCTAGGATAATTCACCTAATGCCCATGACATTTTTGTGAAGGCTGAAACCCATTAGAGGCAATATTCCAGTAATAGGCTGCGGTGGTATTGTAACCCATGTTGACTTGTAACTCCCGGGGGTACCATGACATTCGCATTATTCAAGTGTAACCTGGTAGTAAGTTAATACTAAGAGCCCAAAAAACTTGAATAGCTGGTGATCTAGCTCCAGTTTATTGTTAGCACGCCCTACAATTTACTAAGGCAATAAATTCAAGCTGTTCAAAGAGAATTCTGTTCATCCATAGGAAAGTCTTCTGTTAATGTTAGCCCATTTATCAGACGATTTAAGAAACAAAGGACAAAGGAGTGCAACAAATTAAAGTGTTAATTAAAGTTCTCCTCACGAAGCCGACATAAAGTCAGGGGACCCTCTATGTCCAACGGGGACGTGCCAAGTAGGATTTCGGCAATTGTGCAGTTGAGATAAAGAAGGACACGTTCGCGACAAGACATTGGAGCCCCAGTCTCGAAGCGACTTGAAGCACCGTATCTTGTTCTCCGAACAGGGGAAACATCACACATCCGGAATATAATTTAGCATTGGCCGCTGCGTATAAGCCAGAATCGCCAACACCCACCCTTGAGGCAACTTCATTTGAGTCAAGTTTCGAACTCCCAGCCGCAGTTTATCATTGTGGGGGGGGTTATGAGTTTATAAAAAGTTAGACATCTACCGATTTAGTTTGACCTATAGCGCTGCTGTTGATATCCGATAGCAACGACTCATACTAATCTGATAAGTATTCTAAATACATGCGAACACCGGAAGGTAGTTATGCAACGTACCGCTTGCGAATGTACATCCTGTCCAACGACTACGCTCGTGGCATTTGCGATATGACCCGGTATCTGGGTCGGCTGCGTCTGCTGTCGAAATTGCGTTTGTTGTTGGCCTGCCTGTGGCGTCGGTGTTGGTGGCTGATCATTGTTGACGTAGACAGGATCTGAGGGGTCCTCACTGAGGATGTCTCTTCGTGCGAGTGAGGTTCGAGGTGCAGGCACAGGCGCTGGGACCGACGCTCCGGAGCAGCAATTCAGATTGACATTCTCCGTCAGAACAATTCGTCCACCAGGAAAACCACCACTTTGACCTCCGCCTTCGTCTCCGCTGGACGGTACTGTCATACTATCAAAAAGGAGGCGAAATTTTCAATTAGTGCCCGTTCCTAGATAATTGAAATGTGTCCAAACAGCTTCATTTAAGTCACAACAATTTCGATTACGCCTCAAGTCCTCATAAATTAATATATAATTTCATATAAATCCATAATTCACATGAGAAATGTGGGTCTCAAATGTCGATAGGCTCAACGTAATCAAGCTCGATGATTGTGAACGCGCCTTTAAAGATTATCTACATTTTTCGATAACGAGTTATAATCTGGCCACGTTATTCAATAGACCGAGTCGACTAGAACATTTGAGGATAGGAGTATGTTGGATACTAGAGAGATAACGCAAATGGTGGTGCCCGCTAGTCGATATTTACGTTCCCCCTCAAGACGAACTGGCTAGAGCAAAAATAAATATATAGTATTATATGTAATACCAACGTAGTTTAGCAAATAATGATCGGCGTTGATTCGAAAAAGTTGTCCTTTTTTTCAGAGCAATGGCATTGTTTAATTTTTAAAACAGAATATTTGGACACATTCGGAACTAAAAATACATTTCTTGTTATATCCAATATTTTATAATGGTATGCTTTAGATAATTTTTCTCATTCAGTAGCACATATCTCTACTACTGTCGCGTATACACTTGTTTGGAGAAATCAGCGTATTCTTTCGAAAGCAAGTCGATGTATCCATTAGAGGCACTTAGCATTATTTACAATGAGCGTGTTTATAAGTGGGAATACGTCAATCAATATTACGTGTATCGTTTATTCTTCATTAGTAGTTTACGATTCTTGAAGAACGACACAAACACACAGACCGCAAGTTCACCCATAAACGGTGCCAACGATACAAATGGTGCGAATCAACAAAAGCGCAGACACGAGAATTCCTATGGACAATTGTAGTGTCGAGCGATGTCTGCTATCTTCTATTTAAATAGAGCGAGGATTCAAAGTTTTTTTTTATTTTCTAGAACAATATTTTGTTTACGTAGGGCCCGGCTCACACTCATAGTACTCAAATATTCACGCCGTTACTTGGTCACAAATCGTTCTTCTCTATCCTAACTATCTTTATCTATATTATTTACCATATCTCTGTGTTATCCACGATCTGCGCTTCGCCTTACCCGTAATGGTTGTAATGTTGCTCCATACTGCGGGCTTGTTCGCAGGCGAGCTCATCAAGAAGTTTACTCTCGTGAGCCCTCCGGCCACGTCGTGTAGTTCCATCAAGAGACATAAAGTATTGAATGAAACCTGGTAGAACATGGTCAATTGACGACGACTTCTGGAGCTTGCCTAATGACTGTTTACAACCGATCCCGCTGCCAACGCCGCCTCCAACACCGCCCAGGCCAACCTCACCAGCACCCGGATAGCAGTTTTCATCGCCACAACAGGAACCCGAAATGGCTTCCGTGTTACGTACTTGATGCAACCTGAAAGCATGATGAATGATTTGACAATTATAACAGTAGTAGACGAGAGCCACAAATAGAAAGTAGGTCGAAAGATACGGATTCGTTCAAAATATAATGTCTCATTATAACAAATATTATATAATAAGCATGTACAGTATGATTATAGGTAAGGTAAGGAATTATTGGTTTGGAATTATAGGAAACATATTAAGTCCCTAACTGTCGTCAGATTTGCTTTCTCCCACAGGGTGACGGGCCGTTGTCAGAAGTGGGTCTTATTCGTTAGGAATGGTACTGCAGCGTCAAGATTCATTGACATCAAACTAAAAAACTGTTTTTCGAGCTGACCCTCAGCTGTTCTCCTATCTGACAGGCCTCAGCTCTTAACCTTTTAGGTATTACTATGAGGACCTGTCGGGGCCACCCTTGCTTATTCTCTTCCTGACATCAAACTAGAGAAGAACTGTACTAGTCACCCTGTGATGCATTATTCAGTATTTACGTCGTACGATTATTATGATTATTATTATTGCGGTCCTTACTGTTCTCGTCGTTATTTTCTCCGAAGTATATTGTGCTGCATGGTGTTCCGTACTAAAGTGGCCAATTGTCCCTAAAGTGAATTATATATATATATATATATAGCTCGTTTTAAGTATGAATTACCTTGGTAGCGTTTTTGCCGATCGGTACGATGTATTCGAGCCTTGCGTTGAAATCGACGAGACGATCTTGTTGAGCAAGCCCTTGTTAGGAATGGTGCCAAAAAGTTTGGATTTGGGCGACTTGTTGAAAAAGTGTCTTGTCGCCTTTGAAATGTTCTTAAGAAACGTGTTCTCATCGAGCGAGTCTGGTCGCACCACCGCCTCTACGAGGGGACACCATAGGCCATCCGCGAAAAGTGTATAATGGCTGACCAGCTATACAGGACAATACAACAAACACGAGACACACGACACGCGGACGCGTAGACACAACCAAAGACACCGCCACAGCGTTAACATCGGAAAGTAGAAAATATCAGACTGCTATTAGTACGACCTAGTAACTGTAGTACTATCATGGACATGGATGATATTGACGTAAATCACCAAATATTATCAATATATACCTTTCTGTTTACACTATGATTTATGGTATATTCGTTACTTATGCTTATACTTTTGAGGATATCACTATACTCTAAACATATAGTATAAACAGTTGAAGACAGACACGAACAAAGTTTTACGTCAAACACACGCATACACAAACACTTACACGCACAATACACCATGGTCTGTTCTGGTTACCACGTTTAAGTACCCTTATGACAGTAATGTGCTGCAATTCACAAAATATGGATAAATTCTAGATGCTGCTTAACCTACCGACATAAGGCTGGGAAAGGCGTAGCCATCCTGTATAGCGAACTCCCCGGTAGAAAGAACGTCGACTTTATAATGTTTGAGCGTGCAGGCGTGACTTAAACATAATGCATAACTTGAATCGTCTCGCTCGCGAATTCTGAAAACAGAAACATATAACGTTTGCTTTAAACTATTCATTGTTCATGAGGTAGTGGCTTAAAGGACAATATTTTTTGAATGAAACGACCATAGGGAGTAGATTGACGTGTCGTCGAATTCATTGAACTAGTATTTATTATGTAATATAATTGATTGACAACTCAATTTGTACTGACATCGCAGAGCTATGACTTCCTATGTCAATCAATCCGAATGCAATAGACCAGTAATTGGAAATACCTGGAAATTATAATATTATTCATTATTGCTGCTCGCTCGCTACAGTTTATAGTAGATGATATAAGCATAAATCAATTACCAAAGGTTTAGTTTGGTTTGTTCGCGAAATGAGGTATTCTTTGCTGGTTGCTCAATATATGTCAAGCTGCCCTATCAGTCATAGTGCCGCTGTACTTGAAGTTCAATCTCTTTCTCTCTCTCTCTCTCTCAGGTAAAGTACAGCATACTATTCCAGCTTGGTCCTCTCGTTTATATTGATCCGATCAAGTCAAGCTTAGGGTAGTTTATCACAACTGTGTATTGGCCCTTTCCAATATGAGACGAGGCCAAAAACTCCCGAAGCAGGGAGAATGCCACCGAGATTGCATTCAGGTTCTACAGCAAACTTTCATACAACCATCGCATGTTGTCATTGACAAAATTGACGACTGGGTCGCTTGACTAACAGTATCCAAGAGTGTCGGCAAAACTTCCGTACACACACATTGAGAGAGAGAGAGAGAGAGAGGATGGCCATAGACGTTGAATAGGAGGCGATAACGTTCTGCGCAACCCACTCGGAGGTGGACGGACAATACCGGCCAAGTAGGCTGGCTGCTTACTCCTTATTCGTAGTCGGTTCCTTCTCGGCAACCCCGAGCTGGACCTAGATCACACGAGGTTCTCCTAACAAGCAAAGATAACCATTCGGACTTCCTAATCTTTCGCCCATTTGTTTCCCTCTATATAGGAGCACGCTAAACAACAGCGAAGCAACCCGTTTGCCATCGTTAGCTCTGTACTCGTCTGCCTTCGGACCCAAAAGTCGTCCCCAGACTTCGTGGGGACCGGCCAGCCAGCTCATCATTTGCGCGCGTACTATTAGCTGAGACTTAGGTCGCGGTTTGTGTGCCGCATCGAACCTGCTTAGCGGAGCAGAAAGGAGCAGCGGTTACGGCGGCAGGGGCTTCGACAAGCATTTAAAATCCTCCTACATCTTCTGCTTCTTTACAAGTAAGAGCAGTAGCGACCGTGACCGGGGAGATACAGAGAGAGGGAGACGGGATTGGGCACAGAGAAAACGATGGAAAGACGAGGCGTGGGGGAGCCACAACGATGAGGCGATGTGGATCGAACAGGAACAGACAGGACTTAAGAGAAGGTGGGGCAAGGAGGCCTGTTGTGGGCCGGTTCGAGCAGTGGTGAAGGCCTTGTCGGGTAGTTGACAAGGCACGGGCAGATGGTAAGCGAAAAGGCTCTTTGGTAACGCAGAGTATTTTCCCCCGACAGCGAAACCGCGCCAAGGAAAAGCACGAAAATGAGCCAAAGTGGCCAAAGAGCCGTTGAGCTCTCGTTCGCTGTTTTCTAGCTCACGAGACACCAATCCAACATCCTGTTCGTTGCTCTTACACGAGCTGGGTTGTGTTGGATATAGACGGCACGAGAGCTGTGCTCTTCTTCCACTTCGTTCAACTCGACCAATTCCCGATGGACGAAACGGTCTATGGGCGAGCGGAAAACCTGACTGGAAGTGGCTGGCCAACTTCAGCGACGCCACTGCGGCGACTGCTACTACTTTTTTTGTGGAGGAGGAAACTGGTACTAGTTTAGTATAACTAGTGCTATCATTACTATTGCTACTAGAGTACAACTACTACATACAATCACTGGTTAAGTCACCCTGTCGGAAAAATTCAAGGCCTGGCAGGTTGAACACCCAATAGAGAAAAAACGTCACGGTATTCTTTCCTCGGTGTTTTGTGGAATTGAACATTTGGAGGAGACGAACGTGAAGAGACGGGCGGATCCGAACCCCGAATAGCAAGCAGAAACAAGGACGAAGACGGCGACATCCGTCATGCGAGAGGGAATATGCTTTAAATGCTACGTCTAGAAGTTCTAAGTGAGTGAATTGACAAAAACCTCACGGCCTTGTCATGCTTGAAGGGCCTCAGCTATTGTACATTAGGAAAAGAGAGATAGTAGGAATTGCAGACCAAACCGAAGTGACGCGAGGTGAGATACACAGCGAACATCGGTATGGGATAAGAGGAAGATTGGGCCTTTGGGTTTGTCCTTGCCGAATGAAAAAGGATCCGTAAAGGGCCGAGCGAAGGAAGGACATTAAAAGCAGACGTTGCCGTTAAAGAATTTGCAATGTAAGCGACTGTTAAACGAGTAGAAGGAAAGGCACTCGCTTCCGGTGTACTGTTCAACACGATTTTGCGATAAGCCCTGTTCCAGGAACTTCTCCACATTAGTTTTTATTCTGCATGAGATGCCACGCAGACTAACACGCCTCGCTTTTCTGGGATCGGGAACCAAGCATATAAATAAACTGTATCAGTTTACATAGGAGTTTTCCTAACAACAATAACAACACTAGTGACTCAGCTATCTATTTCACGATCATTTTTATCTGGCTGGAGTAATACTAATTGTACGTACAGAAAGCGTCCATCGATGTGTCCTGCTTCTTCTATTCGAGCCTCGGCTTCAAGCCGGCTTAGTGGCCCGTGAAACCAGGGTTGAATTTCGTGAAGCGTCTTGCTGATTAGCACACGAAGATCTGCGGCGTCCTGCTGTGTCAGGTTCTCTAACCGGTTTTCCTGTAATAGGATATTGCATATGGTAACGACAGCTGAGGCCGAAAGCCGCCACACAAGCACAAGTTGGCAACAAAGGTAGGACCTAATATACACATATGTTTGAATGAAATATATAATACAATAGAGGTAAAGGGAATTACTAATAAAGGTTTATTCGTTTCTTAAAGGAACTGCAATTTTTTTCTATGCTTAATGAGGAAATTATGTGCAGTTGTTATCATCACATAGATAGATGGATGGATAGAGAGACAGAGAGCATGAGAGGTTTAGAAGGAGACGGCGAAGACCTTATCAGCCTGACAAAGCACAACGCCTTGTTGTAGAAAATGGCCAGAGAGTGTTCTCATCTCGACTCGACTTTGCTTAGTGAGGCAGCGCTACTCCCCGTTGCGAACACCGTCGCATAGAAGAAGATAACGAACGGACGACAACGGGACCAAACTCTGGAAGCCCTTTCATCATCAAGTAAGAGCGTTCGCCCCTCGGCTGCTATATCTGTGTCGGTGTGTCTGTGCCTCGCTGTGCAGGCTGATAGGCTAGTGTGTCAGCGTGTCCGCCAATGTGTATATCTGTAACCATTGTTCGAGAGGGCCTTGAATAGGGGGCACAGTCTTTGCGTCAGCAGGAAGGGGTAGGGACAACGGCAGTGGCCGTGACGGCGCCAGTGGATGCCGGGATGGTCAATGCCGAGGCGTATAAGAGGAGTAAAGCGAAAACAGTCTCTGAGTTCTTCTTAGTTGGAAGGGTGGTCTCGACGGACTCCATTCGATGCTCCTCGGTAGGGCGATAAAGCAGCAGCGTTCGCGCTCATATAGAATTCGCGTACACAGTGATAAACCATCACAAGGAGCGACGCCGCTCCACCGAGAGAGGAGGCAGTAGATCCGAGCCTCTCTCACTCTCTCTGTCTCTATATATATATATATATATATATATATTATATATACGGATGTGTGCGCCAATGCGTTTTACATGTTCCTGTGTTTGTATACAGCATATATATATATATATATATATATAACCATCACGATGATTGCTGTGTGGCACGTTTCTCGTAGCTCGTAAAGGGATGTATTCCATTGACCACAGTGGAGAAAACGAAGCTTTCATTGCTTTTCCCCAGCAAACGACTGGGCCAGCAGCATGTCGTCGCTGCATGAACCTCCGCAACCACAGTCTTTACCTTATGCCAATGCGACCATGTTGCCATGACGAGCGTATGGTTGTCACTCTACTATGTGAACTACCACGGATTTTCAGCCCGTACACCCTGGTCCGTCCTGGTCCGTCCTGTCCCGTCATGCATTGTAGCGTACGTGTATGCCAGAGACCGTGGCGTCTTCCCTCTACATTTGTCCTTTTCATCTAACCCCGGCAAGCTGCAACCGCCAAGTGAATATATGACGACGAAGAAGATACTGTGGCCCGGTATTCATACTTATGGCCGGTATATACATTTTTCGCTGTAAGAAAGCAGCAAGCAACGCGACCAGGCAAGACGAAGATAAGGGAGACTAACTACAATAGATGTGGGTAGTATCGGCCTCTGAAACCCTGAGAAGCAAAGGCGGGAGGCCGAACATTACCTTGCCCCCTTTGTCCCTTCAACCTTGAACGAGCTGCGGAGTGAAGATTTAAAATTTAAAGGTTCTTCGTAACGTGGCTATACCTCGTTCGGTATCGTAATCTATGTATTTTATAATACATACATTACATAGTTCACACTGGACCCGATGCGGGAATTGGAACATCTCTCTCTGTTGACCTCGACTTGCAAAGGTTAAAGAGTGCCTTGAATGGGAAACCTTCAGTGTTGAATCATAGACTACAGGAGAGAACATGTGTCATCAAAATGTAAATATCCATATCGTTTGTCTCATACCCACGAGCCATGATCAAGCTTTTGCGAGATGCACTTTTTTTCAAATACGACAATATAATGAGACAGAACAGCGTGATAAAAATCAAGCATACCGTTAATATCCATTTCAAAGTTCTCTATTAACTGACATAAGTGAGCACAGAGCAGCAGTTCTTTTGTAACAACAAAAGTAAAGATGAAGAACGATAACGAAGACTGAGAGTACAGAGCAATGTAAGAAAACTGGATACGAAAATGGCAATCTCCCAATGCGGGGGAAGTTTGCCACGAGAAAAGAAACAGAGGTGAAATCGTGAACCACCCAATGGCGACATAAGCCGCCGATCGAAAAGAAGACACGTTAGACAAGATTGGGCTTACATAGATAGATGTTAGGTACATTGCGGAGATAAGGTAACCTGAATGGCAGTTCGGGGAGAAGGTTCTATTCGAGGAAGGAAAGGTCGAACGACATAGACAACTCAGTCAATGGTTCGGGGCAATCGCGATGATCGTGTTGTACACGAAATAACTCATTCGGGAGATTCGGGCGGAGAAAGGAGACGATATAGAGGAATCGAGAATGTTCGTATCCTCGAGTCCACGGGTGTGTCTGGATAAGAGACATTGAAAGGAATGGATAGGAAAAAGGCGAACTGCAACGAAAAAACAATAGAACGAGCTCATGAGAAAAGATACAAAGGCTATTAGAACAACATGAATGCAAAGATATATGAGATAGGTGGATAGAAGCCAAAAAAGCTGCGGTTGGCTGATACGAAGGCAAACGATGAGAAGGATACAGATAGCAATGCTAAGTACATATTACACTAGCAGTAAAAGAAATCGATGAGGCTGGCGATATGTAAAGCGGGGCAGGGCACGGGACGGGAATTACTAGAATAACGAAATCAAAATAACGAATCTGAAATATGGCTGACACAAGAATCAGAAATTGAAGGCAGTACGACGATGAAATATTGGAAATATGAAAATATCGGCAGTACCAATGAATGATATGAGGACACGAAAGTCGTAATTGGAAATTTAATTTAAATAACGATTTCTTCGGAGGGGGCGGGAATCTAGTTGACGCAGCTCTTGGTTAGCCAATTCATCCTCGATGGAACTGTTCTAACGAAACAGAAATCAAACACTGAATTTTTTTATCTGAGATGTAATAGTTCAAAAACGGGTATGTTCTCGCAAACAAACAGCCAGAAAAACGTATCCTCGCAGTGATTCAATATAAGGCAGCATGCGGCCACGGACAAAAACGAAGTTGTGGAACCTCATCGAGTATTAAAATTTCCGACGATGAAGTCTATAATAATCACAGAGGTGTCCCTTGCTAATACTTACATCGAGTCCCCATTGTCTTGATCTGAGGAGGATGAACTTCTTGACTTGTTCCTCCGAAAGGCCCCAGTACGTTGGAGGGAGAATTGCCTCTACGCAGCGTTGGCACGGATGTAATGGTTTCGTTGCTAAACCCTCCACGCTTTCCACCAACTGCAGAGGATCCGGGAAACTCTGATCCATAGTTCCGGCCAATGCAAAGGTACCCTCGGGTAAGCAGGAAATTCGATAGTGAAGCACGCTGAAATCGTATCAAATATCTAATTAATAATATTATGCTCTCAACAAACTCAACATAATAATTAATGTGTGTTGAGTTTTTTTTAATTCTCGTAAAACTGAGTGTTCCTTTTATTATACAGCTTTCGTCTTCCCCGCTGGCCCCTTTTTTTGCTAGCCTACTTATAAAACATCTATTTCAATCATGTATCTCATTTAACGAATCGACTTAATAGATAAATCATTAAAAGATCAATAACAAATTGTCAAAATATGTATATATTTAAATACTTTTAATTATTTTCAATAACATATAAATGCATCTAAAGCTGTCAGGGTAGCAAAATTAACAACCTTTTGAATAACGGGTTCAAATTCGTCACAATTGTATATACTGTATATATGTATTATAGTTCATGTAAAAGACAGCCATTCTGGTCGAAGAGCTTTTCTTGATTACGGAACTCATGGAAAACTTACGCTAATCAAACGCAAAGACGGATGCATATGCTGAATTCGTGTTCTTCGTACGAACGGAGGCGAACAGATGTAATGTATCACTACTGAGTCTACTTAGTTTGTTGTGTGGACCGAGTATAGTTGAATGTTCAGAACACGATCGTTAAGGCAAATGGTGGTGGCTATATTTTCTAGGTACATTCGAAGATGTATTACGCGATCCATCTAACAAGAATCCGTTTGGCGTTCGTGTATAATCGACCTGTACAAAAACTCATGAAACTGACAAGTGCGTCCATGCATAAAACGAATTCGGTTCAAAAACCTATTCTCTCTTTGTCTTGTCGTCTTTCCTAGTGTACACATGAGGAGGTTGGAATTCGAGATCGAAGCACTCGAAGATAGTCATAGTATGTGTAGTGTCAAAAATCTTTATGTTTTTGGAGCATACTTACGACATATATCTAACACAAATCGATTATTTTTTTTCGACTTGGTTTTTAGTGGGTAACCCCTGTGGACCACGGACTTGTCCGGGAGAGTCCCGTCGAACCCCACGCTTCCCGGCTAGACTATGCTGGGGCTGTATAAGACATTTACCACCATCAATGACTTCCAGGAGAAGCCAAACAAAGATCGACTAACTAGCTGAGAAAGATATCGTTGTATACATTTTTGTGTTCCACAATATTGCTCGCCTCCAATTTTATGATATGTAAATTGCTTTGATGTTATTTATGCTTGACAACGCACACGTTGTAATCGATTCAGGCCTCTTTGAAAACCCGGCATTGTGATACGGCAGTCGACAGCGCGATTATACATCGATAAGGGTTTGTTATCGTTGGCGAGATTAACCACTGGCAATATTAGATTAGTAAATTTCTGCATTATGCGGATACCACACCTGCCATGACTCGACACAGTTATCGCCCTGTTTAACATGGAAATAGCGCGCCAATCCCATCGTACGGTATTCAGCTCCTATGGGAGAGGCTTAGTCTACCTAATCTGATTGCATTAGACCGAATTCAGAGACCGGCTACTCTGAAACTCGTGCTCAGGCTAAACATCCCCGCACACCTCTACATTTCGTTGTCGATACCCCTTGTTCCGAGATCGACGTACAAAAACTTTGGACTGGCGGAGAGAGACTCTCTCGTATTTTCAGTTCATGAGACCATACAATGAAAAAATGGTGGATATCGATCCAGCCGTTTACACAATGGGCGCCGTGCCATGAACAGCTCATGGCCAGTTAATGAGTCGAGAGCTGCCGCCTCCTTGAACAGACTCGCGCTTACATTGTGCAACGTTTAAATTGTATCTGATATATGATACAAAATTTATTCGAATGCAATTAAAATAATTTATAAGCTTATAAGCCTTGCCTTATATTATATTATACGACTGCGTCAGATAAGTGATAATAATATTAAATTTATATATTTCGAGGCATTTCGAATTGACAAATTCAGATGGTGGTAGTTATTCACAAAAGCATCTTTTATATTATTTTCTTTTATTTTTGATCGTTCGAATCTACGAACTAGATATGCACATGTATAAGAACATGTCTTTGTTTAACTAATACGATTTTAAACGGGAGCCGATTACGTTCGAAGAGTGTATGATTAAAATTATCAGTGCTCAGCTCCCTTAATACATTCGCCTTATTCTGCACCCTATCTCTGTAATAAAACAAATAGGTATCGCTGAGCGAATCCTGGTCAAACAAAGCATAAAATAGTTCATATAAGCACAAAGATATGTTTATCAGGCATGCTATACAGAGTTGGACATATATGTGTGAAAGCTGCCCATCAGTTAAGAGATGGTGAACAATTATTGCTAAGTAGGGACTAACAAAGATGATATAGAAGTGATACAAATAACGGGTTCAATAGAGACGCCACCGGCTTCTCAGTGCAGTTGACGTCTAATTAATAAGAGTACGGGGATTATGATGATTTATCATGTGCAACACAAGACCGAAGCATGTGAAGCGTTTTGTCCGAACGGCATGCATCGCCGTGTCGCTCTTTTGTGAGACCTAAATGAAATCGTTACAGCCTGAATTGGCTCAGTGTTATAATCGAGACAGGAGCTCGACATAGACAACGGCGTAGAATTTTTTGGCGCGCTATGAATGGAAAATTAGTCACCCCAAAAGGGGCTAAAGGACCAAAGCAAAATCCAGCGCGAGCTCGGGCGGAGTTAGACGAAATTAGAGGAAATGAGTATCCCACCGGAAGTAGCGGAACGAAGACGCGGCAGAGGATGGAGTAAACGTGTGAGTGAGTGGGGCCGAGTGAACTCGGGAAAAAAAACAGGAAACTGTTCATAGGGCCGTAGGCAACGACAGGACACGACATGACACGGCCGGGAAGGATATAGGGCACGGCGGGAAGCCAGCAGGGCAACGATGGACGAAAGTCGTGCGGGAGCAACTGCAAGAGAGGCCGACGGTTCGGGAAATGGCGCAATGACGGGACGACAGCGATGTACAGATGCGTGATATGTTGGTGCGGTTGCGGCGCCAACGTATCCTGCTGCAAAGTGCGGAATGAGACGACGCCGTGGTGTGAGCACGGACAAGATGGGTACGATTGGATCGGACGGGTCGGCGAGTAACGGCCACTGACAGGACCACTACGGGCGGAAGGAGCTCACCTCCGGAAATGGGACCTACAAAAGTTCACCAAAAAGCCGTCGAAGGTTGCGACGCTCGATGAAGCCGAGGCTACGAAGGGTAGTGGCAGGCCGGTCAATTGGCTAGAAATGTTTTTATTGCGCGCGTGGGCGCGCGCGCGCGAGAACTTGGGAGTGAGTGTTGGCAACTTTGAGAAGCTGCCGACTTCGCTGTGGCTCAATGGTTTCCATCTGGGGAAATCCTTTCACACAGGTCGTCGTCCTCGGTCGGCTAACCTTTATTCGTCTGCGAAATGCATCGCCGCCGAAACCCTCTGTCCGCAGCCACCTAATAACTCAACTCGATACGCGAACTACTCCTCGAGTTTTACGAAGGAAGACTCGAAAATTAGTGAGTCGAAAAGAGTTCTCGAAGTCGTCTTGCAATTGACTTCGCTTTACTTTCAGTTTCGTTTCAAAGTGCGATCGTTATTTATTTAAGCCTACTTGCACCGCCGTTTCGCCCTGACTTTGATGTCGTTAGGAGAAAGCCTTATTGGTAGTCGATTGGTCCTATGGACGACCTTGCGGTTTAATGTCATCATTGCTCATGTTTCAGACCTAACGACGAGGGAAAACGACTGGCCAAACCACTTACTACTTAGCTGCCGCATGCTCGAAGGCTGCTCTTGACCACCAAGCGATTGGACCACAGAATCGACAGTAATTTACGCGTTTACTCATACCCCGTAAGACGCCCAGAGTTGATGAGATGGGCCGACACTAGCAACTGCAGTAGCAGAGGGGGCACGACGTTATCGACATTCCTTCTTCGGGTGGGTTTAGCCCATTCGACGAACGTCGGAACAGCAAGACCACGCAGCATTGCCCCGTCGTCCAGCCAGACTTGCCGCAGCCGCAGCAGAAGGAGGCACATTTCTGCTAGCCAGCTGCTGCTGGACTCCGAATCTCCGATATCGCACAAGAAGCGCTCGAGTTAACGATAGAAATAGGGCGCGAGAGAGAATGGAGCCGACATGAAAGCTTTCCTCCCCTTAGAGTTTTAGCAGCAACAACAACAGAAGCAGCAGCAGCAGTAAATGGTGGCTGGTGCCGTTGCGGCTGTCACTGTTCCCTCAACGGGATTCAGTCACTCAATGGGTCTGTCCCACCGATCTTCGAGAGTCGTCAGTCGACATTTCTGTGGCCTTTATGGCAAAAAGGGCCCTTGAAATAATTGCATTCGCAGTTACTTGGTGGTGTTGCGACAACGCGACCTCGCAGCCCCTACCGCCAGACCTCCCGCGTTTTCTTCCCTTGCTCGCGGCGGTATCCGTCGATGCTTCTTCTGATTGGTTCTCCGACGGCGAACGGCGGCCACAACCGACGGCCGATAAAAAAAGGATCGGTGTGGTCAGCTTTCCAGCTTTTCCTTTCATTCGACTTTTTCTCTCCCGTTTTCCTCTTGTACATCTATGCCGATGTGCTACACCCAAGCTTCGTTTAGAGGTCGGGTCAAATCAGCCACTGAAACGCAGTTGCTCCATCAGCCTTTTCTCAGATACATCCTCCCTCTATAGGGTTGGCCTTCGGGGAAGAAGTTGCTCCCGTCCCTCCAGTAAATAGCTCATTGCCTGGCTAATCAGTGTTGCGAGATGTTGCATCTGCATAACTCTTTGGCAGCTTCGGTTATTTCTATTACGGAGCCATTCGAAAGGCCGAGGAAATCGTTAGCTGCCTTTCACGAGGTCTGCAATTACCTCGTCTACAAGGATTGGGTATTCGGCAATTCCGCCCTCACTAACGCTCTAGTCTTCCCTCGATGGTCAGATGTAGCATTGACCCTAACCGTCGTGTAGAATAGATTTGTATGCATACGTCCGTATGCATTCATCCGGTTGTGGCTATTGTTTTATTGTCCACGACGCTGTTGTTGTCTTTGTAATTGACTAGAAACAGCGTTTCATGAGACAATGTGTAAGCGGGAAAGTATTTGCAAAGTGTATGAACAGTATTTATTGTATTATTGTATCATAATGAGCTATACACTTTCTCGTTCGGTTCGACAACCAACAACAGTAGGACAAAATAAAAGCAGCATGTCAAATCTGCGCTTTATTTCACATAGGCCAAGTGTGGGACACTTAGCAAGGACTGGCAGAAGCCAATGGACAGGTCAGGCGAGTATCAGAAGGTCGGCAAAACCTCGGTTCTGCGAACGCCGTTGTTAAAAAGCAATTTTCCCAAGTAGGTAATGGTGGTACTGCCGAAACCAAGGCGGACGGCGAAGATAGTGAGTGAGTGCAAGAAACGATTACATTGGCCAATAACCATAATGCTATTTCAGGGCCGTGCCGAGCGAAGGCCTGACATTGGCGGGTTGAAAGAGCAAAATACCTCGGCGGCGAGGTAGACATAAAGTACGGTTGGTTTGATAGCCTGCGCTGTGATGACTCCATATATAGATACATAGATAGATGAGCCGTAGCAAGATGGAAAACGAAATGGGCAGAGCCACAGAGAGGGAGGCGGCACACCTCCTGGAGACGGCGCGCTATTTTTGCTATCATCGCCTTACCACACTACATGTAGATGTACGATCATCTGAGGTGGAAGAGGCGGACACCGCGGGGTTGGTGATGATGATGATTCCGGGGAAAGTATTTTTCCTTCAATTTCCCTACCGTCATGGCCTGATGAAAGTATTTCCGCTACAAATTCCCCCAAGCGCCAGGCCCCTATTCCCGGCTCGGATGGCCAATGTGTACAAATGTCACGCGAGGACAAACCTTGAATTCGGTGATGGCTCGCCTCAACGGCGGTATAATTTTCATATAGTACGGTATATTTCATACTCACGAGTAGGATAAAAACGTCACACTCGCTCAATCGTTTAGACCCCTATGATGAATGTACATGATCGTGGTCAAGCGAGGTAATACTCACGAATGATGTTCTAACGAGTGGTAGCACGACAATTAGCTGTTGCTACTCCGCCCATTTCGAGCCTACGATTGAGAGAGTATTGACAACGTCGGTCCGACCAAACGATCGCATTTGTTAGAATTTTGTGAAGGTGATCATGTACAGCATACGACCGATTAATTGATGCATGCTTATGCATTGAGTGCATATTGAACGAATCGGTGGTGGCGACTCTGCGAACGGCGTATTGCGTGCTTACCTTTTTTCAAAACATAGCGAGAGTACGAAGTCCTCTTTTGATTTCCGCAGCAGGTATAGGCCATCCTTACAGCCGCGCTCGCACAGAATCCACTCGGCTGTTTCCCTGGAGATGTTCCCATAGTAGTAGTTCACCTTGTCCATATCCACCGGCCCGTTTTCCGGCAGCGGAGAGAGCCGTTGATCGGCCTCTTTCATCTTCCCCTGCTGGACGTTTTGCTCTTCGAGACCCAGCGCGAATTAGGGACGCATCAACTGTCGATAGAAGCCAGGAAGAAGGCAAGCCAGTTTCATTGGCCGCGTTACTCACGTAGCCGGCATGGGGGCCAGACCTGAGAACGTCGGTGAGGCCTGAGCCGATCACGGCGACTTGGCTACGGTGTGGCACCCTTCGCAAGCTACAAGATTCCAAGCGCACTTCGCGATCACCAGTCAGATGAACACGAATCAACGAGGAGAACACTGTGGTTGGTGGCTTCGGCCCCGAGCCAGATGCACGCACGTTATGGAGAACCGAGCAGACGGCTTCACTGGGGAAAGGGACCGGTGGTCCTCTCGCTTCAGGCCCCCGGGGGGAGAGTTGTACCCGCGCTGTTCACAGCGCGACAACACAGCGCGCGCTGTCCACATAGCGACGATAACATTGTGCGGGAGATTACATGGGAATGAAGGGAGGATATGGAATAGGCAGGCAAGAGCAGCCGTTCGTTTCGTTGAGCATTGGCTTATGCATAGGGAGCATGATAGGAAGACGGTGGCGGCGGTGGCCGTGAAGGCGACCAGCCAATTTTTGTGTCTAAATTACTACTCGGACCGAAGTGACACAGCGAAGCACAGAGGAAGGCCAAAGGAAGGCTAAGGCAAAATGCATTATACTCACGAGGGACCTCGCTGCTGTCTACCTAAGTCTTTGATAACGATTTGTACGGCAGCCGGACAAGAGGCATGCAGTATGTATAATATGTACAAGGGACAATTTTCCGCATGGTGTGGCAGACGCAGAAGGCCATAAGGCGCTCACTTGACTCCGGTGTCCCATGATGTGAAGGGCTCGCCTCACATCGGAAAGGGCAGCAAGGCAGGCCGTCCCGAAGGCGCCTGATCGTTCCCTCTTGCCGTCTTTTGATTTAACTGGGTGGCACAACGAGCTCGACGAGGTTTAAGCTCTGCAATGCCTAACTCGTGGCAGCTGAGAGGCTGCAATCTATTTTAGGAGGGTTAAGGAAACCCATGATTTTCTTTTAACTACTATTCGAAACTAGGTCGTCCGATGACGATGTTAACTCACAATGAATAGCCCACCAAAATGCACATATCTCCAGAAGGACAGGCACGATGCACCAATCGAGTTAGTTAATTTGGAGAGCTCTCATTTCGTTCTCTTGTTCCAGTAACATTGTGTATTTCGATACGTGTCATTTCCTTCCCGGGGGTGTGTTTAGGGGCATAATGGTCGTCTGGCTTGTCCGACAATTCTTCCCCTAAGGAAGCTAGTTTCTGCCGGATTTTCTCATAAGTCCTTGTGTTTTCCCACTAAGTGCCCTTTCCAGCCGACAGCCTACTTTATCGCATCTTCCCTCTATCTATATTTTGTAGGGCAAGGTGTGTCGGTTTCCAGTACAACTACTCATACAATGTTCGTTAAGCTGCCCCACAAGCGACCCCAAAATCCCCGTCCTCCAAAATACTCGGTTCGCTTTTCCCTTTGAGATGGCGAGTGGTCATTAGGTGAATTTACTCGTCCGCCGCTACCACCCATCCCGTTCGCGGAAACACGAAAAATTGGCAATGCAAGGCAAAGCCCGGCAAGGATGCCATGTGCCGGTCCTAAACGTCGACGACTTGGATTGTGGTCTCTGTCCGACTTTGGGGTAGAGGCCAGGACAACTAGGGTCCTCCGTTTCCCTACGCAGACGAACAAAGCCTGAGGCCGACGAAGGCGCTAGTGAATGCTGTGCCTACCGCCGGTTGTGTCTTTGGCCGGTGACTAACGTGCTGCTACTGTAGTGAGTGATTAAATAAAGAAGGTCAATATATATATATATATATATAGTGTCGAGCTGGGCCATTCCTCCCTAATTCTCGCACTCACTTGCCCAGCCACTCACGCAGGCAGGCGGTCACTCAGTCAACCAAGCAGGTAGTTAGTTAGTTGGTCGTTGTTTCTTTCGTTCGTCTGCCTCAGCGCGCTCGTATTAGGAGGTCGGGTCTTTTCTGCCGGGTTGCCTTCTTACAACCTAAATCTTAACCATCGCAGCGGTAGCAGCAGCAGCACCCAACAACAAACAACATCTTCCCATTCAGGCAGCAGCCACCCACTCAACTCCGAACGAGCTGCTGCTGTACGAGTAGAACAGCGAGCCGACAGTTACCCAGCCAGCGCGGCGGTCCTCGCGAGTACCACACATCTACTTTCTGCGCCCCCTGGTGAAGCTCGCCGCAACGAGACAGGGAAACGGCAGCGGCGCTCAAGTGAGCTCGAGTGCAGCGCGTCGATGTTGCTGCTGCTGCTGCTGCTTTCCGACGACGACGGTGGCGGCGGCGGCGGTGGCGGCGGTGGTGGTGCTGCTGCTGGTGTGGTGGTGGTCTCTAGTTTTGCCATCTTCCGCTGCTGCCTTCCGCTGTCACCTGCTTTGCTGCGGCTGTCTCGTTGGCACTCTCTCTCTCTCTCCCTCCACCCTTTCTCTCTCTCTCTATCTCTCTCTCTTTGGCGTACACACAGTGATGTGCAACGAACGAATTGAGCAGCATCAGCAGCGGCAATAGCAGAATCATTACTACTACCGCCGGATCGTTCCGTAGTGGAGGGTGGCTGGAACGAAGGTGGAAGACGATCGCGGCAAAGGCAGCAGCGGGCGCTCGGTGTTGGCTGCTGCTGCTGCAGGCGGCGTTCAAGTCTGTGTCGGTGTCTCGCTGCTTTTGATGGACGCGACTGCTGCTGCTGCTGCTGTTTGTAGCTGTACTTGTCGTGGTGGCGGTGGTTGTTGTTGACGGTTGACTGCGCGGTGGTTTCGCAAGCGAGTGCGCGGCGTCACGTCAACCCAGGCGGGCACGCACGCACGCTGTTCGCTGGCCGATCTGTCAGAACAGTGGAGCGGCTGTACTCGTTGTGCTGCAGGTGTTAGTGGCGGTGGTGGAGGCCAGGTGGTGGTGGTGGTGGTGCAGGAACTTGGGACAGTGAGACAGATCGACGACTCGGCGTCAGCTGACACCAGACTGCTGTATACGACATCGAAGGATATCGCGTACCGCCTTTCACAATGTCGTGTGGAGATCTCAACGAGGAGCCTAATGAAGGTAGGTAGGTAGGTAGGTTGCTGTAGTAGTCGTCGTCGCCATCATCATCGTAGGACGAACTGGCTCCGTCTTGGTTCGGTTTCCTTCGTAGACGCTATGTCGATGAGCCATAGGTAGACGATGTACGGAATCGCTCATTCGACTCAGCCGTGAAGATGTGCTACATTAATACCGGGCAAGCGAAAAATGCAACTGCAACATTTCGTAGAACAGCAGCAGAACAAACAGGCAATGATCAAAGTTAACGCATCGAGGTGAAGCTGCAGTGTACGATGCACCACGGCTGCGATACAGCGATAATGGCAGACAACACAATTTTGTCCCACAGCGAAATAGCAGAACAGCCGCCCGGTTCCGCCTAATCAAAGTTCACCCGGTCGATAGATGGATACATAGATATATGGGTAATGGCACCCGAGCAATGGACGACTGACACAGCGCGCGGCAAACAGGAACCCAGCACCAGTTTCTCTGCTTCACTGGCGATTTTTCTTCGATAGCCTAGAGAAAAGGTCTCGGGGAAAAAAGATCAGATATTTTTAATAGTAGGAAATACCAAAATCCAATATAAATTAGAAAATACCAAAAAAATATATATATATGTGTGTGTGTGTCTATGTTCGAACCTCTCGGGGAGTAAGCGTAAATGATATTTCATGCCAGTACTGAAAAGAATACTACGATGTGATGCCCATGTAGGCGTGACTCCATTCGAGGGGACTGGGGTTAAGCGGCGCCCGTGTGTATTTGTGTTCTCTATCAGGGCGATTCGTTTGTCTTCATTCAGTCAGTCAATTAGCAAGGTCGTTCATTTATTAGAGCTTGTTCGATGTGATCTTCGTAAGGTGTCATAATACCCCTATCGGAATCGTCTGACAGTTATTAAAATATTGTGAATA
This sequence comes from Stratiolaelaps scimitus, assembly GCA_019614645.1. NCBI lineage: Eukaryota > Metazoa > Arthropoda > Arachnida > Mesostigmata > Laelapidae > Stratiolaelaps > Stratiolaelaps scimitus. The sequence continues at coordinate 2,396,861 of JABWDB010000044.1, read as the reverse complement.
TTATTGCTATTCGACAGTGCGTGAAACAAAAGTGGTTTGTGGTTCCCGCTTAAATATATACGCATATATATATATATTTCCTATGTTTCATGTATGCTATGTGTCTGTCCTTACACAAAAATGAACTTGGGGCTTATAGTAAATACCATAATTAGCCGGTAGACTGATCAGGCAACGAACATGTTACGCGAATCATACGTCCAAGTCTTGCGCGAGACATTCTAGCAGATGCTGGTCTTCATATATATATATATATATATATATATACAGGTGGTGATATACCTACTAGCGTTATCTGGCTGTTTGTTATCCTAATAATCACTAGGCTAGTTTGTACGAATGGTGGCTAACTAGCGACGAGGATCGACGACGAGGAAAGCTATATTTTGGGTTGAGTATCATCAAGATCCATTGACAATTTACAATAGTATATAGAATCACTATTCATAAGTTCTGCGGTCTGTGGCGTACAAACACTTTGTGTATTTGTTCTTTTTTGCATTGACACTGTGTTATTATTGTCTTGCTCTAAAATTGTTGATTTTGGCAAATCGGCACCCTGATTAGACATTGACGAGGTGACATCGAAGTACTCGGAGCTGGGTGGAGAGGTGCTCCTGGTGCGACTCGAAGCGACTGGCAACGGAGGCACAACACTTGGCCTGTCGATTGCGGGCAACAAAAATCGCAACAAGATGTCTGTCTTCATCTGTGGCATTCATCCAAGTGGGGTCGCCCAACAGGAGGGCAGCCTACACATTGGAGACGAAATTCTCGAGGTAAGCTCGTAAAAGCTAACAAACTAGACACTCTGTATTAATTAGTGTGCAACCTTACTACAATGTTTCATTTCCGTTTTGATCCCAGTTTTCATCCCAGCTGAATTAGCAGGGTTAGAACTAGGGGGTGATTATCTTTTTGCCGATAAGACGTTTGCGAAGCTCCCGACGAACATGGTCAAAATTTAATAGGTTCAATACTTTACAATGGAATAGGAACTGATCCGGGCCTCAGTGTTCAAGTTACAGGTTCCGTTTGATGCATGCCCCAACGTATCATATATTATATATTAGTATAGTCGATAGCGCTTGAGCGGTGCGTGTCTCTGCGAGCCCAACGAGAGAGCGAAGGCGACTCCCAGGCCACGGCGCCTATGGCTATATCTCAAATTGTATGCGACCCTGCCATTTCCGTCGATCTGTCCTAAATCGATCAGGACACGTCGAGCAGCCTCCGACGTAATACTCCGTCGATTTAGCCGTTAAGGGCAAAGAGCTCCTGCAGAAGCGGGTATAATCACCATCTATTTATAGTGTAGCCATTCGCTGGATGTTGAGTGGTTCACCTTAGTTTAGAACAAACTACTCACTTTTAACAGCGCCCTCCAAAAAAAAACTAAATGAACCGCAGAAAAGGCAGACGTTGATTCTTCAGATCCAAATAACGTGCAGATAGCAAGCAGCAACGTAAACCGATTCAGCCTCTAGACACGAGTGAACGTATGCCGTATCGTTCGCCGTATTATCGGTGTTCGCTTTCGAAATGACCGGGCTTAAGCGCCCTGGTGACCTGAAAGCCAATACCTCCTGTGTCCTCTTCTGACAGGTTCGGCTCGTTAAGAGCTTCCTGTACTGCGCCCCGTCGTACTCAACTAGATATGTATCTCTGAGTGAAAAAAAATCACGAGTTACTGTAACAATTGATTACGCAGCCTACGATATGAGTACGATCCCCTAGAATCCATAGACGTTTCTCTCATATGAGTGATTATTAAACAAATATTTGTGTAGAATTCTATAAGAACAAATGTATATCTGAACAACAATTGTAAGTTTGGTACTTACAATTGTTGTTCAGACACACTCAAACACCTTTTACAGTAAGTGGTGACTCACTCAGCGTTTACTTATTCCATTTTCAAAATGGAAAAGAGTTGGCTGCAAAATCGTAGGTTTTGTCTTTCATCAGACCTTAGTATAACGAAGCTTTGCTCAAGAAATTATCGCAATTTCAAGAAATTTAACCTTCGGAGTATCCCAATGATTCAACTTAGGAGAAATGTACCTATTGCAGTTTTCCAAAAACATTATAAATTGAATATCAAAAGCAGAAATCGCTAAGTCCTATGTGACTGGAAAGTATTTTATGGTAAAAGAGCATCGAACGGATTCAACGACTAACAGAAAAAAAGCTTAGGCCACGTGACCTTGCACTAATAGAGTTTAGTTCCCTGAATGCTGAAACACTGTAGCGAAATTATGATTCAACACATGTAGTCCTGCATTGAAGTTACATACAAACCAAAAGATCAGGCGAATAGTTAAGGGTTTAGCTGTTCTTTGCATCAATTTTTTATAACACGTTTCACTGGAAAGCTCAATTAGGAGACCCACAGAGAACTTAGTATAGATATGCTTTTAAATATAATAACATAACAGGCTCTAGGGTAAATCCAACGTTCGGTAATTTAAATCAACTCATAACAACAATGTTATCGCGAAACACAATTTTCACACTATCCTATATGTATTCGGAAACGTTTGGAAACGTGCATCTTGGTTCTGAATCAATTAGCTCAAGATTTCGTGCACGTTGTATCGTTGAGGACTAAATGGTTGTCGAAATCAATGCTTTACGAAAATACTGCATCGACCCCCTACACTCACGCTTAACTAAGCGCTTCTACAGTTATCTGGAACTCATTTGCGCTCAATAGTAATCAACATAGGTTGTTAAATATAAGTTGAAAATACCTATGTATGTGTAACGTAGTTTCTGTTGAAACTAGCAATAGATAAGATATGCACATATGAAATTTCACCCAGATAAATTTCTACCAAGATGAAAAAAAAGTTTCCGTATAATTTAATAAAAAGCAAAACTTCATCATCATATTTTGCTCGTCGTCTACAAAGTTCGTCCTTGGTTAGAAGGAGCAAGCCTCAAGGAGACTGATCGTATTCCAATCGGACGAGTTTTGACGGCTGCTAACACCAGGTTGCATTGCAGTCCTGGTCAGCTCTCAGCGGGCTCTGTTCCCTAGTCATGAGTTTTGTGGAAAAGTCAGAAAGTGTCTGTAGCTGCCCGCATCGTTCTCTGACAACGGATACTGATTTGCCTCGGTGTGCTTCTCGCGTTGCGGAAACCCAACCGAGAAGGGCGTGTAATATAAACGATCCTTTCACTCACTTTCCTTCTCGGTGTTCTGGCGGCCACTGTTTTTGCTACCTTTTAACCTCACCACGTTGTCAGGTGAACGGCAGCGTTATCTTCGGGAGGTCGCACCTCAACGCGTCGGCAATCATCAAATCGTTTACCGGACCTGCCTACAAAATCGCCGTTCTCAGGTCAGTGACAGGGCCGAATGGCAATGTCAACATAAACCATTGCAGCGAAACACACCTCTGAGTAGTCGGGCAGAAAGTCATAGCTTTTTTTTCATTGGCCATATCGAGGTTCGCATTAGAAAGGCTCGAAATGAGCTACCGTCATGTCGAGCGTCTTCCTTCGTATCTAGATACGTCGTTGCTCGCCCATATCATTTTACTGTGGAATCACTGGCCGAGTTCCCAGTAAGGTCTGTCAGGGTATAGTGCCAAAGCTATAAATATTAGTATGTGACGAAAGTGCGATTAAGTGGCGATCAATTAATTAATTCAGTTCCTCGCAGGGTAGCCAGATGTATTGTCGTTGTTTTCGATTGCGAAAGATCGTTTAGTAGTGTGTTGAAGATAACAGATTGAAGTTAGCTTTGTTTTTTTTCTCAAAATTACGTTTGCTTCTATTGATTTGTGTGTCTTCGTCGATTGTACCTCGACGGCACGATTATCACTTGAATTTCTCTATTGTAAATGACAACACAGTCCATCGAATTCAAGCGCGATTTTGTGTCATCAACAAACTGTTCAAACTCACCCCACAAACATTAACCATTTTCAACAACCTTTTTTTTTGATAGAAGATCACAGTTCAAGTGTTATCGAACGTATGTCGTTTTGGTGCCATTTTGTAGCTAACTAACCATTTCGTTCAACGTGCAAACATATACTTGTCAATTGGGCCAATTGTAGGCACAGCCAAGCTTCAGCACAACAAACATACCTCAGATAATCTCAAGTAGGACACAAGTCCTGCTTGCACAATACAAGCCAACGACGAGTCATAATGATGATGAAGGCACTGTAGTATCTCGCTTACAGACGGTCCTATAGACGAGGTTAATTATCACAGGTGTTGCTACGAACAGTTAGCCGATCGACTATTATATTTTATTATTATTACTATTATTATTATTATTATTATTATTACAAATTATTTGTTGAAATATGCAATTGACAAACTATTCGAAGTCACATGTCCAAAGTGGCCCATTTTAGGCTACTTTTATTAATTTCGTTTATAGGAGACAGCAGAACAACCGTGTTTGACTAACATGAAAACATTTGATTCGATTTGGGACCCGGCTTTTGTCGCCCGTTCGTGACTGATGCAGAATACATCCATCTATTCAGATAGCTGCTTTTCCGATATATATTTGATGTGTACACGACGTTGATTGGAAAAATAGATAGCATTGTTGTAGTATTGTTATTTTAAGGACAATACCGGACACACTTGTGACATGCAATAAAGCCACCATAGGATTCATTCTGAAGCCTGGAAAGGGATGGGCCTCTCCGAAAAACAATGTTCGTTTCTTAATCAGAATGAGAACTTCTTAACGAGTTTAATGACAAGTTGTAATTGTAAACTAACGTCCTTACAATTAATTTGTTGGTATTGGAAATTATCAGCCGTACCATGGAAGATAAGTTCACGCGTAGTAAGCGGCTCTGCGGCGTTTAATTTTACTAAAGTTGGATTTCTCGAGTTTTCTAATTTCCTGGAAAATGACTACCGGGCCTCACAAGAGATTACCTCAACCTTCTCTAGTCGCACATGCTGTGAATCTAGCCCGTTCGGTATAACAACAGCAAAAGATGCGCTCATTTTTTGAGTTGATCAACTTTCACATGCTATCTACACACCTATTTTTATTGGTTTGAAATGACTTGATACGGGTTCCAAGATGTCGATATGACTTTCACTGCAGTAATAGAATTTCATATGTTTCCCGAGTAAAGATTCAACAAAAATTCCCTTGCGCAATTCTTCGTACGCGCATCTACCCTCCTAATGCTAAACTGTCTGAGAATGTATGTTTCTTCCCGTTGGAATCGTATACTATCATAAAATCATTAGTGGTCTCATTCGTCCGGTAGTCAGGTATATCTGGATTAGTTTTGCACTACAAGTGGACTAGAGTGGATGAGATCACCCAGTAATATTGATTCGCTTGATCGTTTGACCTTGTTGTGCATAGGAGAGATAACGCCATTGAGGATATGGCAGTGAGACCTCTGACTCAGTATCCTCTGCTGCTTGATAATCAGGTGAGTTATGACTAATCGTTGCATGCCGTATGTCTATCTATGATATTACAGAGAATTATTGTAGCACACTCAATAGTCGTCGATTTGTAATTTAATAAAATTATGTCTTTCACCTTTCTCATGTCCATATCATAATGAACATAATAGAAAAGCAATTAATAAAATGGTTGTCAACTGTCGTCCGCCTCACTGCATCCATTTCGAGGACGCCGATTGTCTAAACTAAATCAAATCAAGCTAATTTGTGCACTTAGTTTAGTTGTTCTTCGTCTTCGCGCGATACGAAAAAATAGTCAGTCGTTTTAATTAGAAACGAGCGAAAAATGAATTTCAAGTCAGCCAAGCAAGCAAATGTTCTGATGTTCTAATTAAGAGTTTAATGTTTAATTGCTTTATTCAGGTGGACTATTCATCGTATAAGGATATTAAGAATATTGTCGTACGTAAAGGTTCCTGTCGGCTAGGCCTTATGATAATCGAAGGTCGGCATCCTGACGCGGGTCAAGGAATCTTCGTCAGCGATATCCAGGAGGGCAGTCCTGCACATCAGGCAGGACTTGCCATCGGCGATATGATACTGAGTGTTAACCAGCACGACCTCGTTGGTGCCGACTATGAACGGGCCGTTCAAATACTGAAGTCGAATGAAGGTGATTTTTCGCTATGTTTCACTTAATTAAATAATAATAATAATAATAATTAATAATAATAATAATAATAATAATAATAATAATAATAATTAATAATAATAATAACCAGATCAAACTGGAGGACGGCCAATGGAGTGGAGCGACAAATGAGCGAAAAAAGTGATGTGTGGAATCTGTGGTCAGAGTATTTTGTGGGAACAGGAGCGATCTGTTGTCTTTGCCACGCGATATCGACACGTTGGCACGTTTGTCTGTTTCTTTGATTGATTGTTACTGATCGTTGTTCAGCCTAACCTAACCTAAACTGTATTTGCGAAGCCCAGCTGGTGCTTTGTTGCATGTGCCCTCTCATTGTCTACTGCTCTACGGATCCAGTTCTCCTAGTGGAACATTACAGTAATTGTATTATTGCACAACGCCATCAGATTGGGTCACCCGCTATACAAACTTAATCATACAGTTGTACACTCAACAGAGTTTCGGAAATGTTTAACACGCAAGCAGTGATGTAAAAGATCTGGATTTTTTCCCAGACACGGGAAGAGTACGGAAAGATTGCGGAAGAATTCTGAAGAATTCACCGGAAGGCTATTTGACTATAGTGTCTACTTTTATCACGCAACGGAGATGACTGTAGCGACTTCAGATCTTCCCACAGGCGGCTGACATCGGAGATAGCTCTAAGACGCGCGTGGCTAAAGGTTCCAGGGCCCGATGTGTACATAGATCTTTCCGCCACACAGTTGGTGAAGCCCTCTTAGCACTCTGCAACATCAAATCTTGGCCATAGAGGCTAGTCATAGCTTGTAAATTACAAGGGGTCCGCAAGCACTTCTGACAATTTCTAGGACCAGGAGTTAAATTTGAAGCGAGCGTCACTCCGGCGAGGTAACAGCTCCACTGGCGTGATTATTGCTCTGTTCCACTCGCCAATACTTTGTATTGTAGTGGCCCCGGGTTAGTTACCACAAAGTTCATCATGTCATAGGCGCGAATGTTAGTCCACCCGTCGTTGAGGGGAGACAGACAACCTCCACATGGTGGATGCAACTGTCGACGTTGCCTTGCATTGCTGTATATTCTTGATAAAGCAGCAAGTGATTAGATCGCGCATACCTTGAAGGAAGCGCATGATTGCTGTAAGCGCCTGAAGGCCTTTTGCCAGAGTCTCAAAGCTAGCCAGGGGGCATCCAGTTACATAGTCATTTACCGAATAAATCTGAATTTCTTCCAATCTTCCGGAATCAAGTTCACATTTTTCCCATTTGTCCTAAAAGCTTACAAATCATGTCTTTTTTTTATAGTAGAAACATGTAATGGTAAATCATTATTCGTTTATTAAAGAAACTGAAATTTTAAAATGCTCAAATTAACTGATACCTCACGCGCCGATGCGTGCGGCGTCCGGCCTCTCACAACCGGGGCCTTAACCGTCCAGGCCACCGCGCTGCCGGTTTTGTGGCTTAACAATAGAAGAAAACCGAATTCAAGAAGAAATATCCAACCAATCGTCGACAATCAAAGTCACTGTACAGATCAGGATGAAACTCTATCAGCTCACAAAGCTCTAAACCTCACGATTTATTTGAAAACAGTAAAGCATGTCTGGTTTGAAAAAAATGTCAAAAAAAATCCATTAACATAAACTGCAGTCAACTCAGTCAATGTTCGAGTGGATGAAGTACCTGTATCGTGAGGCCAATTTGGGCGGCTAACTCTGTACCGTCTGTGTCTACCCAATGAATATAGGATCCCAATGAATTCGTGATTGCAAATAAACGTAAATGAGTTGCATATATCATGTATCTATTAGTATAAAGGCGACGATCATAGACGATGGTTAGCAAGCGCATATCTTTGTATATTTCGTTGACTGTCTCGTTCGCCAGGTACGGTACAGTTTACGATAGCGAAACCATCGCGGGATCCGGCGAACCTAAGTGTGATCAAGCGCAAGGCATCTTCGTTCGAGGGAGGGCCACAAGGTCAACAACCGCCACACGCTAAACAGGCCACAACACGAAAATCAATGGGGCCGTTTAGCAGAAAAAGCGCGTCACCTACAGCAGAAATACCTCATTCACCTTCGATGCAGGTCAGAGCAGAATGAAGGTCATAATTCATGAGAATAATTTGAACTGAATTGGATAAGATATTACGACATTACAAGTAAATATGTAATATTATAAATAGCCTGTCTCCTCCGGACTTTCGAGTCCCAAAACGGTCATAACTTTCAAATAAAATCGGTGACATATAATAAATGTATTGCATTTCGATCAAGCAGTTACACTCTATACAGTCATTTGGCCATGAACTCCTTCAAATGTAGATGCTAGAAAAAATTTTCTTTTTGGCCTCAATCCCGTGATTACAATTATGTCGATACTGGCCGAAATTAATATTATCACTATTTTAGAGCAGAGCGTATCTGGCAGTAGCACCGAACTAGCTGTGCCACCTTCTTATGAACCTAAAATTTAGCCAGTTCATGCTCATCACAGATTAACCGATCTTTTGACCCATTGACAAAAAATGCGGAAGATGTGTTTTTAGTTAACTATACATTTGTCGGTTGCATTTTGTCGCCGTATTAATGACAGGCAAAATATCTATGTGACCGGAAAAGCGAAACGAGACTATCTGATAGAATAAGAGCTAAATGCTCGTTCTATGTATTTATATTACATACGGTTAGATGGTAGAGTATGATGGTAGCGATGGTATACTTGTAAGGTTATGACAAGTTTCAGGACCCGAAACCTCGGCCGAAGCAAATTCGTATTTATTTTATTGCATAAAATATGGTTATGGTGTATTCAATATGCTTTAAACTTATCGATTGTAACCGAGTTGAGACGGAGCACGGTTCTTCTTCACTACTTACGAATTGTCTGTGCATGAATGGATTTCCGTCGTTCTCTAGTCCACATAACAATACTACTTAGTACTGAAGTTCCGCTTTATACATAAATAGTCGTTGTAGTGAAAATTACCGCGCTCGTCCATTCCTTGTTTTTGCGACAAATCGTTGACAAACCTCTTCTAACAGGTTTGCCGTGAGTGGGCCAGGTTACCTAGATCTCAGATGCAAGTCAACGTAGCAGATGGATCACAAGCGAAAATCTATATTTCCTTCATTTAGCTTGCTCTAAGTGTGATACCGCATATCTGCGTGTATATATATATGCATAATGTCATTGTGTCCGCCGACGATTAGCCCTGCCCAAAGGGGGAAACTGGCTCTCATATTTCGTGGGAAGTTCACGTTACGTCCTTCATCGTTGTCGTTGAAGGTTGAACGAAGTCCAACAGGAGGGAACAAGGCACTTCGTCTCCTAGTGACCCACAGGTACCTAGTTCTCAAAGGGCCACTCAGGAAGGAGTTGAGAGACCTTGAGAGAAAATATTTCATATCTGCGGCGCGCTTCAAGCTGACGTTATTCGTAGCGCCGAGCCACCCGTGTTCTATTCAGTCCTCCCATTCGGGCGGGGGATAACCGCTAGATAGAGCGGGAGCTTGTGTTGGAAGTCGAAGTCAGCGGATGGAGGGCAGACCGCGAACAATGCGGTCACCCTTTATGGCTAAACGGTGTAATTGGAATTCAAAGATATACAGCAGTGCTGTGCCCTTCGCTGTCGGCCGCTGTCGGGGTCGACGAGACAATAGGGGTACACAAGAGCTGCGGTTGAAGGGAGGTTTTAGAAGCGGAGCGACGCTCGCACCTCTATGTAAGCTCCATGTGCGGACGCCTCCTTCTCCGCTGGCGCACCTATAGATTTTTTCTTTCGTTTTTTTTTTATTCTGTAGGTATTGTTACTTCCGCCAATAGTTCGGAACTACTTTCGTATAATGTCAAATCATATGCGTCCTACATATCCATATCATGCAGCTAGGCAAAAACGCTTAACGGGCGATTTTTCTGTAATATTCTACCATTTTTCGACGGCGGAATATTTCGTGTTGCAGTAGGACATGCAGAACGCCGGGCTATTTATCCCTGGCTTCTCGAGCGGTCTGTTTTTATAGAATAAAATGATCAAGTGTCATTGAGCGCGACAATACCCCAGACATGGAAAACAACTATCGAGCCTTGACTAAGTTGAAATCAAATGTTTAACTCCTATCAAGGGATCCTGTCAGAACTAATACGTTGCTACGAGTTTAGTTCAAGCTTACCTTATTTTTATAAGTCCTGTCCCAGGCTGACGCACAATATAAACCACTGTAGCACATTGGAGGGACCTCAAGATAAACGAACGCCTGCGTGTACTGATCAGATTCTACAAACTAATTCTAATAAGTATATGTAGCAGTGAAGCATAATGGATGAGCTGAGTGGTTTTAGCGAAGTAGGAATTCCTTCCCCCCCAGGTATCTTCGGTTCAACATTGCATAACAGCTCAGGCATATATTATGATCCATTTATAACACATGTGCTACACCGACACCTATTGTACCGATGCGTAATTAAATTATAATATATGTGTGATTTAATTATAAGGACATAATATAATAATAGATTAAACAAATCGATGGACGATGGGTATTCGGAAAACCCCTCCTTTTGCCGCCAGCTTCTTTTTAATTATTACATCGTCATTGACTGAGTCCTTCATGTTGCATTCATTCTGTATGTTTATCGACAGTCGCAGCTGGCGTATACACCGTTATCGCGTTCGTCTTGTACCGCGCCTCGGTCCACGGTCAGCGAAAGCATTGTGGCTGGAGAAGAAACGATTATTGAGATTTCTCGAGATAAGATCGGGCTCGGCCTGAGTGTAGTTGGTGGCGCCGACACACCCTTGGGGGCAATCGTCGTCCACGAGATCCTTGAGCACGGAGCTGCCCATCAAGATGGAAGATTGCGTGTAGGTGACCAGATTGTGGAACTCAACGGTATTGACCTATCAACGGCATCACACGAGCAGGTAAAGTATTGCCATATTTCTGTGGTCATTCGTTTACGTTTATTCCTTTCATTGCTCACACGTTCTTCATTCCAGGCGAACTTTCAGATGTTCTCTCTCATAGTACATGATCTCGAGAAGAATAGGCCTTCCACAAATCGAGATAATGAATTGTGAAAATCAGTTGTCAGCGCCTATTCATTCGCCTTGCAATCAACTAGAGGTCAGTTTCTTCCTTTGTTAACCCGTATTCTTCGACAATCAACATGTATTCCAGGCAATCAACGCTCTGCGGCAGGTGAGCTCACCTGTTCGAATGGTTGTCTACAGAGACACAGAACAGAATCTCAATGCAAACAATGAAACGTTCGACGTGGAGATCGCCAAGAAGCCTGGAAGAGGCCTCGGAGTTTGTATTGTTTCAAGGCATGATCCACCTGGAGGGGTTTTCATTTCGGAAGTCGTAGCCGGCGGGGCTGTTGAACAGGATGGCCGACTGTTTCAAGGGGATGAGATCCTCGAAATTAATGGACAAGACGTCAAGGATGCTTCACCGGAATATGCAGCAGCTCTCCTGAAGGTAAGCAAAGTCTGCTTTTGCAAATACAGAATCGGTTTGGAAATACCCGCGCAGTTCAATTTTCAATGAAGCTTAGCTGAACGTAGCTCGTTTTCTGAAACGTAGCAAGCCATTGAATCAACAGTATTCCACACATAACTTTCCTAAAATATATATGTTTTTTAATTTTCTCATTTGGTTTTTGTGCTTGTGTTGATTGCTATTATCATCGAATTAGGTATTAAACGAAGAACCGATTATTATTGGTGGTCATATGCGTATTGATCAAAGTTGTTTTGTGGCTTCGTGTCGATTAGCTCGCCAATGGAAACGTCAACATGAAAATTGGCCGTCTCAAGCCGAGCAAGAACATCTAACATCAAACCATCTCGGCTCTGGCCGAGCTCGGGGCTCGCAATTGCGTGAGTGCCACGCGTGGAAGCCGCCAAATTTCGTAGTGAACTCAACTTGCGTCATTCACCCACACACACGATTTGGAGAGGCCTACTAGAACTGTTGTTGTAACTTCCAGTGTAACTTTTACGCGCCAAATCGTGGCGCCAACCGCTTCGACCCTTATCAGAGAGAACATGCTTAATCATTTGGAGGCTATTCTGTTGACATATTGGCCAATAGACCAAAATTCCACATTAAGCAGCTACAGCAGTTGCGCTAGTTATTAATAATTTATTAATTATTATCATTAAATGTGTTTAATTAGTCATTAGCATTTCGCCGAGAATACATCGCCGGCACAACTACTACGATCGGAGTTATAGTCTATGTTCTCCTCACTGGAGTATTTAGTTTAACATCTGATTCAGCTGGTGAATACCTCTACTACAACTACTATTAGTGCTCTCTGAAAGCGAGGACAAATCTCAGGCAAAACCCTTAGTATCAACTCATGATCTTTCGCCCAGATAGGCCCCACCGTTGGGAAGCGTCATTAATTTCAGCCTCGATATGTATACCACAGTGACATTGACCGCTGCAATTGGAGCTGGTCGCAGGAGAACTTGAGCTGGAGAAGCCAGATCGAATCAGGTGGAACACATTTTCTTCATGTATCTATATACTTCTAAGCGACTCGGACGATATTAAAAATGTGAGTTGTTTTTCTGTGGCATCCAACTAAAAATCAGGATACATTTCATAATATATTAAGACAAATATTGTCCACAACTTGTAGCTGAACTTGCAACGAACTGTTAAACAACTGACGTTACATTCGGGACACTCATGCTGGCTGGAGCGCTAATATATTAATGTGATTATATTGCCGGTACGTGGGTTGAGCGATATGGAATCACCTCGATGAAAGAATCCAAATGACACAAATGCTTGAAGAGTGCACTATGATTAAGGAAGTCAATCTATTAGATATGATGACAGCCGTATCAAAGATGATGATAGCAAAATGGAATGCGAGCAATATTTGGAAGGCAGACACCTAAGCGATCTTTATACCAAAGTGATCCCTCTCTATCTCGCTAAATGAATCATCTGATTGATCATCACAAACACACACACACACAGGCACAAACACACACACCCAAAACATACCATTCCGAATAAGTGCACTGAAAGGCAAAAACGACATAGGCGCACACATTAACTGGTTAACTGATTCAGTATATGATAATATACAAATATGGATATACAAATAGACACAAACATATACAAAACATAAATACATATGTAGACATAACCACAAATACAAGATACACACACATATATATATATACATATATATACACATACATATATATACATATTATATATATACATAACGAAAGTTTTGGAGCATCACAGCATTGTCAGCGACAGGAGTACGTTACGGATGAAAGCGATTGGACACACGTTTGCATAACACCACCCCACCCACTTGAGAAATCGCCATCATTAACAACATCGTTAAGAATATGAAGAATGAGAACAAAAATCGTTCATCAAAGTCATTCGGGTGCGTTTACGGCACCTAATGAAAAATGTATGTTATGAGACATGGCACTTGTTTTGAACTGTGCTATTGTAAAATCGATAGAGATAACTCCTTCGCCCAAAACAACGTTCAGGAATGACTCCGATACGTAGGTCTGGTTGGTACAGTGAACATCCTCAGATGTTCCATAGATAATTTGAGATTCACCCTTTTGATGACAGGAATGAAGTGAAATAATGCTGTAAGCGGACGAGTGCAGAGGGATCAGTGTGCTTCGATGTCGTTTAGTGTTAGTATGTTAGTTACCATTGCGATGATTTGGGAGAGAGTTGGACACAGATGTGATCTACTATAAGAGGCATAACAAGACCATAACCTAGTGTAGGTGCATGCACAACTTAAGGCGATAATTACACATACATACAACAGAAATTAAGAAACTCTACCCGAGCTACAAAAATTGTGCTGAATACGTTCAATTGTGCCGTGCTCATCTGATGCGTATTCATTAAGCGTAATTATAGAAAAATACGACAACGATGATGATGGCAGCAGACCAATAGTCGAGCGATAGACTATGCGCCTGTGCACCACGGTAGCCTCAAGTCATACGCTGACTAAAGCACCTTTATGGCGTCCATATTGAGCCTGGTTAACGCCCTAATTATAAGGACTCATTCAGTGAGCGTCAGAGAGCGTCATTTAGAGATGAAGATGTGTTCGGGCGATGCAGATTTATAGAAAATCATATGTAGAGCATAACGGTGTCGTTTACGGTTGCCTTCAAGGCTGCCTGCTTGAATCAATCACTCAGTTGGCCTGTCAGCGCTGTATATGTAATTATTATCATTAACTAATCGATGTAGACTGTGCGTGTTATTTCTTCGAAACGAGTGGCTGGAGAGTATCAGTTGTTGAACAAATGCGAAGGTGGTGGGAGACTCTCCATGGAACATTCACAGAGCTACGAAGTTTGGAGGATTCTACTTCGGCTATTACAGTTTAAGTTAATCATTCCTCTCGAATTTAGCATAGCTCTTCAAAAACGTATACTACACTCGGCAATGAGCGGAAACGCTTGCGATGGGCCTAATAGCCTGCGACACTAGACGCAAGTGTCTCCCCTACAATTAGTTAGATTTGTACAGTTACGAGATGAAAACAATAAATACAATGTAAGGGCAAACTAATTTCGAATCTGTAGGTCACATGATGCCAGTATTGGTGAGCGAAGGGTACTTCTACCTGGCTCGAATCCCATTATGTATTAAGACAATGTTGATGATGATTGGTCCGCTAGAAGTTTCTCGGCTCCGCGGATTCGAACGGTGCCCTGGTCGTACCCATGAAACATAAATCGGTGCTCCTGGCTCCATTTCCAATCGACCCAGACGGAACCTAAATAATAATTATCTTTGGGGTTAGTTGCTGCAGTTGTGGACCAAATAGCTCGACTACTAGTACTACTACTATCACTGCTAACACACTTAGTGGATATTGCCGAAATGATTAACAGAGTGAGGAATAGTTGACGGTCACAATCTGCCGTTGAACCATGAGAGCGTGACAGCCCTGTAGCTATAATTCACACACATTATCCTATATATATATATATAAGGTCACCACACACAGTTCATTTTGCTTACCAGAATATATTGCCAGTCTCGTTAAAGGCAAGCGATGGCGGCCCCATCGAACGACAGGGGGGCGACAAATCACACAATTATATAACCACGTCGCGACAAACAAGCATACGCAAGCGATGTGCAACAGTGAGCAAAGGGACAATAATCAACTGATGACTGAAGTAGCTAACGTCGCGCGATGACGTTGACACCTCGTGTATGAGAGCTCATCCTCGTCTATTAGTGTTCCCGCAAGCGATTTTTTTACGATCCACCTCCGATATGCTACAACGCAACAATACCTTAAACGTTGGTGACCTGCGATCGAAAAATGTCACTCATTCTCATACCCCTCGAATCATTTACGTGTACGAAGTCGTCCCAACCCTACAGGACGTGGAAGTGGCTTGTATACTGATGTCCTGATACTCGTTGGGGTCGATGTTCACATTTCGCAAACAATATTTTCGCATTAGGAGCATGTCGACATTCGTACAAGTTGTCGAACCTACTTTTTATTCAATAATAGATTCTCAAGAGGGACCATTTTGTCGCCCTATCGTCATTGATTATTATATGATTTCACGAACCCAAATCTACCAGATTACGCTGAGACTGTATGTACATGCAGATAAGCGAGACGGATGAGAGGGGGATCGGAATAAGGGACGAATCCCATAGGATAAATGATACCCGAACGTGAAGACGGCATATTAGCATGAAGGAGAGCGTATGATATGAACTACAGTCTACTAATCCGTGCCAAAACAAAATGCGATTATTGCTGTGGTGATCGTGTCGTTGTTGAACGAACCATATGAGCTATACAGACTGTGCGGTCTTGAATGAATGCGATGATGCGAGACTTGGTGTTCATTTTGTTTGAATTGATCTGTTACGATCGATGCTGCTGGATATCCCGGGAATCGAATTGGGCGGACTTGGAGGCTGGTGGAAGGAACATCCTCCAATGCTCTTCCCCGGTACGAACGAATGACAACAGCACAATAAGCGGCCATTTCGATCAAAGTGCGAACTGTGTCTGGGGTCCGCCACGCTGCTTAGCAAAACCGACAACTAATTATCAAGGGCATCAAACGTCCTTGTTGCCTGACCGGCTGGGCGGCCTTCACAAGGCTCTCTTCCTCGCTGTTGTTGAATAGAATACACTGTAAAATATCTATAATATAGAATGAGGCGAAGTATTAACTGGAGACAGTGGGAGAAAGAGGGAGAAATACAGGATGCTAATAATATAAAAGGCAGAGAGCTAATTGCTGATAGACAGAGCGAAGAGGGAGGTGAGAACGGTATAGATCGATTGTTGAATACGAGATAATATGAAGTATTATTAACACTAATATATGATTATTCTTATTATTATTATGATTAATACGACGGCGATGATATATTTACACCAATTAATCAATCATATATATATATATAAATAGAGCGAATTAAGTGACAAATCTTTCAATAAATACTACGTACACTGTCAACTGCGTTCTATTTCTAGACAGCATACTAAAAGCGCCGTAAAGACGTCCCTACCTTGTAACCTATTCATCAAATGAACATTGACATACATGGTAGATGTTTCAGCAAGATACTGAATCATTGATCATTTTGATATAAAATACATAGAAACAGTACATAATAAACCATATACCGAAAGAATATAACATTAATTGGATTTCATCGATTTTGATGCTACTCATTGATCTACTTTTTATCAAACGAAATAATTGCTCCTACCGGACAAGGCATACAAACTAAAAACGGCCAAAATTGTATTCAACACTAGTAATATGAATAATAATAATAATGATAATAATAACGACACGCGTTAATGTATGCATTCAAAGACACTTTCTCCTGTCAATTCAAATATAAGGATCTTTTTTATTCAAACTTCACATATGGGCCCACGTAAATCGTATGTTTTACACTGTCCTATCTCAAGAGCCATGGTTCCAACCGTCTGCTCACTGCTGTGCTAATCTAATTCTCTATTGTTTTTGATAGAAGTGCAGTCTAGGGAGGTACGTCTCGTTCATTGACTACCCCCTGTACTGAGGGTACTGCAGTTGCACCGCGAGGGTTTTCGGCGAACTTAGTCGCTTGTGAGCGGATGCGATTCAAATCAAGTATACACGGCTCACAGGGAATCGTTGGAATTGGAATTGTGTATCTTCATCCATGGTGGACATCTCATAAACGTTCTCCTTGCACGGTCGGTAAAACGATGTATAGGTAATAATTAAGAATAATGGCGAATTAAACGTATGTATTGTATATGCTCTACAAATGCACTTTCATCCACAAGTCTCCTCGATGCTTGCCCGCACGTAAAACAATTCGCCTCATTGAAACCCCTAATAATATACAATTATTGCTATCTAATTATGCCGTCCGTATTTTTGGCATTACGCATTAATGCCACAGCCGAATGAGTTCTCATAAAAGCGTAAACAGAGCTCGTCGTTGTAAGCTCAGCTCGCAAATGTGGCTTACTTGACTTACACGCGGTACCGCGATATAGCACGCAGTATTCAGCGCTTTAAATTAACACAATCCTCGTGTACTCCTGGAGTTATATATATATATATATATATATTGCATAGACCAAAGTAAAACAAATAAAATAATGGATATTTCCATGAATACAGAGCGAATGTGGCAAAAAATCGTACTGTATGACCAAAAGGGGCTGGTTAATGCCATGGACATATTCAACCCTTAGTATAACCTCCTTTGGCCTTAACAACGGCTCTCAGTGAGTTGATCGAAGGCCTCTTCGGCGGCAGGAAGGACATGGTCTGGGATTTTCGTTCACTCTTTATAATAGCGGCCTTCAGGGATTCTAAGGAGGTGTGTTTTTGACAGGACACCTTGGCCTTCAAAACACCGGATGGACAAATCCAACAGGTTGAGGTGAGGCGAGTATGGGGGCCATTGTTCTGAAGGAATGAACCCGGGTACATTTTGAGTGAACTACCTCTGGGAGCCTCGTTAAAAAGTCCGCGGTTCCCAGAGCTTCAGGTAATCCTCTAACCGATTGGCAGTTAAGAGCGTCATTAATCTTTGTGTCTTAGGGGACAAAATGGCAGTACGCCCTGAAGATGTTATTTCGGCTCAAAGCATCACTAGGCCGGCTCCTGAGTCTTAGTGACTCTTAACTGTGCCAACTTATACCACTTGTGTCCTTCGAACCACACACGATCGTTTTGTTTATTTACCGCTTGTCCGACCGTAAATGTTATCTCATCACTGAACACAACGTTGCCAATTTACCACTATTCCGCCGGTAAAGAGAAGTTTCGATCTAGCGTACCGTACTTTGTTTGTTTTCGTTGTAAGGTCATACTTAAACTCAGGATACCTGCTTACCAGCCAAATGGAGAGCAACAGCAGCATTCCTCTTAGCTTCGTAACCTATTGTAGCTTGTCAACTTTAGTGCGCTGCTATTTGATGCGTGTTACATTTCCTTTACCCAATATATATATATATAGCTTTGCATATCTGGCGGTGTTGCAAACTATCAAAGTATAAGACAAAATAACTTCCGACTTATGGTACATTTAGCAGAACAAGGCAAGCATGTGCTCAAGATGCTACCGTCAAATAGATTACGTACGATTCGTTCATGAGGGTAGCTATGGGCCACCCAAGCAATCACAAAAACGATTGCTGTCAATGTTTGAGCCTTGAAGCTCGGCCTTTGTATTCTCAGTTACCCCGGGTTTTCCTAGCACAAATTCCCATGTGCTGGTATAAGAACATTATAGCTGGTCAAAAATGGCAAGTCAAGTACTCAGAGTTATTGTAACTTAGTTTACAGCAAGTTTCTGTCAAGACGGATAACCTCTACATAAACTCATCACCCCTGATACCACACGAAAATCTAAAGTACACCACCACAAATGGTGAAACAAATGAAGCAAACAGTAAATAATGAGCCTCAACGAGGACTAAAAAAAAACTAAGAAAACGATCTCTCTCGCAAATAGCCACAGCTGGAAAACAAGAACCATATACCAGTGTATTCACAATATACTGAAACTTCACCTATGAACTTGTAACAGTGTACTTGCAAGGAAATGTTCACATAATCTTACAACTGCCCGGGTGGCATATATGAACCTGGGCCACTTTGAATGAGCAACCAATTGAGCGGCTAATTCCGTAAGAATACTTACTACAAATAGTCAATCGGAACCTTCAGTCCAGCTAAACGAATGCCGCCCGCTTGTGTAATAAGTGCAGTCCCCCGACGTGACATATCTAATATTTGAATAGAATATGTACGCCATTACATTGTATGCTAGATAGTGTTTTCAAAATCGAAGTTAACCGTTATAAAATTTCATGGACGTCCGAAAATAGAGTGCCAACTGCATCGTTTGATTGCATTAGGGAGATATTGATTTATCGAATATCCCTAATGCAAGCAAACAAATACGGTTATATATATATATATATATTCTCTTCGTACATATCGTTAAGCTCAATTGCTATACTATTATATCTACACGGCTATGTCAACTTGGAAGTATGAAGGCCGTTGTATCACAATGAACAACTCGGTAAACGATTCGACCATTCATCTCTATGGTTCCTGATCCACAGAATGGCATACATTTTTGTACAAGTTTGACAGCGAAGGTACAGTTGCTGTTCACCATTTGCTGGATGGGCCAATGTGTACCACTCAGGTGAAATGTTAAACTTAATTAATTATACAAATTACCAAAAGCTGGCACACGTTCCACAAAAAAAAAGCGAACTACAGTCGTAGTCTACAGATCTCGTATCATGTGCCATTGTTGACGACGGTCGCGTTTCTTCACACGTTGTAAATAAGTCACATATAATTGAGTATCACTCTTAGTTCGTTATCGAGTTATTGATCTATATCACAACTATTTATATGCCAATGTATTCGTGTGGTCTCTAATTGCTCAGCTGTCTGACAGACTAGGTGTCTAGACGGCAAAGCTTGATGTAAACACAATACAATCCCTGCAATCCCTATGATGTGACAAGCTCGGTCACGAGGGCGGACTATGTATAATCCCTAGTGGCGCTCTAGTCGTAACAGGGTCTTCTGGCATATAGTGGTATTCCGGGATGGTTGAGAACAACGGTCTGTTGGATCTGTGACTTCGGAACACGACTTGAAGCTGAGACGTCCTTCCAGCAGCGACCTTCTGGACTCCACCTAAAGAAGCCTACGAGCCTCGGATCGGATTCCGTTTCACTGATACGCAATCGAGCCTGCGTCAATTCAACCGCCTCGGTGACTATCAAAAACGTTTGACCTTGAAGGTCGAAAATTTTGTAAATGACTCCATTAATTCTCGGTAACAACTGGGCGCCTGCCAGACGTGCAGCATGTGATCGTCGATCATCAGTCCGATTGAACAAACGCGATCGTGTGTGAGTACCATACGATTTGATATAATCTTTCACTAAGACAAACTTTGCAAGATTCTCGTCGAGCACTAGAACATCATGGCTCAGCCGCAAAGCTAGCACATGACCGTCGATTACATGAAGCTGATGGTCTGTGGTTACGCCATTACTATTGAATTCCCAGCGATTTTTCACACGGAATTCGTTATCGAGTTCGACACAATAGCCTACGCGTTCCGTGTCAAAATAAATTCGACGACGCAGATTGTCCACGCACCGGGGTTCAAGGGCGAACCCATCGACCGTTGGCATATCGACTTCACGAAGTTGAAGGTCATCCCCAATGATGAAGTGTTGGCCCTCGATACTGCAAAACACCCTTCCCAACATCTCGATGAAGTACCCTGTGTGTCCTTCGGAGTGACGGGCGAGCGTCGCCTCTTCACAAGTAGCGCAATCCCGTAATGCCACAGTGTTACTTCGTAGGAAATTGTGCGTCAAATAACGCTGTTTGTAACGTAAAACCTGTAACAAGAGTTGTTTTTTTTCCAACTATTACTAACAATATACAACCAGCCTAGCACTATCATACTCTAGCCAACATATCGTTATATGCAGTATAGTAATTGGCGTAATAATGAGCATAGCAGCATAGAAATAAGTAGTGCCACATAGAAGATCTCCATTGCAGCGATTGTCACCAGCTAGAAAAAGGTTCTAAGGGAGAGCCCAAGAATCACCTACCTTGAAATTGTAGACACCCTCCCTCATCGAGTCGAAGTCTCCCCAATGGCATGGTGCCCACACTTTGCCATTGAACACGTGTACGTGCCCGTCAAAGGATTCGTATGTCACTTCTTTGGCATGCTCATGTTCGTCGACCGTCATCAACGTCGACGAGAGAATCGGACCAAGCCAGTCGTCGTGTGACGCATCCACCTTCAAAGGTCACGCGACAACAATGAACTCGTGGAATTGGAAAATGTAACGTGAAATCGGGATATTGCAGCGTAATTGGACGATAGCTCTGTATTGTTAGACATGCTTGGCGTGTTTGCTACCGGTATGAAAGCATAGAGCTATCGACAGAGAAACTCTCGATTGACCTGTCCTCATCTATCGCACACACTTTACAATGCTATCTATTTATAATAAATAATAAATAATTTAATAATAATAATAATAATGATTTAATATACTTCGCATCCTTCCAGCTTCAAATTTCAAAATAGTGATAATCAATTAAACTGGAGTCAGGCCACTCCTCGTCGTTCATAGATCAGACCCCCAAGTGCTAATCATCCTAAATCCTTCTTATATGCTTCGTCCGCTATTCGCTACGATCTACAGGTGTCACTCACCAGTAGCCACCGAAGAAGAAAACGCAACACAAACGTGTAGCCTTTCATGCCAAATACGTCCGTCATGTCCTGCAGAAATAGCGGCAGAAAGCGCTGCATGAGAACTGGTGAGAGTTCAGCTAGAAGATCGTCCAGCGATGTCTGGCTGAGGCGCAGCGCAATTCGGCGCATCTGCAGATCAAATGCGTGAAGAAGCTCATCGCTCTGCAGATAGTCGAATACAGTATAGGTGTCAAGTAGCTTGCTGGCCGGTAGGTCTGGCAACGAGCCGTTCACCAGTGCAGCCAAAATGAGTTGCAGCATCGATGAATGCATATCCAGTCGAACTTGCTTGTGTTGCAACGACTCGCGAAAGCCTCCGTGCAAGAGCGATTGAAAGTAGGGTATACGACAGAGCATGTTTTCGTTGCATGTGAGCTTGACATTATCTGAGGAGAGTAGGAGTAAATCGTCAGCGGACGACAAGATGTCTTCGAGACGGCGCTCTTCGACAAGGTCTCGCCCAGACCAGTGATGGCTGGTTGAGGATTTGGCCACGTGATCAGCGTACTGTGTAAGCTCGGGGGGGTTGACGGACAGCTCGCCGTGTATCTCAGCTAAGAGCTCACAGAGTGTGCTGGCGACCGCGGCAAACGCTGCTGAATCCACCGAGCTGCAGGATAGATCCTTCGATATCGTACACTTCGGTCCCTGCTTAGCTACGGCTGCCCACTGCAAGAACGTCCGCATGATGAAGTTAAGATCCAGCACGCTGTGTAGAGGCAATGTGTCTGCATTCAGGTACGGTCTGAGCTGAAATTCATTGAACGATTTGCGTTCTATTAGACGATGGGAAATCATTTCAGGAGTTAGATTTTGGTCACTGAATGAAGAATAGCATATTGTACCATATTTCAAATTCGATATATTTCCATAGTAGATTGTAGGACAGTTTGCCCTCGATGGTAACGGCACGCATGATGTTGCGCAATGATATAATGATCTCGATATTCAAAAACACACAGGTGGATCAGGTGCGTTTCGACCCTGGGAAAGACGATCAGACGACTATTCTCCGGGACTATAAACGTCAGACGTTATGTAGCTTTGCTATTTGCAGTACTCCAAACAATGTTGCATACAAACCTGCGCTTCAGTAAGCTGCAAGAAGGATTGTTCAGAGGCGAAACGGTGAAACTCAGAACGGAGATAGTTTCGCGCGACCTTTAATCGATCGGGAACCAACCCTAGTTCCTGAACAAACCGCATCAATCGATGGTGATTCTTCGTGATAGAGTTTACGGAGACGTATCTGAAAAGGAACACAGTATTTGGCTGAAGCTAGCACGTCGTGAAGCTATTTTTGGGAGCTAAGCTGTTGAAGACAACATCAGTGAGGAGTCGATATTTATCTATGAGACAATAATGTGACCATTAAAAAAACGAATAAATTGACACCGATTATCATTTGAAGCTATTGTGATTATTAGTAATGCAAAGTTACTTCGCTTCGTCATATCTCCTCTCTTTTAGAGCATTGACATATTTGCTGTCAGTGCCAGCCAGTTCAAAGTTCGAACGCATCATGCCAACTGACTTGAAACACAAATGAAAACAATCATATAGCATACACTGCGCTGCTGTGTCTGGTAACGAATCCAGCAACTCCTTCATATTGTCATCCACGATTTTTAAGGGGCACTAACATTTAAAGAAATATATAACTAAACAACACACCGCGGGTTTATAAGTTCCACAACAGTCATCATTGGCTGAGTGGCGCATGTTTATCCAGGATTCTCGAAAGCCCCCTTAAAAAGAGACGCATAGTATTCAAAATCAATGTGCATGAGCGCTTCTCGAGATCAGGGCACGCTAAGCGGGCTCTCAGCAGCGAACGCTGTTAGGAAGCATAGTCATTCTTCTATTCGTTGAGTACATATCATGTTCGTGCTGCAAGAGCCGATCAATTATGAGGGCATCAAGGGTAGTCATGATATCCACTATTTAACCCTCGATAACTTCTATCGATGGAAAATAACAACGGGACTTAGGCGATCTTTGCATAAGTGCAGAGTTCTCCATCTAGGCTATCCCGAAATATCCAGGCTGGGGGGGAATTTAGGTACAGACTATCGAGGCCTACGCTCCTCTGAACTATTTCTTTTATTGAGAACTGTCTCTTTTATTAATACTTACATAAAATTGTATTTACCCACACTCTTCGAAGGAAGCATCGATACATTTCTTCTCGCACAGAAAATCTAGTTTCACTATTCGATTTCTAGGACTCACGAAAATGTGTAATACCCTCTGAGCGCACTGTACCTCGTGCTCTGTACTCATCGGATAGAAGAATATGTCTAATATCGAAGACGGAAGCCATTATATATACTGATGTTTCCTTGACGAGACACACTTTTGTATAAAAATGAATAATATTATCATAATGAGAGGACGATATGGTTACGCCAGGTTGTTGTTGACATGCACGGGTGATATTGTGATTTCTGTGTGTACCCTTATTCTATACGAGATCAAGAGAATTTCCCGCAAAGTCACCTTGAGACAGGCCGCGTTGGGGATGTCGAATACGAATACGAATCCCTACACGTATCATCATCTCTAGTCCGATACGATATTCATAATGAAACTTATTAGGAGCGTGAGTATGTCCTCGGAAATGACCTTGATTGGATTGCACTGATCACAGTAAGTTGTCTCACAGCCACACTATGAATAGTGTGCAAAAGCTACCGTAATTATCTTTCAAACGATGCAGATGAGATGAGAAAATCGTCTTCAATAGTCTACAACTCTCGATAGGTTTTCCTCGTGAACTAGGAACGAACATAACATGTTTGTCGATCAACGTGGACACGATTGATGCCACCGGCATTGCCACTTGATTGGCTGAATGTGTGTGGCTTGTTGTTTTGCCAAGGGACACAGAAATACGGAAAGGTTCTTTGGTGTCCGCTCACGTTAAACAAAGTAAAAAACCGCTCTAGTGTATCCGGAGTTATAGTACAAGATTGCCGGTGCCTCGTGCACGCTATATTCAACTCGCACATCGTTGCACAATTATTAAATGATAGCTCAAGGGAAAATAGCAACATAGTTTGAAACGACATAATAAAACAAATTGATCACTTCCCACAACACGGGCTTTCTTCGTTGGGGTGATATGAGCTCGACACGATTGTTAATGGAACCAGAGAAACGGAGATTGCGACGATACGCTTGTACGCCATGTACCGGTTTGATGCGAGCAAACATGGCAGGCTATTTTTGAATACAGCAGTTATTTACTCGTATTAATCAAAAATGTCTGGTGTGTTATAAGTGTGATACTTGATGAGCATTTATTACACGTTGCCATTTGGTCGGTAGCTTTTGCACAGTATTCATATGAACTCCGTGCGAGAGTAGCAATTTACTATCGCTCCCGGGTATTTTGCTTGAACTCGTTCTAATATTTTGTTGGTTGGTAGCCCCGGTCTGCTCTTCAATTGGCCAAAACAACAGGAGTCTAGCGGGCATGTAGGTGGAGAATATGCGGGCTGACTTCAAACTTGATCTCCTTCACAGCTAAAAACTCTCCAGCAACAGCAGCTTTGTGCGGGCAACCGTTGTCTTCGAGAAGCCACAAGAGCGTACACAAGTTCCAGTCGGGTCCATATTGTCTGCCAAAAAGTTTTTATACACACATTCGGTGACGGACGTTTTCGGAGTTGGGGCACATACTAGGCGATTCCGTCAAAATCTATGGCCATAATCAGTATTCTTTTGTTGCCGTGAATCGGTTCACACACCTCCGGTTGAGCTGGTTCACCTGGGTATAAAAATTGGCGACACTGGTTCCAATCGGACGTCATGTGCAAGCTGACCCAAATCTCATCACTTGTGAGAGTAGATTTCAGGTGTCGCCTACGGTTAGTGGCCTACAGTGGCTTAAGCTTACGTTTTGCTCACAGGAAAAATACGCAGCAATCTCTCTACTTCGGCTACAATTCACGTGACACCCAACTGGCCAGAATCTTCCTCATACAAAGACCGCCCTTGATAATGCGCTGACTTATAGAGTGTGATAATTCTGTGTGGCTCCCAACCAAACGCAGGGACGAGTGCCTCGAAGGCCTTGTGTCCTAGCACAGTCAGAAACGCCTGAACACCGCCTCAGAAAACAAATAGCTACGCTGTTTATTTATTGCATTATTGCACCATATACAGTGGTGTGAATAAACTTAACGCACCCCCTATATTTCAACAAATCGTTACAAAGAATACACATTTGAGGCATTTATTCTGTGTCAGATTAATGTACGTGTCAAATAACATACATACCACAAAGAACAGCGCATACAACATCGCATGCAGCCTGCTACAACAAAATGTGTCACATTTCTGTGGTGTAAAATGATAACGCACCCTCAGTTATCGAGTGTTCTCGCTGAATTAATCCAGTTTGTATTGAGCATTCAAACAGTACTGTAGTCATGGGACACGCTTCGAGCCTTACCGATGCAGAGAAAGCAGTTATTACCGCTTTACACCGAGCAGGAAAGACCCAGGCTGCAATTGCCAGAGAAATTGGCCGAAGCCGCTGCGTAGCGCAAAATTATTTACGCAGTCCGTCGGCGTGTGGTACTAATAAGTCTAAAGGACGTCCACGAAAGATCAGCCAGCAAACTGCCATGCACATTTGTCGGTTGGCATCGAATTCGACCATAAGTTGTGAAGCAATCAGGCAAGGGTTAAACCTTCAGGTTCATAGATCAACAGTTTTAAGGACAATTAATCGTTATCCACATATCATACGGACGCAAATGAAAACAAGACCGCGTCTTCAACAACGCCACATAATTGCCCGACTAAACTTCGCTCGCAACAATATGGACGGAGACTGGACATTGGTGAATATTGGGGCCACGTTTTTTAAATAGTATGCTGAGGGTGCACATCTATTTAAAATGTACTATGTTGTTTCAGATCGTCTTCAGTGACGAGAAGAAGTTAAATTTAGATGGGCTAGACGGATTTAACGCTTATTAGCATGATGTACGTAAAGAGTCGCGGTACTTCTTGAAGCGCATTTTCGGCGGAGCGTGCTTTATGGTTTGGAAAGCTTAGCAAACTCCCACTCGCTTTCATCTCATCTCGAATGAATAGCGAGGACCATCAGCAGATGTTGACCAACAACCTACTACCATTTGGGAGCAGATTTCATCGACTGCTAAGTGTTTTCCAACAAGATAACGCTTCAATTCACGTCAGCGCTAGTACACGTGCGTGGTTTGGACGGCATGACATTGAAATCCTAGAGTGGCCAGCATGCTGTTCTGATCTCAACCCGATGGAGAACCTCTGGGGCATTCTTGTCCGACGAGTATATGCGTCGAATCGACAGTATACATATGTGGAGGCACTACGAGAGGCGTTGTTGAGGGCCTGGGGAGGTGTCAGCTACCAGATCCTGCTAAATCTCGTTGATAGTATGCCAAACAGAATCTTTGACGTTATAATTAGTAAGGGTGGGACCACACGGTACTGATTAGCACAAGAAAACGAGAATTAATTCAACGAGAACACTCGATAACTGAGGGTGCGTTATCATTTTACACACCCGAAAAATGACACATTTCATTGTAGCAAGCTGTTTGCAATGTCATATGCGCTGTTCTTTGTGGTATGCATGTTATTTGACACGTACATTAATCTGGCACAGAATAAATGCCTCAAATGTGTATTCTTTGTAACGATTTGTTGAAATATAGGGGGTGCGTTAAGTTTATTCACACCACTGTATTGCATAAGCAACTGATCATTATAAGCCCATTTTTTTAATACACTCTTAGCTATCCTGGATGCATTTCTCAAAGACACCTGTAGCAAGCAGTAGCTAAATCGCAGAGCAACTTGTGCCTCAACAAAACAAAATAATAAAACTCAGTTGTTCGACTAAATTGAAACCTCTAAGTCGTTTCAGCCGAACCTGCTCCACGCTCTGGCGACACAGACGAAGTAGGTTATGGAGGTAATTCAATACAGGATACGCGTGTTAAGTGGGAAGTAAGGCAGAGAATAAGCAAAGGTGGCCCCGACAGGTCCTCATAGTAATACCTAAAGGTTAAGAGCTGAGGCCTGTCAGATAGGGGAACAGCTGAGGGTCAGCTCGAAAAAACATTAAGTGGCTCGACAAATGAAGCGGATAGATTACATGGATATGTTGTGTCACACAGAGGCTTGATCGAACTAGAACTCATACACAGTAAGAACAGGAAGCTACCGTAACGGTTAAAACTGACCATCGGTAACGATCTTACGCTGATGAAACAAGAACGCAACAGAGGAGTCGATTATATCGCACTTACTGCCTCGTGTAGAGAATCCTCAGAAGGTTTTCGACGGTGTCGCTGTCTAAATCCAGTTCCACGTCGGAGCCTCGACCTAGTCGAGAGCTGTTTTTCACCATTGCCTGTCGACATGTTCAAAATTGATTTAATCCCGGAAAAAACAAGGACTATTTAACGCAAAAGTCCTACAAAGTTTCATAGACAATAATATCAGTGCCTAAGTACCCTGTCGCTAAGTATCTACGATTGTCTAAATCAGCATATGAGATAATCTACAACCTAACGGAACAGCCTCAAAAACAGGTGTAAATAGCATT
The DNA here is from genome assembly GCA_019614645.1 of Stratiolaelaps scimitus. NCBI lineage: Eukaryota > Metazoa > Arthropoda > Arachnida > Mesostigmata > Laelapidae > Stratiolaelaps > Stratiolaelaps scimitus. The sequence goes on along the minus strand of JABWDB010000044.1, from coordinate 2,368,310 downwards.
TTCTCATGGCGAGTTTCATTTTTGACTTACTCGCAGCATTAAGTACAGCTGTTCTGCTTGCATTTGTCTGTTTGTATGTCAAATATAAAGAGTATTGTGTGTATTACCTGAATGACATGTTTGTGACAGTGACTCCATTGCTTATAGCCTCGGTCCTCCGCTTTCGAAACAATTGCGAAATCTGTGTTTTCGCGTGAACGTTGATTCCACTCGCGACGGAAGTATCTTTGATAATGGAACAAAGACAACAAGAAAACAAGAAGAAGCGGTCGAAGATCACTTAATTACTGGGGCAGCGTGCATGTTGCAACTTTTAATAATAAAAATAATAGTAATAATTGATCAACTTTGGTGGTCAATTTAGTGCACGTTTAACACAAAGTGATGAAGCCCAATTGAACACGATTAAATCTGCAGATAGATTTAATCGTGATAGATAGACACTATATCCGTTTTAGCTCAGCTCGCCGTTGAACTCTTTGTCCATAATTCTTGTTTGAAAGTAGCTATTTTAATAACTAGGAAAGCTCACTTTAACTGCGCGTCCTCAGACGGTGACTCAGACCTATGAGAGGTAATGTTTCTACAATCTTATTTCATCTTTGGTTTGGTTTTATTTGAATAATCCATAACTAACATCCACAATAGTCTAAGATCTCTCTCTTTCCCGCCATTAGGATACATTAGACACTACAGTCAGCGATACTCTGGGGAATGCTGCGCTCCGGATCCGCCCCGACCTCGCGGTGAAAGCCCAAGGATCAGGGGACGGCTGGGTTTGGGTGGAGATTGACAACGGACCCACTGTGTTCAGTTGTTATATCTCGCCCAACTCAGGCGCCACAGCTTTCTCTAACTTCCTCGACGATCTAGGGGAAGAAATGAGACGATGTGAGAGACGGAACAAGAAGATTGTGGTTGGAGGAGATTTCAACGCGGCAGCAACGGAGTGGGGAAGCTCTAAGACGTCCTCAAGAGGAAGAACCCTGACGGAATGGCTGGCACAACAGGACATGACCCTCTTCAACGATGGCCTCGAGCCTACGTTCCGGCGGTGCAACCAAGCCACATTCATCGACCTCACGTTCGGAACTGAGGAAGTGACAGGAAGACTGAGCAACTAGCGGGTTCTGGACGAGGACTCTTCTAGCGACCACGCCTACATCGCGTACGAGTACGAAGCAACCATAGGTGGCCAGCGGGAGCACACCAACCCCCGGGTGGCCTGGCGCGCCAACAAAATGGACTTTGACAAACTCCGTACCGAGGTGAGCGCTGGAGCGCAGAGGGCACTCGACGCTGGAAGCGATATAAAACCGGACGTAGTGGTGGAAATGCTTAAGGTGGCGTGCGAGGCGGCTACAGCCAGCCGGCGCAGGGTACCGCGCAGGCACCCTCCCCCCAAGTACTGGTGGACCACAGAAATTGCAGACCTGAGAAGGACCTGCAATAGGGAACGCCGGGCGTACACTCGCGCACGAGGGGCCGAAAGAGGAGTCGAAGAAACCTGGAAGGCCCTTCATCAGGCGAGGAAAGCTTTCAAGAACGCCATCAGGAAGAGCAAGGCAAGCAAGTGGAGGGAATTGTGTGAGGAGGTCGAAGATGACGTATGGGGTAAGCCCTATAAACTCGTCATGGACAAACTCAGGAGGCCACGACCCACGCTCCCGACGGAATTGGTGGAGAGCGCGGTGCGACAGCTCTTTCCAAGCCAGCCAGATCCCACTCGCCCTGATCCGCTCGTAGCATCGGACGGCATCCCTTGCACAACCAGAGAGGAGATAGAGGCTGTAGTAGGTCGCTCTCCGAAAGGTAAAGCGCCAGGTCCCGATGGAATACCGGCGGAAGCAGTGAAAGTCCTGCTTCAGGAAAAGCCGGAACTCTTCCAGAGGATGGCGGACCAAATATGGAGAGAGGGGCTATACCCGCAACAATGGAAGAAGGCCATCTTAGCCCTCATCAGGAAGCCCGGGAAACCGGCTACCGATCCTGGAGGATACCGCCCGATCTGTCTCCTAGACACAATCGGGAAGGCCCTCGAGACGATCATCAACATGAGGCTAACGACGGAGCTTGAAGCCAGCGGGGCAATCTCAGACGCCCAGTACGGCTTCCGGAAGGGACGGTCGACGGAAATGGCCATTGGGAAGGTACTCGACGAAGCCTCTCGGCAACGCGACAAGAATCAATGGTCAAGAGAGTTTGTCCTCGTCATACTCCTCGACGTACGCAATGCCTTCAACTCACTGAGCTGGCAGGTTATCATCGACGTCATGCGAGAGAAGAGGGTCTCCCCGTATCTGCAGAAGCTCATCGCTTCCTACCTCAACGGCCGGTCCGTTACCTACGGCGAATCTGAGTTTCCCATGACAGCCGGAGTACCCCAGGGATCTATCCTTGGGCCCACACTTTGGAACATGGCATACAACGGCGTACTGGAGCTCGTCAACGCAGAGGGAGTCCAAACGCTGGCTTACGCGGATGATCTAGCCATCCTCGTGACAGCTCGCGAAGAGGACGAACTCGGCAGAAGGGCCCAAGCAGCCGTAGAGGAGGTCAACCGGTGGATGGAGGACCACGGCCTCCAACTAGCACCCGAAAAGAGCGAGGCGGTCTTGCTTATCGGGAGGAAGCGTTTCAGAGGGGAGGTCATCCTGTCCCTAAACGGTGTGCAGATTCAGGTAAAACAGTCTGCCCGCTATCTGGGCGTGACTGTTGACCGGGCCCTTAACGGCAATCCGCACATAGAAAAGGCGACCAGCAAGGCAGTAAAGGTTGCAAACAGCCTGGACAAAATCCTGCCCAGAACCCGCGGAACATCAGAAGGCAAGCGTCGACTACTCGCGACAGTGGCAGAATCAACTGTGCTGTACGCGGCGCCCACGTGGGGCCTTAGGGCCATGAAGCTCAAGAAGAACCAGCTCAAACTCCTGAAAGCCCAACGCAAGATTGCCATAAGAGTGGCCAGAGCTTACAAAACGTCTGAGACGAAGGCCGTGATTGCGATCGCGAGGCTAGTGCCATGGACGAGACTGATCGACGAAGATCAGACTCAAAGCGCACCCCACACTGGGAAAAGCCGAAGCGAGACTCCAGACGCTGCGCGACTGGCAACAGGAATGGACCAATCTCCCGGACACAGCCCCAGGCGCGTGGACTGGTCATCTCATCCCTGATCTGGTCAAGTGGTTCACCAGACCACACGGTGACACCACATACTACCTGACTCAGGTGCTGACGGGCCACGGATGCTTCCAAAAGTATCTGAAAAAGATAAATAAAGTCCCTGATCCCACATGCGTCATGTGCGACACGGGCGTTGTAGATGATGTAACACACACCATCTGCGACTGCCCAGCCCTCGCTGGCGCTCGGGAAGGATCGCCTGTACTCGCAGATGCTATGACGGTGCATGGCCTCATCGCCGCCATGCTGGAAGACGAGCAGGTGTGGGACCGGGGTTGCAGCCTGGTGGAAAGGATTCTCAAGAAGAAAAATGAGCTGGAGCTTCAACGTAGGGCGGCCCCCGTCATTGTACAACCCTCATAGGAGCATGAAGGAGACTCACCTCCACCTCCGCCGAAGTAATGCTCTCTGTGTTCCGGGGATGACTGGGGGATGGACATCACTGCTTTTAGTGGACCCAGCAATGGGCCACACTCTCGGGCGAAAACCATTTGAGTGAAGCTCGGGGTCAGTGCGTATGCATTTTACAGTGTGTTCCAAAACAAAAAAAAAAAACTACAGTCAGTCGGCCGGAACAAGGACGGTGACGTGATCATAAGACTTCACGAAGTCAGGGAAGGAGCGGCAGAAGCAGCGGCAAACTGTTTCAGGGCAGAGAGGCAGTTCGAGGTCGACTGCAGAGACACGCAGCCAACCAAGGGCACATGTCCCGGCTCTCTGGGGCATCGACCCCTCGCTACGGTCAGGTGAGGTTGCTAACCAAATTAAACTCCTGTTCGGGGTCTCGGACTCGAACGTCGGTCGAGGCTACGGACCCTAAGATGGGGAGGGGAAACGTGTGGTACTTCATCGTCACGGTGCCGCTCTCCCTGGGGGACTCGATGCTGACGAACAGGACGCTCAGGTTAGGAGCACGCTGGTGTAAGGTGGAAAGGTGGGCCACAATTCCCATCTGCTACCGGTGTTCCCGCCCCGGACACATGGCGAGAGCATGTCCCGCTTCCGACTTGTCTGAGAAGGGAAGGCCCTATTATCGGTGCGGCCAGCAGGACCATATCGCTAAGGTGTGTGTAGCTGAGCAGGGGTACTGCGCATCCTGCCAGGTAGGGGGATATAGGGCGGACAGTGCCGCCTGCTCTGTGTATAGGGGTTTGCTTGAGTAAGCCAGGGTCGACACCAAGAACACCCAAGGCGGCAGGGGAGGCCCCCGCAATTCACCCGGGCCACTCAGGCCGGCCGGCGTTCCTGAGGCGGCTGGACCAGCTCAGGCCTCGTCATCGTCGAAACCCACGATGCTGCACAAGTGGCTGAAAGTGGGGAAATGAGGAAGAGTGGTGATGCCTGCTGAGGAGTAGATGGACATGCACGACATCACCCCGGAACTGGAAGACCGAGCAATTAGTTGCCAACATGACGATTAGGGTGATCCAGATATACCTAAACAGGACGAGGGTATCCCATGACCTTCTGGAGGGCATGGGCAGAAGACACGCCATCGATTTGTATCTGCTGTCAGAGCCGAACAGGGCCAGGGCGACCGGCAGGACGTCCTGGTTCTCGGACCCCAGCCAAGTTACGGCGTGTGGGCCCTCTGAAACAGGCAGAATCACCACCAGGGAAGGAGGAGCAGGCCAAGGGTACTCATGGATCACGGTTAATGGCAAGTTTAGCCTTTTTAGTTGTTACTTCTCCCCTAACAAAAGCGAAATTGATTTTTTAGCATTCTTTGAAGAGCTCAGCCTGGCGACAAGAGTCAGACGACGAAGCAGTGACCTAGTCGTAGTCGGTGGCGACTTCAACGCCAAGTCAAGAGCCTGGGGCTCTGCCCGGACGGACTCTAGAGGTCAAATTCTGGAGAAGTGGTTCAGCCAGGAAGGGCTAGTAGTCTGTAACGAAGGCAGAGAGCCCACTTTTTGCAGGGGAGATCAGATGAGTCACATCGACATCACCTGGAGGAGGTCGTAAGGAGCTCTTCCCGGTTCAGGAGTGGCGAGGAGATGACCGAATCGACCTAGCGGAAGGGGACGAGGTAGAGGGGGTGACAAGCGATGAGCTGGCAGCAGCCAGGGAGCGGCTGGCGACGGGGAAAGCAGCCGGCCCCGACGGCATGCCGGCGGAAATAGTACGAATGTTCGTTGCGAGACGGTCCACGCAGGTAAGAAAAATGTTTACAGGGTTGATCAGGCGAGGCGAATTCCCCAGCATCTGGAAACGAGCCCACTTGGTGTTGATTCCTAAACCGTTGGAGTACTCTAAAAGGCCCATATTCCTACTTAGCTCCGCGGGGAAGTTCTACGAGCACATTTTGCACGAGCGGATTAAGAAAGAAATCGAGTGGTTGGGCGCACTGTCGGACAGACAGTACGGATTTCGGAAGGGGAGATACACGTTCGGGCCGCTGCAGCAGGTGCTGCAGACGGCAGCGAAGGCGGCCCTGGCCTCAAAGAGCACAAGAAAGCTGGTCGTAATGTTGGACGTGAAGAACGCGTTCAACATGGTCAGTTGGAGGGAGGTCATGGCCGCGCTGGAAAGGAAAGGTTTCTCTGGTGGTATCAGGAGGGTCGTCTCCTCCTACCTGTCGGAAAGACTAGTTGAAGCTCAGGGCAACGCGTTCACGGTACATACAGGCGTCCCGCAGGGGTCTATTCTGGGCCCAATACTCTGGAAGCTGGCTTATGACGGGGTCTTGGAGGTCGTGCCACCCGAAGGAGTCGACGCGGACGACCTAGCTCTCGTTGCTTGGGCCAAGGATGTAGAGACCCTAAAAGGGGCCGTCGAGGAAGCTTTAGCCAGAGTGGCGGAGTGGATGGCAGACCACCACCCGAACCTCGCGCCGGCGAAGACTGAAGCAGTCTTCCTAACAGGAAGGAAGAGAGTGGGAGACTTGGCGCTCTGGCTATGATTCTACCTAGGGTAGGAGGTGCGTCCGAGAAGAAACGCCGACTGATGGCGGTTGTTGCCGAGTCCATGCCTCTCTACGCCTCCCCGGTCTGGGGTGGGGTGGCACTAAGGTTCGGCGCCAACACGAGGGCTTTGAGATCAGCTCAGCGAGTCCTGGCGATTAGGGTTGCCCGGGCCTATCGCACGGTGTCAACTGAGGCCCTGCTGGTCCTGGCTAGCATCTTGCCGTGGGATCTCCTTGCTGGGGAGCGTAGAGAGCGATTTATGGACGACGATCTAGATCCCACGGAAGCTCGCAGACAACACTGCAAAAGTGGCAGAATGAGTGGAGAAGTCAGCCCGACAACGGGAGAGGCCGATGGACCAAGGAGCTTATCCCTGTGTTGCGAGATTGGTACGACCGGCCGGGTGGGGAGATGACCTACTGGACCAGCGCAGATACTGACCGGACATGGCCAGTTCCAGACCTATATGGTCTAGATCGGCAAAGCGCACATGGACACATGCGTTCTCTGCGACAGCGGCAGGACGTCCCGCGACGCGTGGCAAGAGGTCACTGGCTGGTTTGGGCACATCATGAGAGCCAAGGAGGAGCTCGAAAAGGTTCGACGGGCGCGTTTCAGGGCTGGCTACGGGGGAGAAAGCCACAACTCGGTTCCCGGATCACAAAGGGGAGGGATAAGGGGAGAGCCAGCCACTGATAGCACCGAGACTGATGGCGCACCCCTGGAGGGTGGGATGACGGGATATTAGAGCTTCAACACCCCTTTGGTTTGAAGTATTGCTTACGCCGTTCCAAACCAACTAGGGGTGGGGAGAAAACGGGTTTTAGTGAGTTTATGAGTTTCACACTAGGTGGCACGAGGCTGTTCTGTCACCCATGTGCATTACGCGTTCCCGAAACCCCCCATAAAAGAAAAAGGGTACATTTGTTAAAACCTGATCTGCCCATAGAGTATATGCCTCCGTCATAATTATTGTCATTAATTGATTTATTTACAACAAATATTCTACTAGTCAATTTCAGTTAATTGTTTTACTTGCTGCGGTACCAGCAACTACGCGGCTGATAGATAACCTCGTACAATTTGGTCATTCACAGCTCATAACAATTGATGCATAACGTAAAAGGGCCCTCTAAATAGTGTCCCGCACATATCACCAATTATCGGCTCACTATTTCACTCACCTGGGAGTATCACATATAAGTGTATTCTGCAAAAACTCGATGGGCTGACTCCAATTAAGGGATGACACGAGGCTGAGATCAAGCGATTGTACCCAGTCCCAGCACACTGAGTAGTCCATATTTTTCTTTGCCTTTTGTTCTTTGTTAATTTTGCTCGTCTTCGCAACGTCGGCCCCCAAGGATGCTAGCTTCGCATCTTATCTGAAAGACAAAAATCTAGACATTAGTATCAAAAATCTGCACGGAGATCATTATCTTTATAGGCCACCCTTCAATTCCATTCAGGTACGCTATTATTTCAAGGACGTGTCACTCCCAGGTCTTCGGTCGACCTCTCGAGTAATACGGCATTTAAAAAGAAGGGCAAAATGAACTATATATGCTATTTGGTCGATTTATATTGAGAGTTGTATTTCATAGAAGAAATTTCGCTCGTACCTTTGCATAACAAATCGAAGGGAAGCAAAAACTGGTTTGGAACAATCCGAAACATATTAACGTAACCCAAGAGCAGAGAGCAGTCGGTGCCACAATACGAACTGAACGATAAATATATAGACCATTTCTCGTTATAATATTTAATAATTTAGCCAATTTATCAAGTGTCATCAGGAGCCCAATGTTCTTATGGCGCCATCACCACAGTGATAATGAAGGCCAGCCAGACGCATCGTATGAGATATCTGTGATAGCAAATACGCCTACTCGAGGTTAAAAGGCATTGAACTTTTGCTGACAGTCGTTGTACTATCATTTTGCGCTGCAGGCGGAAATGAGCCGCTTCCGTTATTGATTTGCCGCCAATGATATTTGAGAAATAGCCATTTACATATTATGCCAAAACGTATGTTCCAGAAATAACAACAGATTCAAGAATCTCGGAATTCTTGAGTAACCCCTCTCAGTTAACAATCCATGTAGACCACATCCATATGTATTATTATTATTATTATATAGGAGTTCTTACCGATTTGTCAGCTTTTGGCATTCTCATACGATTATATCTTATATTTGCGGGTGTACACACGACCGCTCAAGGAATAAATTAAATGGCATCACAGATAGAGAGAAAGAGAGTCCTATACAGCATAGCTATCGGCTACAAGCGATACTGGTCTAGCGACCCAGACGGTGGCCGGTGTCTCCTTTAGTAGACGATAACATTACTTCCCTTTGAATATCCACTTCGACCAGTCACAATTGTTGGCGCCGGAGATTTCCTCTTATACCACCGCTGATTCCACTGTTGTCATGAGATGAACGACGATAGTGGGATTCGTTTGTAAAATTATTGTTTTTGAGCTCGCTAGACCTTACAAGCTCAACCAAATGCAGGTCAGACGATAACTAACCACCGTTTGAGCTTTCGTTATTATCAGGTTCTCCGTTATGGCTACCCTACTTAATACAAACTCCGCAGACTTGCAACGACAGATATGCTGATAGGGTTGATCTGCATTTGTCGCGAACAATTAACCATTCAACAGGTTACCAATACAAGCTATACATCGCATTTAACAAATATTACCGGGTGTTCAGGAAGTTATCCAACGATATGAGAGGCCAAGCAAGGTTGACGATTCAGTTGGCAACCTTTCCTGCAATTTTACTGGTTGTCTTTTGTGCTAATACCTAGTTAGACCTTATTGTGTCTGCGAAAGTAACAAAGTCAAAAATCCACAAAGGGTTGTCCAGAGAACATTGAAAGCATGAAACAATGTTTTTCAATATATACCGTCTTCTAAGATTATATTTCAAGAGAGAATAAAAAATTCACGGAAGGTTATCTTCGAAACCGCCAAACATTGATTATACGCCCATAACATTGAGTGGCCTCCCGAACACCCTATATCTTTCAAGATATGCTTCTAACGACGTTGCTCGTCCATCGTGAGATTATAAGAATTGATTTGTTATCGTTTCCTGCTGTAGGCCATATTAGGCTGGATGTCTACGAAATATCAATTAAGTGTATATAAGTATGTGTATTTTTTATATAGATATATATATATATATATATATATATATATATATATATATATATATATAAATCATTAACACTACCTCCAAACGTCACAAGCATCTATATCGTCTTTTACGAGGCCATATTGGTGCGCTGATTCTTCTCGGACAATGATCTCGTTTAAATAGACGGAGAAGTCCCCTACAATAATGAAATGCGTTCATGGCCACTGCTCATGAGCTTTGTATTATATCTTACTCAAACAACATCAGCAGTGCACCACTAGTCTGTCGACTTCGCTGCCAAGACGAGATGGCGAGACGGGTTGAATGGACTCACCTTGACAATCTTAAACAGCGTTGCCAATTGAACTTTGTGAACTTTAAACTAGCTGAGAGTGAACCAAGCGCGGCACTCCTCAATATACTCCCACATAACTGAACACGGCACCGTTCGTTAGTTCTTTATGGCGATTATTAGCTGGCCCGAGCTTCGAAAAAAAGCACAAATTCTCTAGCAATGTTGCTACCGACGATCTGTGATACGAGAAGAGAGACATACGCAGAATTTGTCATGGACCAAAATAGAAGAACTATATTCTCTGAGTCATTTTGAACTTTTTCACAGTTCGATCGTGAAAGACTTCCAAACATCCACGTGTCTTACTGGGACATAGAGCGCGTGTGATCCTGGAGATCGAAATTTGAAATGATAGTTGGATATAATATAATATCACCCTGGGCACTCTTTCAGTCAGTTGTAGCCGAGATTTCTTCGTTCTGGACTTCTTTGTTGCACATCTGTTTGGAATGACCAATTAATTCGACTCTTTCGAATCGTGTTAAACATGATTGAACACCTATGAAATCGCTTTGGCTAAAGTGGTACGAGGTGCGGCACAGGCATAACAAACGATCATCCCTAATTATCATTAAGCTAATTCTCCAATATAAGAATATACATTAACTAAAAAGAATACATTGGCGGAAATGTCCTTAGAATACATATGACATATCAATTTAGTTAGTGAACTAATTCATCACAGTATCAGAATTTCAGCACGAAGCATTCAAACAAAAAGAATCACTCTTCAAATGGAAGCCAGCGCACAACGAATTCAGGGCGACTTTCTTGAAAAATAACGGAAAGAGTAACAATTAGAGTAATCACAGCCACTCGGAGTCTTCAATGCAAAACGACTCATATGGAGATCTGATAATCAGTGATGAATGCAGATTGTAAAGTCAAGCCAATAGCAAGTTTCACTTCGAACGGCTTTGTCATAGACATAACGGTTACTGAAACAACGCATCAGTGACTGAGTAACAAAATCAAATCATTTCTAACCGATCTACTTTCAAATGATTTCCATTGACTCAGAAAATAGTTGCATTCGTCTGCATCGAACGGGCGAATAGAATTGGAGAACCAGAATATGAGGCTGATATGTATGATGTGCGATCAGCTCTGATATCAAGGTATAATATAAATAAAATTAGCCATAAATTATATATATATATATATAAAGATATTTATCTTCTCGAGTCGGTGACCGTAATTTGCGAATCAGTGACCCACATAATCTGGCTGGCTGTTTTTATGATTATAACAATACTACTCAAATTTACTAGGAAAATACAGAAACTGAGAGAGTATTTACGTTTGATACGCAACATTTACGTTCATCATTTATGGGCACGAGTGACTTTAGGGCAGAGAAAAACAAATCTGAATGAGTAATAAACGTGGCTTATCTTTAATCAAAATTCATTCAACTCAGTCAAGAATACATTAGAGCAATAATGGCCAATGTTGACTGATGAATATCACCTTGGTCGGCGGTTGTCGTTTCAAGGAGGATCGTGTGCTTCTACCAAATAATGCTTTAAGCATAATTGTAAGTTCGATTGAAATGATTTTAGCCAAAACATCGCGCTCGAGTTGTTGTTGTTGTTGTTGTTGTCGCCGAATCAAAATTGTTTCGGTCTATTTAAGATAGGGGCCCACATGTTACTCAACTTCATCGAGTTGTCAGCTACATTGACGTATCGGAAAGAATAAATAATAAGAATCTATAAAATGTAGAAATGTTACCCTTCAAGATTGGAAACGAGTGATTGAACTAATGCGCAATTCTACTAATTGTAACACTCGCACGATCTTGCACAAATATTTTAATAGGTTAACACAGCAGCACAGCAGTCGAACGGAAATGGAACCGTTTACGCCGGGTAAATAATTGCTTCTCAAATGCTTAGTAACGTAGGCTTTAAACGTAGATCAAGAAGTTGCTGATAAGACGAATTTAGCTGAGCCAGTCAGCTAAAGTTCGCCGAGACGTACTGAGGGACCTGCGTTGTAGAATTCACTTAACATTGGGGCAGCTAAAGAGAATCTCTTTCAAGGCTGACTGAATAATAGTTGAAACATAACAAGGCACTTCCGCTTTCTCTAGTTTAAACCTAAATAGGTCTGCTTATAAACAAAAAAAAAGACGCAACCACTGCAAAGGCATCAACTGAACACCTAGAATGGTGAAGGATACGACAAAATTTCAGGATATTGCTGCATAAATATATTTAGCTTTGTGGATGTGATGCCTCTGCCAGGTGCTATGAACTTGCTATCACGTGTTTTGGTTTCTAGATTCCATTAATGATTCAATAACGGTGGTGGCAATATCGTGCTGTACTTTGAGTGGGCTCCAGGAGTTCGAAAATCGAGTACGCCTCGATCAGCTTAGTTTCAATGCCAATTCAGTTGATTCAAACCTACACCTGTTAGCCATTTCTATGATAAAACTATGATACTAAATTAATTTCCCACATGTTATACACTTATATACATGTATAGTCGGATAATCTGTTGACTTCATTCAAACATACAGTAGTTAGGAATTATTTCTAGGGATTATGGGGAGGGGGGGACTGAGGTCGACAATGTCCCGAGGAAGGCGATGGCATTGCCCCTCTGCACAGCGAGGGACAGGCGCTGCAGAACGAAAGGGACACATGTATATATATATATATAGAGAGAGAGAGAGAGAAAGTTATTCTTCACAAAAACAGATCGTCCAAAACTCGATTGTGTTTACGCTGGTGTAAAGAATGTCGTTCTGACATTAGAAAACGCTAGCACACTCAAAAGCAATCATTTGACACATGCTTGCATCAAAAGAGGCAGCACTCCACCGCGAAGAGTCCACCACTCAAGATACGCGGTCAGTTTCAACAACTAGAGCACAGGAAGACGAAGAATAGCGCGCCAATAAGGGTGAAGGGCTCAATTCAACCGTAAGTGGATAGATCTAAGGTTGCACAGCTGCAGTGCCAACAAAAAGACACGCACACACTTCGGAACCCGTGGCATCGATCGCGCAACAACAGAAGCAGCCGTATCGTGATTGCCTTAGATATATCGATTGTGATAAAACAGAAAGTAGTGGAAGGCTAATAGAAGCAAACAGAATGCATTTCTCTTATAATAGTGTTTCGCTGATTCTGGAACAGCGTAGAAATGAAAGCGGATCGCGTGTGATTCGACTGACAACTGTTACGTGTGTTGCATCACCGTTTTGTGTAACGTTATCTTCATTAAGAGAAGGATAAATTATGCGGTGCCCGCTGCGGCGTAGTTGGTGGCGCAGAGGGTCAGACCCGATCGTGAGGTTTTAAGATGGATCCTCAGCTGAAACCCAGGTTTTTTTTTAGGATTATTTGAGTCCTTGATATCAGTTCGGCTCGCAGCTACGGTTAAACAACGTGAATAATGTTACACGCCCTGCGTCTAATGAAATGGTCGGCATTGAGGGCATGGAGACCGCTGCTGAGTGGATTCAACCTTTGAAAGAAAAGTGTCACTTAATATGTACGCGTTGGATACGTTATCGAGGTAGCTTAGTGCTCATTGCATTTCTCATACGAAATGTAAATGAAATGAAATACCGTTAGTTTTCTCTATCGTACTTCAAACGACGTTGTAGGCACACGATATTAAATTAAATAAATATATTATGAGAATGCAATGTGTGTAACGTCTAACGGGGAAATTTCCTGAGTCGTCGAAGGAACACGCCAGCAGAACCTGGGCGGAAGCTAGCTCAGGCCTTGCTGGGAAATGCGCCCCCGTAGATAGACAGTGTTTGGGATCGATTGCCGCTGGGACATTTTGACACACCTCTTGTTCGATTCCGGAGCTGACAGACGAAATTTGCGTTGTGGATGGCGGATGGATCGGCTTTGGCGTGGGAACTACGATATCATTTAGCCGCACATTATTCGGCTACTACTTATCATCGTCATCAGTAGTGACCTGGACACGCTCCTCATCCAGACGGAAGCAACACATAAAAATAAATATATTTATTTATTTTTATTTATTAAAAAAAAAAAAAAAAATAAATAAATTTTTTCGTTCGTTCCACGGGCCTAGAGGGAGTTGATACTACCCGTTACTGCTACGCAGTAACAAGTCACGAAGAGAAATACTAGCGAGAACCAGGTTCTCGGAATGTATTATGACTCAAATTAACATGTGAGGAAATCTAACAAAAGCGGGGGACCACGCCGTCAAAAACCTCGGAAGTGGTGTTATAGCCAACGGCTTCAGGTCTTTCAACGGGCGACATTTAGGCGGCCAACAGGTGGAGTACTTTGGAGTTAGTGTTCGGCGACGGCTGCAAGCACCTTTTCCCGAGTCAACGTTACGAACTTGAAAGCTTGCTTTTGTTGAGTGCCAAGATCCTTGTAAATGACATGCTCTACTCGAGGTTATGTGTATATACTATACAGAAGTACACGATTCTTCATCGGGAGTCCAGAGTATTTCTTGCCGATCATCCTGAACAGATCAGCCCACTTCATAGTGTTTGAACTGCTGGTCTTGTAGTGGTCCCAATATGTGATAGTCAAGTATCATTCGTGGTCGAAACAGATCAATACGTTCCATCTAAAGGCGAGTAAGGGTAAACAACTGTGTTATGTTTATGGAGTATGAACGCTTGTACTTTGGATGTCAGATACGACAGTTGCGTGAGCAAACGCAGATAAGCGTTTCCTCGTTCAATTGACTCCTCATATTCGCCACCTCAAACAACAGCAGGGTGCCATCGGCATAGTCCAGGACCCGATTTCGCTAACAACAGGACGCTGGCCTATCGACCAGGAAAATTGTGATAACAAGGCTCCCTACGATGAAGCGCGGAGCTGTAGCCAAAGCATTATAACGAGATCGCCCTTCTGGAAGAAAATATTTTCTCCAGCTAGGAACCGCTGAATTAAATGCCGAAGATGGTAAATGGCAAGGTTTTATTGTTTAATTAACGGAGCTACGGTTTCACAACGTTTAAGTTCTCTTACATATCACATCGCGGACTCGAACCTGCGGTCTGCCACTTTTTACAGCTAGAGACTTAACAGACCAAGACACCGCGCTGACGCGCAGGAAAACCCACCCATTCGGCCTTGGACAGGCACCGCGTACATCCAACAGAGCAAGAGACTGCCAAAATGCAATTAAAAGCGTTAATTTTAGCTCATTACGTTCCTGCCTGGGCTCCAGATGGCATTATCTTGACATAAGGCTGGCTCAGTCGAATTTTTCTCATGATAATAGTATCCGGCCCCAGTCCAACATTGCGAATTGCCGCTCTGATATCTTCATTTGTATCGATTACTATAAATTGGGGTAGACCACAGCTGTGGATAAGGGCGAGTTCTGTGCCATTTCTCCTCCGAAACATACGCCACGATGTTCCCCACACCAAGCGCGAGGAGACGGCCCTTGGGTCCACATCCTGAGTGTAGCTCCAGATTTGAAAGCAAGGCTACACCATCGGGGCATCCAGTAAACTTATATACCCTCATCATCCCTGAAAATGATGGAGGACTTCCTCGAACTTATTCCGATTCTGATCATTGGTAGCCCCAGTCTGCTGTTCAATTGGCCCAAAACAACACAAGTCTAGCGGACTTATATCAGGCGAATATGTAGGTTGACTCCTCGGGTAAAAACTCCTCAACAACAGCAGCAGATTTGTGCGAGCGAAAGCTGCCTTGAAGACGCCACGCACACATGTACTTGTTTATAATATAATTTGCGGCCATAGTCAGTATTCTTCTGTCGCCGCGGAATCTATGTCCACACATCCGGTTCAGCTGTTTCGCTGAACCGGATGTGTGGACAGAGCACCGGATGCGTGGGTCGCAATTTGACCCATACATCATCAATAGTGAGAATGCGTTTCAGCTACAATAATTGAATCTTATCGTAAGTTTTGCTTAGAACAAAAAACGCGGCAATTTTTCTGTTCCGGCCGCAATTCGTCTGGAACCATTTTTCCAGAGTATTCGCCATGAAAAATCGTCCTTGACGATGCGCTGAACCACGAAGTGCGATAGTTCTGTGTGGCTCGCAGGGGATCAGTGCTTCGAATACTGCAAATAGACCAAAAAAAATTTGAGCATCAAGGGTCCGATCACCTTCAATTCCGCGTCTGGTCTCTCTTGCCTGAGACTTCGCAAGCGATTCCAGCACACTTCTCGCAGAAACGGGAGCTTCCCGCCTATCAACTAGTTCATCTCTGTGGTCTTGCAGAACGCCGAAGTTAATTAAATATGTGTGGAGCAGTCCACAAACCTTCAACATATGTATGAAAATATACCTAGGATTATTTTTATTCTATTTTTAAACTAACGCAGCCATCACTGCAGCCGAGCCTCTTGAGAATCTTGATTTGGATATTTTAAAAGGCATTTCCATTTGGACAGTCTGTGTAAGGATCTAATCATAAAGGATTACCCTCGTACAATCGTAAACGATTACCAATCAAAGAATACATAGATCGTAGTTCTCACTGGAGGAATAACAAGGCATGAAATCAGCAGCCAACAAGAAACTAACGAGTATAGCCCCAGCCTTCAACTCTCTTTCGTCAAATTCTATTTTTTTCTCTCTGCAGATATACCCAAAGCACACCGTTAAGCTAATCTATTGTTCTTCTGATAGGGTTCGTCGGCCCACATGTGTCCAGCCTTTCAAGCCGCATTCTCAGTTGTAGCCACACCGATACCATAGTGTGAAGGCAATGACGCAACCAAAGCAAATAATAGTAGCGGTCATTGCCACCCAAGCTGCTACAAATATCTTCTCAACAAATCGATGTTCTCTGTAAAAGTCAAACTAGAGTTGGCAGCGAAGAGAAGTCAAACAATCCACCCGCCATAATCCAAAGGCAATTACAAAAAAGACGTCGATTGCTTTTGAGTTGCATATTATGCGTATTGCGTATTAAATAGACAGCTCAGTAAGTGACATGGTCACAGTCAAAATCAACTTTTCCATATCGTCACATGTCCTAAGTGAATGACTGTCGGAGATCGAAGTCTTTATGTAAGAAGCTATAATCGTATTCATCAAAAGTCATATATGCAATGCACAAGGTTCGCCTCAATGAAGGAATACTATCGTAAAGGCAAATAATGTTGCAGCCGCTCAGCTTTATCGACCGGCATTCGCGAACGTTGACAAGATTTGAGCTAACGTCCCCCAATGCGATGTTAAATAATAGCAATGTATAATCATAGTATGTAACGCTGTCCAATTTTAAAGCCTGTCAAAGTCAGCAACGGGTGCTTTTGATAGGCACGCTGTAAATCCGAGTCGTTCCGGGATAATACCTTATCTATAGATTCGTGATTATAGCAAAACGCAGCCCTAGTGAATAGAGTGTTTGTTTCACAGAGTTCGTTGTCATTTTGCTGCGGCCAAACTGCTCTATATCAAAAGCCTGACTACCTTTTTTTACCGCTTGATATACCAACATGAATCGGCTTCCTCAACAGAGTGACATATCCAATTATTTACGCATTCGATTTAAAATCAGTTGGCCGTCAATTTATGGATATCCTAGGAATTATATCGAAGCACGGGGCATCACCTGAATAGGATGAGCTATTAGCTTTGCTATCATTTCCCAATCTCATCCCTTGATCAAGAGTGTTTTTTTCTGATCAATCTCTCGTGCTATTTTTGCACCTGACTCAAAGACACAATTTGTGCTGTTCGCATAATCCATGTTACATTTCGTTGAGACACCCCCCCCCCCTCGGACTGGTCTGGTGGTGTATTCGTGTCCACGGGCATGTCAATCGCAGGAGACGGACGTGGGTGGCCGGGTTCGAATCCCACCGTTGCCCGTTTACATTTAACAGGTCCGTCTTATGAACTAATACCGAACGCAGCTATACGATGGACGTTAAATATTCGCTGTGAATCAGCGGGGAAAGTTTATGCTCTATGCTAGATTCCATTGGTCTTACGAATCCTTTGCATCAAATGCACAATGTATGTTGCACGTTTGACAAGTTCCATTGATTTCTTCTGAAACTTAGTAGACCGGATACAAGGTAACGGTCGTTAATTTGTATCGTACACCAGGTCCACAGAAATCGTCTGAACACAGTTGAAAATATCGAAACGAAAATGGTCAAACAGGGCCAGTATTGTTCGTTAGCAATTCTTAATGTAAAACATTCCAAATTTACTGACGAGAAAAGCGAATTGCATGACCGCATCTCGACAGCAGCAGGAGCAGTGGCATAGGATGATAATATTACAAAAAAAAAATTTACTAACACCGGAATCGATAGAATTTAAGCAATTCAAGCAACTCGAAAAAAATTGAATGACTTGTCGCCGTGTATCGTTTCAATGTGACGTTTTGTATATGTTTGTTCATTCCGAGGATTCTCAACTAAGCTGCAAAATAAAAGCGCATGGCTATGTCCGCTATGGTGGCCGTGCAAACAACAATAGCCATCAACGGAAATGCTGACCCCAGTGCTGACTACATCATGTCATACCGTCGTGTTATATGGCTATATCAGTGGCTAGTGTAAACACAATATCATATATTTCCATAACCTGCGGTCTGTCGCCCACTATATATGTAAAAGTGTCTTTAAAATGTATCTTAAAAATTCAAATCGAGCTCCCTTGTCTAACTTGAAATCGTTGTCAAAATCACCGAATCGCCGAATTCAGTTCGACCGTCACAATCAGCAAATGCAAATGAACCGTACCGTATCTATCAACCCGCAAAAACAACTATCTTCACATACCAACTCCACATTTGGTATGTCGACACTTGAGCCACTTACGTTTGTCATTATTCGAACTGAAATACTTATCAATTCAAATACATATATTGTTTAAATGGTAAATGTTTATTGGTTTATATATATATATATATATATATATATATATATATATATATATATATATATATATATATATATAAGAGATCATTTCACGAGAATTAAGGAAAAGATCATCGTATACAACAAGTATCTGTAATACTCACATTTCACACCCCCCCACACACATATATATAGATATATATATATATATTTGTTTTATTTTCACTCTGTTCGAGTAATTACAACGGTGTGTACAATATACAAGTTAGTTTCCGATGTGTAAGGTTTCAAGTACAAATTCTAGAAGCATTTTTTTTTTTAAAACATAGTTCCATCTGATTGCATTGATCATATATATATATATATCTATATAATAGAGAGAGAGAGAGAATAGCTCACCACAGTGGGGCAGGACAACTTGGTTTATTTGGTTCGCCTTGTCGCTTTTCGGCTGACCTCTTTTGCGCAACGTTCAGCAGCTCACAAAGGCCACAAGCACACGAACGCCGTAGAACACTGCACTGCCCATTCAGTGCGTATTCGTTAGCGCTTGTGACGATCCAAAGCGCGATTCTCAGCTAACTTCAGTCGTTGCAACGCAATAGTTAAGCGGACGGGTACAATTCATTACCACAGCCACAATAATTCAACTTCCCCTGCAACAGCCTCACCTCGACGAAAAATTGGTCGGGGTGTCACGCGGCGAATAGAGTGCACGACCCAAAACCTATGGGTCATTGATAGCTAGCCTATCTCCTGTATTGAACCGGCAGTGCATCGACCTTCACTGACGTGTACGACGCCTACGACGACCACTGGCGAAATGTTAAAGGCTCAACTCTGCCACCTCATAGCAGCTGCGTGTCTAGCTACAACGGTACTTTGAACAGCCTCTGTTAGTATCACTGGTTTATTCTGATCAAAAACGAACTGATTCACGCGATGCTCCAGTAACACTATACGCGATGATAGATAGTTAGCACATGTTCGGTACTCCGCTTCAATCCAATAAGAAGCTGCTGTGCCGTTTTTCCGTGAAAACTTTGCCTTGTTCTTCACCCGCACCTTCTCGCGGTCTGATCCCACGTTCAAGCAGCACGATCGTGTTTGTTACCACTACTACTACGTTTCACCCAGCAACAAACTCATTGAGACGGGCAGACGACCAAGGGGTCTAGTCACATTGTGGATCACTTTGTAGTAGCACAAAGTCGCACTTTCATTCTGTGGCCTTCTGTTAGTCGAGGGAGTGAACCAGCACCTGCTCTTGTGCGGCTTGTTTCGTGAACCGCGCACGCTTTCTGTAATTATCACTGGGAGTCCGACGAGTCTCCGAGAAGGTTGTGGACGCTCATACAACAAAAAAGCAACAGCAACAACAACGACGACGACGTCGACGACAACGACAACAGCTGCGATGACAAGATACAACAGTTGTCAGAATATTACGCTCGCTTTCAGCCTCCCATCGGTGATCGGAGCATTCGAATCAGGTCGGTGGTCGTTGCTCAACACGCTACACCATTGCGTCTTGCACAATGTCGCGGATCTACTTCTCTTCTGGCTAGTGCTCTTGGCTGCTGTGGCTGCTGCTACTGCTGCTGGTAGAGCAGATAGAACAGTTCTAGTGGTCGGTAGCGAAACTGGTGAAATTGTGCTACTTTTCCCTCTCTCTTTTAGCCTCCATTCGTGTCCAGTGGGAGAAGGAGCGCGCTGTTCAACTTTCCATTATAAACAACAGTCATTCAGATAGATAGATAGACGCACAGAGCGACAACGGCGACTACAACGGTGAACAAGTGCCGCCAGAGGCTCGACAACTCCAGAGGCGCAACACACACGCACACGCGGCAAAACGGGCAGATATATATATATATATATATATATATATATACGGATGATGACAAAGGCGCTGCTCTGCTGTAACACAAGGCAGTAGCCAGCGCTCCTATTGCCGGCTGGTGTGCTACCCAGTATATTGTGGGAGGTCACACACACAGACCGCCAGCCAGTCAGCCTGAAACACACGGAGATGGATAGAATCGGCGTTTAGCGGGCGTCCGCGGCGCCGGACGACAACTCTACGCGGCGATTTGCAGTGTCTACAACTCGCTGTGTCGTAACCGATACACACACACACATGCAGACACACTGACTCTCTCAGACAAAGATATGCTTAAGCACAGAAATTACGAATTGGCACCAAGTGATCATACGGCATAGCAAACCAAACACAGAATCAGTTCCATAATGTCCAGAGCACTGGTGATGATGGTGGTTGTGGAGCAACGGGGAAGCTGCATCCATCGACGACCCGCTAGTGATTCATGGTACAAATTGCTGCATTGTTACAGGACAGGATATTGGATAAACATGAATTTGGCGAAATTCCGCGCGAAACAGGCAGCACGGTCAAAGTGTCTACAAAAATGATTATTTAGATAGGTACTTATTTGAAATCTATAATATGTTTATCTCGATATGTTCGGCGGGAATATTTAAGGCTCGGCGACCACTGCAGGCTGAACAGATTTCAAGCCAATATAACGAGCTGCTCTGCCAGCCAATGATGATCACCGCCACTCGAGTAGTCGTCAGTATTTTCGCGATCTTTTCAATTCCTTCTTTCTCCGTCCGGACCGCGCATGCGTCTGTTCTTAACCAGCGCTAGTGCTCCTCGCCTCTAGTGATGACACCAGAATGTCCTCCTTCTATCTCGGTCTCATCTGGACTCGGCCTGATGTCAGCAGACATCGCTGCTGTTTCACATTGCCTGCACCGCCGGCACAAGCTGGTGCCACGGTTGATGCTTCTACTGTACAAGTAGTGGTGGTAGTCGTAGCAGCAGCAACAACTACCACGCTCGGTCTGAGTCGACGTTCAGCGGCGCTCTGTGGTGATTCGGCTGTGTCTGCTGCTGCTGACTGTCTGTACACCGCAGGTAGGCCCCTATGACGACAACGACAAGTAGACAGACCTGGGGTGTGCGATTTGCTTCAGTCGCACCAGCCAATTGTGTTGTTGCTGCTGCTGCTTGTGCTAGACCTGGTAAGCAACGAGCATCCGAGAGGCCCCACCGCATGGCCGAAGCCACGCTTCAACGCAGTATAGAGACTAGTAACTACGTGCTGATCTTGATGTACTGAATGATCTGTTCTAAACCGGCGTCGTGAACAGCAATAGACAGCGCGATGCAGGCACGGCGAGCAGCTTTGGCAGCAGAAGAGGAGGGAACATTTTGAAAAATATATTAAAATTAAACCAATTTGTTTTTGGTTGAAAAAATCGATTGTCGCCGATCGCCTACCTTTTGTAGATCGTGGTTCACTGGCCCATTAGTCGCTCCGACTGTTATTCGGTCATTGTTAGGGTTCTCCAGCAACCCATAGCTTCTGACGGTCCCCTTGAGCAAACGTGTACACAAATATCATATCTATGTCCGGTACCGTCTGTCTAGTTAGAAGCAAATGAGCTTAATCCCCTCGCGATATTCTTAAATAGGTAGTGTTCGGGACTTTGTTCAGCTGTTGTCTCCAGTCGAAAGCATCAGCCAGCATCTACTCGAACCATTTCTCGTCTACCAATATTTGTCTTTGTATTCGAAATCAAGCGCGGATGTGATCACAAATTGGGGCCCTCTTAATCTTTGAATGATTTCCAATAACTGTATCTTTTACAAAGAATGGCTACAGGAAGATCATCGCCACAATCAATGGCGTTCACAAAATCACTTGAACCAACGAGAAGAGGGTCAGTAGAGGTGGTTAGATAAATGCTGAGGATATTTATTTATAGCGATTAGCTCGACTCTGTTCGAATAGGTTCCTATCTTGTATAAGTGACCTTACGTGACGCATGCTTCCTACAATACAGCTACAGGGTTGTTGCAATTGTTACATACATTTTTTGGCCTCGTGACAGGTGACAGGTACGGGACAACCTCTTGGCCTGACCGAACAGACATCATATATATATATATACATATAATGGGAGGAGTACGGCGACGGCATAGAAAGTCAACGAAAGAAACTACTCGCTCAGTTATTACATAAGAGCACTGTGATACGGAGCTGTAGGCTACCGCAGTGTGGCGCTGCAGTAGGTATCTCTATCGTCATTATCAAAATATCTAATTAGCTGTTCCACCTAATCTACATCCACGTCAGTTCTTCGATAATCATTTTTCGTTTGTCTCTTTGTCCTTGAGAAAGAAGTTTCAACGGTTGTTTGTTTCGTAATTGTACTTATCACGGCTTCTAACGACTGAATCTCAAGAGTCATTTGACAGCGGTAATTGTTTAAGCAGCAATGGTTTCAAAAAACGTCAAAAGACAGCCAACAAATACGGGGTGCGACGACACGTACACATCAAACAGCACAGACTATATAGGCAGTTTTATGTACTACCTATGTTATACTCTATCGCGATGTACAATATTTTTTTTTCGAATATTTCATTTATTGATTAACTTTATCTGTTTCTGTTGCCTCTACTATTCCATTCTCCTTAGTAGATAACGTTTATTAGAAAATCGTCGAGGATTACGATGGGTACACTTAGGTGGCTTTATGGCACTCTCGATTGTTCATTTTTCTCCGTGAAAATATCCAAAATTGTTTACACTGGGACCCTTTTAAGAGGCTGCTTTTGTCGTCTCGAGCGAATATATATACACTTCTTCTATACTCTGCAATAATTCCGCATACTTTGCAGCGTCCGTTCAATCGTTGGCACACTTTTGATGTGGCAGCGAAGCAAACATCTGAAATCTTTTTCGATCGAAATTTTCGATTTTTGAAAAATTGATTTTTTTAAATAAACATTCCTAATTGGCAGAAAGACAATTAGGAGTGGCGTGCAATATAGACAAGGCTCCAAAGTATCAAAATTGTTATCAAAATTATTTTGAGTCTATGAGGATCACGATGTCAAAAGAAAGTGTCAGCTTTGTTTTCACTCTTATCTACCCATTAAACAAGGGCACCGGTCAGTGAGCCTCATTTTATACGCAGACGACCTCGTGATGTACTGCAGGAGCAGATTTCATCTCCAGCAAGCGTTCACAACCCTAAATAACTATGTAACCGACATCGGGCTTCGGATCAATAAAGCCAAGACTGTGGTAATGAGGTTTCGCAAAGGGGAAGGCTTTGCGAGACGGACGCGTTCCGATTAGACAGAGAGCGACTGCAAATAGTTAATTCGTTTACATACCTTGGACTAACTATGACAACAACAGGCAAGTCATTCACCCCGCATGTTGAAGAGCGAGCCAGGAAAGCGTTGATCGCAGTACACACAATCAAGCGACCACATCGGTTATCGGTGGACACAGCCCTCAAATTATTTAACCTGAAGATCTCGCCTATAGCTACATATGGAATCCAGGTTGTCTGGGACAAACTCACTTGCCGGGATCTGACCACCTTAGACAGAGTTAAACTGGCGTTCCTGAAATCGGTACTAGGATTGCACGCGACGGCCCGAAATCGTCTATCGGTCTACCTGCTGACCGACACACCATCATTCGTAGAAGAAGTCCGCGAAACGTTCAATCTCCCAGAAACAGAAAGTTATCGTACGTTCATTGACTGCCAAAATAGGAAGAAGAGTGAGGTGGACCCTTTATTTTCTATGACGCCGGCCATGACAGATGACACCTGGAAACTTAGCGGCAGAGCAAACAGACACCATATCACTAGGTTCGCCGTACACGGCTTCCACCACCTTGTATGTCTATCCGAGGGATACCACGACGCAAATGATCGCTGTAAATATACATTTTGCGGACCTAAATGTTGTGAATATCATGCGGGCGAGTGCAATCAAATAAGATCACTGAACCATTTGATGAAATTGAGCATAGATAATAACAACAACAACGACCGAACTCTCGCCACAGCGACTGGCGAAAGTACATTGTAGCATATTATAAACCACCACACTGTTTGTAAAATAGGTATATTATAATTTTACACAACCCGTGTGAATAAAAAGAGAAGTTATATTCATTGAGAGGTCTGTTTTCAATCGATTTAGGCAGACTCGGTTACTACACAGAACCTCCCCCAAATTCACACAGAATCGTAGAACGCTCTTAATCTGCTCTTCAGCATGTTCTCAGTTGAGAGAGGCTAATGTTAGAATCTAAGCAGGAAGAAAAATCATTTCGGCCCTTTAAGGAGAGCGATTTGACAAACACAATGCCTCCCTCCGGTATAAATTATTGATAATAGAATCGTCGTTTTGATTATGAATAAGTCGATGCGTACAACCAATACACGATCTAGCGGTCAAAGCTGCGATCAAGCTGGTAGATCCAGGGTAACATATATAGCCATATCCAAGTGCGTATGCAACTATGACTATTAAACAGATAACAAACAACGAGAAAACAAACTGTGAGCCTGAATACTTCTTTTTATGTCGTTGTGTCGTAGTTACATAGGTAAAATAAGCTCCTCTGCTTGTAACACCATATAGTCGTTGAGTAGAAAACAAGTTCATCCTCTACAAGGTTTGTGTTATTATTTTTGCCAATTCTCTATGTCAACCATATGTAATAAGTAATGCGTAGCTGCTCCAACACCGCACATTGACGAGTTGTCATCCCATCGACAGTATACACGTCATAGCAAACGAATTACAGTGACCCGTAGCTCCTGCGAAATTAGATTGGATATCCCATTTCGCACATGTGTGGCAGGCAGAGTTGGCATCACAGTGGAACGAAATTAGCCTTCCGAACACCCAACACCGGATGCGCTCTCCGACCATCTAAATATATGATATTTTGCTCCGCAGCTACTAGCACAAACGGAATAACGGAGAAAAACTCGCCGAAAAATAGTCGATATGCAACTATTGACACGGAAGTTGAAATGGACTCCTCTCAATGTCATAAAGGTTTCACCACATGCGACCGTTGTGAAGTTTGTATAATTCCATTACTATTATTTTTAGAAACGAAACAAGACTAATGTTATTTTGACAGATATATATATATATATATATATATATATATATATATATATATATATATATATATATATATATTATTTCGATAACAAATATTTGGCCAGGCAGTATTATTTAAAAAATATGGAAAGCTGATACAGTGCTATTCAATAGAACTAAGTATAGTGCCTGCGTGTATATTTAACAATCTATAATGATACTTCGCTATCCGAGTAGGAATATTCTGACAGGCTCCCATGCATAGAACTAATCACATCCTATAACAAAATGAAATCACCGCACCAATTTTATTGAGTTCCTAAATCTTTTATGAGTGTACTATTGTTTTATTACAATAATTATCCCTACATTGAGATAAATGTTCATATAGCCAGTTAAGCATTGCACGCGATACTTGCCCGATAGCATACAATCATCGTCGTATAGTAATTGCTTATTATATTAGCGATTAATATATATAATAATATTTTTTTACAATATTTCCAAATGGCAGCTGACTCATTAAGAGGGAAGAATTTCTTCGCAAAAATCCTAATCCTAGTTGATTGGTTATGCATGTGCCAGTGGCTCCCTGTTCTTGTTTGTGCTATTTTGCTAAGATGAAGGATGTTGTTACTCGCAAAATTGTACCACCCTCAATCACCACCTGTGTTTTTACAAGCCTGTAGCCGCTTCATCCGATCCTAAGTACACGGTAGTAGTTTTATATAAATACAATGGTCAGGAATCATAAATTTTCCTGTTACCAAACGCTTACCTTGTGCTGGCTCATAGAATAGCCTTTTAAGTAAGCACAATTCGATAACTCATAATCTCACTGACGATCAAATACGTCGTTCATATAAGTTGTTCTGCTAGAGCTAGAAAGAAAGAAAGAGTGTGTGTGTGTGTAACGGGAAACAGAAACACTATGAATATCCGAAGTGAGGCTTGATAAGAAAATCTCACAGTGTGTGTCAATACTACTAAACAATCTAATCTACATGAGCACATACATACACATACACACGTGTATAAAGTAATTTTAGAATGCAACCTGAACAAATAAGGTTCAAGTATCACATGTCGCGAGATATATCTAACTAAGGAACTGGCTAACTAGGACTCTGCCATCATTCATAACAGTACACACTCGATAATTACCCATGCCACGATAATTACCCATGCCACATTCTCATAATGACTACAAGTCTAAACTCTGAATATGAGGCCGGATCGCGCGGAGTCCACGAAATGCGAGGAATCCGAGTAAAGCTGCCACCGCAAGGTAGCTCAATCGTGTAGCCCGGGCACTCCACCGTTCAATCTGAAATCAGTTTATTATATATATATATTTTTTTTTATAAGTAATATTTCATTTTTATTATAATCCAAAATTATGATAGAATAGTACCATAAAAGTCACTAAGAAGTCTCTTGTCAATGACATACTTCCCCTTAAGGTCACCCTTCAACTCCGTCGGAATTCAATGTGAACAGACAAACTATATCTTGATTTTATATTATTTCAGAGTTAAAATAGACAGTCCAGCCGTATTTGCCCGACTGGAGGCAAAGTACAACTCTCCCACATTAGAGACGTCCCGTACAACGCACACCAGAGTATTTCAAATATTTCTCTCAGAATAAATGATATAATTTTAACCGCTACCAGCTGCGTCTTCATTGAATTTAATTGATTATTTTAGATGTTGACCATCCAGAGTGCGAAAGAGCTCCTCTCTATTTCACATATATCTACCCGAACTCCACCGCTGAAATGATTGCTGGTGAGAACACGTTGTCACAATGTCAAGTGCAATTTGTAGAGCATTTCAATCAAATAATTCAATCCGAACAGAGAGACACGCTGACATTGGTGTTCCAACCTTCATACCAACCTCGACCCGTTCGTTTCATTAGTTGCCACTAACTGACTAACTTCTAAGTTGGATCATTTTGAAATTATCCTCAGTATTCGCGGTAAATATATTAATAAACGAAGTTTTTGCTTCTCCTGAAGGATACACTAAGACCAATTGTTACTCATTAAAATAGTTTTACTGAGCTAACTGAACACGTACCATACTCTCATTGAAGCGAAGCACCTTCTTGTGAACGACATATTTACCGTACATTTCGCGATTTTCGAAAAATAACTGACATCTGGAATAGAATAAGAACAATATTTGACATATAAGTCATGTCATTCATGAAATATCAATCAAATTATCTTGAAGCAATTCTCAAACATCGTTTGTATAGCGGGAATGTTACATCTAGTGACCAACCCAGGACTGCTTTCACAGCCACTTCTCAAACGTTGGCCGAACAAGTACCCTGCCCTGGACGAGTATCATCTTTTGGAAATCATCGCAATTGTAGTCAACAAATAACATATGCGAGAACTGTACAATCATTTCCAAACATTTGGCTATCTAATTAAACACATTATTTAAACATTCAAATTAATTGTAAAGTG
The DNA here is from genome assembly GCA_019614645.1 of Stratiolaelaps scimitus. NCBI lineage: Eukaryota > Metazoa > Arthropoda > Arachnida > Mesostigmata > Laelapidae > Stratiolaelaps > Stratiolaelaps scimitus. The sequence continues at coordinate 2,340,434 of JABWDB010000044.1, read as the reverse complement.
CTTATTTGTTTTTTTTTTCTGTTTTGCAGAATAGCTCATTATTGATTTTCGAACACTGAAGTATATGTCAATTCACTTTAGTTTTTTCCGGGCAGAGATTTATCAGTCGAATATTGTGGATATATTATACACATCGACTCCGGAAAGCATTTTTGAAATCGAGAATATCAGTATCCACTCAGTTTTTCTATGATTTCTTCCACGGTGCACAATGTCCCTTCCTTAAAATGTTTATTTAATATTTCGAGCAGAAGCAGCAGCAGCAAGAAATTACCTAGAGCCAGATCAGATGGATTCTGCGACCGGTGAATAAAAAGATAACGGATTTTTCAGCAACTACGTGAAAATTAGAAGCAAAGGGTGAACACATGTAAGCGAGTGAGTTTGTCCGCTGTTGGGGTCTCCCATAATTCAAGGTCCCCAAGGACATCTTGGATGTCACTATATCTTTCAAAATGTTGATCCTGATCAAAATATGGTCCCTTGTTTTTACGAATATTTTCACCTAATTCATGCAGATCTGATTCGATTCTAAAGCTAATCGCAGGACGAAGCTTGTTACTCATAGTTACACCTTTATTGCACCCTTTCAGAAGATTAGAGAATATACTGTGTATGTGGTACATTTCTCTTGCGGGTCGAGAGGAAATCAAGCGCCGCACCTATAATGTTCAGATTCGAATCGCACATTACTAATGAGCGGTCGGTTTATTTTGTCGAAATAAACCATACACATGTATTTTAATAAGTGTTTCATGAAAAATCTGTTCATCTTTGTGCACCGGTCTCGGTATTCATCTAATGTGGCTCACTGTAACTTTTCTGCCGCTCGAACTATTAAAAGAAAAAACATTTTATTAAGGAAATGCAATTTTCAAATTTAATTTTAAATAACAATTCATACACCTAGTCACATATTTTCTCACTTAGATTATAGACGGATATTATCTGTATGTGCCTTAAAATGGACAACTCGAAAGGGAACAGTAACAGGACACAGGTATAGTGGAGCAAAATAATGGCATGGCCTGGGTGGCTAATACGCATTTCTTTGGGTTCGGTTTGCAATGAAAACCACTAACAGCACTCCCCACGGTTTGTGATCACCGATTCGATCCGCAGACATCGCAGTTTGGCTGGGATATCGTTAACATTGTTCACCCGTCAGATAGCTCTATTGGATAAAAGGCCACATAGACCCTGTATAACAGATATGATAGGTTCTTGAAGCAATACTGGTACACAGCAATGATGCCGATGAAAGGTCAGTTAAGGGTCGTCAATCAGAGACAAAAAGGGTAGAGCAAAATGGTAGCCTAAGCGAACAACTAAAACATCCAATGTCCTACTTCTCATCTGATGATGTCTCCGCCCATTTTCTGAACGTCCCACGATTCATATATGAGGCTGAAATCGTACCGCGCCTTCGTATGATGACGGGAGTAATAGGGTGCAATGCAAATAATCAAAAGCTGCTCAGTGAGCACACGAGTGAACCTGAATCTAGAACCGGACGTGCTTTAGGTAAAAGAATAAGACAAGATACTTTCAAATATAACGAGCATTTTGATTTTTGTGCATTGTGCATCGCCTACACTGTTTGCCTTAGATCTATGACATCGGACATAGATTACGCAAAATTAGTCCAAATAATCAAACTCCCGACCTTGCTAGTGCCTGATGTAACGCTGCCTCCAGTCTCATAATTTCTCGGAGAGTGTCATCTGAGGCGTGTTCGGTTAAAGTCAACTCCTTCAGCTTGGCAAGGTCCTGAAAAGGCCACATGTTAACAGAAAATACGTTAACTAAGCAAGTCCAGTATCGAGCGAGGAAAAAGCATTTGTGCCGAGGTTCGTTGTGTCCCACACCTGGTGACATATACGAGAACTTAAGCATTGTAAAAATTGCAGTATCTTTAATAAACCAACCTTTACCCACTTCTACCCTCTCTCACTATGCAATGCTAAACGGTATGTTATTTTCATTAACGAAATATAGCACTATTAAGTCCTCTTTAGAACAAATACTCCTGTGGGCAACATTTACAGATCTCTCGGAAACGTCTAAGTTAAATTCGTAATAATAAGGCGACGGCTACCTTCTTAGTCGTGTGCACCTTGCGAGGTTTTACTCGACATTAAATTCTAAATTTTAGCCATAAACTAGTGTGAGTGTTGACCCGAGAAAACCAAGCAACTCTTTTGTATAAGTTGTCTTTAAAAAAATGCTCCCATTCGTTATTGTCCTTTACGGGAATGCTCTTGAAATAATAGTAAGTTCATGGGCTTTGCAAGACGCCGCTTGATTCACTTAGTTCTATTTGGTTTACAAGCAAGTAAAAGCTATACCTGAAGCCTTGTTTCGATGAGCAACTTAAGCTCGATACCGTGTAGTGGGTTGGCAATAGTTTGAGCTTGCGTTATAATCGGTGAAATAGAATGGTCCACCAAGGAGAAGTAACCAGGACTTGTCGACGGCATGCCACCGCTACTGGTAACGCCCCCGCCTCCTGAACATATTGTCACAGAAATACACATTGAATATATTCGGTTCGATAAGAATAGTGAACACTTCCTACGATTGACGTTGTATAAGAGAAACACTTCAAGTAGGTAATAATTACAGATACGTATCGAGTTTTAACAAGCAAAACGGGTGAACGTCTCAGATGATGCTAGCTAGATAGATTGTTATTGTGACACTAAAACAATATTGGTAGAAGAATTCTTGCTTGACATTTAAATTGTTTGAAACTGCTGCTGATCATGTGACAAAAATGCGGCGCTTGGCCTAAATCTGCCTGCCAAAATTACTCCTTCTTACAAAACAGGCAAAACAATGATTCTATATGGAAGATGTGAGGCCGTCTCAGTCATAACAAAGCCTGTCCATATATAGTCCGAATTAGTGTTAGGGATTAATAGGATTAAGTGGAAAGATCAGGAGATAGGACACAGAAAAAGCATGATAACAAAACACAAGCTCACTACTGAGACTATTATCGAATGTAGAGGTCTCGCAAGAATCCCTCTTGAACATTATTACTTTTTGACACTTCTCAACGAGTTGCATGCAAGCGATCTCGAGTACGGTCACATAAACGCGTGCCCCTCAAGCGACAGCGATAATCAAAGACATACCGATATAAAAACTGCTGCCCCACTCTGCCTGTTGAGCCACGGCGACTGTTGAGGTCGGCTTAGTCTCGGACGCACAATCACGATAAATAAACAACAATCAGCTGGCTGAAAAAAGCGAACCGCCTTTCGCTCAGCTAAGGGCTATTTGCCGGCTCTCAGAGCATCGGTTGTCTTCCAACTCGGAGTTCTCTGCTCGTTCGATTCGCGAACAAGGGCCATCCGCGATCTCCAGCAGCTGGCTGTTCTCCCAGTTGCTGTTGTTTGTAAACACCACCTCCTGGAACACTGCTCACTGCTAGGGAAAGAAGAACAAATCGGCGTTACGCGCTAGGTGCCAACTACTGCCTGCCTAGCGGAGAGAGTATTTCACAAATGTTAGCATCGAGTATCCTGCCGTGGATAATCTCAGAGGGATGTGGCGGAGTGGATTTTCTCTCGATATTATATCTCGCAGTAAGTCCATCATACGTACGGAGACTACGTAGCGGAAATTGGTGTTTCACTACCTCGCGTACAGTGGAGTACAAATATTCGGCTGATGTTTAGCTGTGAAACAGTACTGTTTTTGGCTGTAGCACATTCGAACATACATCGATTCGAATAGATATTTATCACAATCACCCGCGGTAGCTTGAGCAAAATCCAGCTCAGCTTTTCAGAACGCTTGTTTCAAGTAGCAATCGCTAATCCTGTATCGGTTAATATGCTGAGCGCGTACGTTTGGAGGATGACTGCCAGCATTGGTAGAACAAAACGAAATATAGCTGGATTATTCAGGTTGGCATCTCGAGAATGTTTGTAGCTTGTGGTTCATCGCTTGGGCTGTCTGGCTGGCATTCCCCATGCCAACCATTGTTCTTGGCATTTAAAAGCGGTCCGTCTCATGAAGCAATACCGTCACGCTAAATGTTAGCTGAGAATCTACCCGGAAAAATGTACGTACTCACTCAGCATACCGTAATGAGCCGCCCGCGATCACCAGCAAACAGACGACGTTTCGACGCAGGACGACACCCCGGCAACAGAGTCATCATTCGGCGGGGAATTCATTCATCGTGTCAACTTTACTGTTATTGTTGTTGTTGTGGTCGCAGTTTGCACAGGCTCGAGAGCTGTTCATCGTCTGCTAAGCGTACTAAAGTATGAGAAAGATCTTGTTCTAAACCTGCTGTTGTTGTTAATACAGCGAACATTAAGCAGGCTAGTTACACCCGGCTAACTTAGCAAACATAATACAGATGAGCAAAACACCACCATAATTTTACAACGGCTATGTGTGTTCGTGTGGTGCAACTTTTTTACGGGTAAAAAAGTTGTGCTATCTCGTTTAAAACCGAGTCACAACCACCTTTCTTTTCATCGGTAAGTAGACAACGTGGCGTTTTTAGTTGTGTCTGTGACTATATCGATGTGCAAACATGTACATCAAGCTATCTATCAATATTCTGATACAACGGTGATGTTTTCGAAGGATGATGCTTGCCCGCCGCTGCCGCATATCGTATTTATCTCTGGTGTACGTTCTGCAATATAATTATAATCATAATAATTATATTCTTATCAAGCAGTACTGTGCCCATTGGGTCGAAGTGGTAGATGTAACTGTCCATCACATGTGATCATCTCTGTTCGATTCGAAATTTTGCCTTAAAACTCTGTCGTGCTTTCGTTCGTCTCGGACAATCAACGGCCATAGATACAACAGTGGAACTGTTGCACAGATTTGATTCCACATTTTCGATGTTTTTATTCATTATCATTATCACCCGTGACGTATCAGTTCGGTAATTTTACGGCTGTCATATTTATGATGCCAGCTCGTCGAAGTTTGTCGACCTTAATATAACGTCGACGTATGGGCTTGAATGAATTGGCCTAAAATGCATTTTTCTATATCCGTTCTATGTTCGTTGTCTGATTGAAACCAAGCGACAAACAGCCGTTCAAGTTAGGTCGCTTAACAGCAAAGCAAGAAATAATGCAGATAAGAACCGAGAGACTAATGGGCGAACCGCAAACAAAAGTCCAAGCTTATAGTCAACGAAATTACAATCTGTTCATCTGTGTTGTAGTGAGAAGAGGACTAGTGTACTGTAGTGATGAACCTGAATGATTTCTTTTTTTTTTTTTCTAGCTTTTCTTATTGGTGTCCTGCTTCCTCACCGTTGTGAATGACTCAATGAAAATGAACTTGTTGTTAATTTGTGTGTTTCATACGCATAAACGTGTGCATGCAACCTCGTTCATTTGATCGCGTAGTAGACATTGCATATAATTTGTTGGATACGGTTAGTGCGAACTGACACATGTATGCGACATTCTATCGGTTCTCTTTACTTTGACCTGGCAACAGTGACCAGTGGGTTGCGGTTGCTGAATCGGTTGTTGCTGCTTGAGAAATAGTACGTGATTCCTCACCCTTCTAGATACTGCTAAGACGGGTGACCATCTTCTTTGCCCATTCTCGTTCGGCAAATAGCAACAACAGCAGCTGTGTCAGCAACTGCTGATTTCGTTCAGCCAATGTAAAACATGAGTTTTTCGAAGAATTAGGGAAAAGGAATTCTAAAAATGGAAAATGGTCTCACTGTAACTCAGTCATTTCGGTAATCTGTTGATACTGTAAAGCGACTCATGAATACCGTTTTATACGTCTGCTAATTCCTGGTAACATTTTTAGCATATCTTTCCTATGTTTGTAAAAAAAACCAATTGGCGTATATCAGGATATAATGAACACTACGGTTGGTTTATTCATAACTAGTGAGGTGGACACTCGTTACAAAGATAGAGAGTTGCGTTCTATATCTACGGTGATGTGCTGGGAACATCTATTCTATGTCACACTCACACACACATACACAGATGTGAGTATGGAAGAACGGAGAGTTGTATTTTCCTATTCGCCAGATAGAATGTCGCCGTAGCGAAGGCAAGGCCTGCTGATATAGTGTAAAGAAGTTCTAGTAGACCAAACTTGACATCTTTATTCTCGCTCGTGAATGTCAGGTTTGCTTTTACGTACGTTAAGATTTAAGTTGTCTCATTGCTTGATTTTCTGTAGTGATATTAGCGATCGTTGAATCCTCATGATCAAACGGGGAAGTGGCTTGTTTGTTAACTGCATCTATCATACATACGACATGCCTCAGTGTAAAAGAGGATGAAGTACTTTAATTCGGAAAAAAAAATCGACCATTATTATGTACAAAAGTGACAGATATTGGCGTCATTGACGTTTTACTTTCGTTAGAACGACTCTGTGTTTTTTGCCTGAATTGGACAAATCGCGTACTTGAAAATTGTTTTGTAACTTCACATATTACGACAAGTAGACAATAGTGATGATCATAGGATACGTTTCGGTGCATGTCGACCTAAATCCACATTTTGATTGTGAAAAATCTACTCCTTAGCCCTGATAATTTGATAACTGTCTAGAGGAAATTCGCAAATTACGTAGTTCAAAAGTCGGAAAACATTCACAAACAGCGATTATGTGGTCTTCGTGCAAAGGGGTCCTAAATTTATATGAAATATTTCAAGACGACTTAGAATTGGTTTGGTAGTATGTAAAGGGAAATTTAGGGTAATCGTGGAAAATGGAAAGCTTAACGTGAAAACATATGAGTTACCTCCGTGCGAGGAACCATTGGAATTAGGACCTTTTTCACATATGAGAGCCACTTTAGGCACTTCTTGCGCTAGAAATGTAAAACACCACCTGCGCATAAGGGCAGTCTCTGCACTAGGGGACTTAAGTCCCCATGTAATATATAAATTCGATATGGAAGGAAAAAATACATAGGTTTATTTCTTTGAACGGAAATACCTCATATATATAATGACTTGTAATTGAAAAAGCCGAACCTGTAACCACTTATTCTTATCTATCCAAACCATTGCAGACGCTTCCCCGATGAAATCTCGTGGTGATCTGCAAACAAATGAATAGTGTTATATATTATTCCTTTTCGGTTCCCATTTCAGTGAGGAGTGAAGGAGCAAATACGAAGCACGCCAACGTCATGAATGGAGACGAGGAAAGCTTAACGGCGAAACGCGCCCGTGGAGCTGAGTTCTCCGACGAGCGACTGCCGCTACTGCCGGACAAAGGGACAGAACACCACGATGACAGTAGAGTTAAGCACGATCAGGACGCCATCCTCGAGCTGCTAAGTCGTGAGCCCACTTGTCATTATCCTTGTATACTGTCGGGACCCTCCCTAGAGCGGTTATCTCAAAATGCTCAAGCTCTACTTGCGAAACTTGATCCTGATGTGCGGACTTGCTACCTTAGCGAACGCATTCGATTCTGCCACTTGAAAACGCGCGGCAAAGCGTTGCTGGGCATTGCCACACGCACGGGCGATCTAGCAGTAGTGAAGTTTCTCATCGATGAAATGGGCGTTGATCCGCACAGCCCCCTACCTCGTCACTCGTTCATAATGACAGCTATCTACTATGCACACGCTCCCATCGTAGAGTATTTTGTTAATAAGCTTGGTCTTACGCCTGATGCGTGGACGTCATGGCTGGCAATGCATCCGTTCGCGGGCGAGGTGGCAATCCGCCAAGTGTTGGACGTGCTCGTGGCTCACGGTCAGAATCTTCGTGATGCCACAGCACAGGATATGTACTATGCTGTTACGTTGCATTGGAGTACCGTGGACTACCTCCCAGTTCAGGCCAAAGTCCTCTTTGAGGCTGGTGTTCCGTATGTTAATCAGCAGATATCGAGATGCGCTTTGCGCGCTGCTGCTACACGAGGCTATGCAAGTTGCGTCGAACTCTTCCTTACGGGTAACCTCCATACGGCAGAGCAGGCAGCGACAGCATTGGAGCTCCTTGAAGTCGGTCTCCAGCGCATCTATAAGGTAATCCCGTTGAGACCTGAGGGGTTAACGTATTTCCGTAGGGCAGTGGAGATTCGTGAGCAGAATAGACTTGAACGGCCGCCGGACATGCCTGATAGTCGATGCTTCTCCAGGATAGAGGACGTGGAGATGTTAGAGAGGGATCTACGGGAAGGTCGTATGTTACGTTTCCTCAGCGAATGTTATTTCCTGATTTTGGCCAATGAAGTCGGCCTAATCATGCTGGAGGGCACGTCTACCCTTTATGATGACGAGACATGGTTCTTCCGATATCTGAACACGTTTACGGAAGTGATCGACATGTTTGGCACCATCGAGCCACCACACAGAAACTTTCTCGGAAGCGCCTTTCAAGTCTCTTTAAAACGCCTCGTCCAACAGTCGCAACCAAATTGGCTCGAAATGCTTGATATCTTTGGCGCTATGCGATGTCTTGAGATTGGCGCGTCAAGGTGCGACGACTTCCTAAAGCAGCTCCATCTAGGCAAGCTAAGAGAGCAAATTGAGCGAGCTCCACAGGTGGCGCCGTCGCTTCTATTGAGCTACGTCGCAGACGTAATGCTTATGTCGCCACCATTCGAGGAACTTCGTGAGCTTGTTGGCATGCTAGTCGGCCTTGGTGCCCGGTTGGACTTCACGCTCGAAGATTACATTGATGCTGAGGAGCTGATTTGGCCAGTTGAGGGACATGAAATCTGCGACCACGATCATGAGCACGACGAATTTGAAGATAACTTAGATTTGGAAATAGCCGAAGATGACGGTCATCTTCAGCTGGTAGAGTTTCGCGGTGTGGATGAGCTTGGCCGGGTAATTGAAGCCAACCTCATGATCGAGGTCAATGGTAACGCTCTAGACAATATACTTCCTTTGTTACCTCAGCGGGACGAAGATGATTTCGACGACTATGATTTGGCTGAAATGGTCGATCAGATTGACGTCGAGGAAGACAATGGTGATGGTGTCGATGATGATTATGAAGGAGAAGAAAATGAAGCGGACAACAATGTTCTTCTTAATGGTGGAGAGGCTGGTGCCAATGCGGCGGCAGCCATACGCCGGGTGCATGCGCGGGTCATTATGGACGAGGAAGCTAATGAAGATGATATTCACCTCTTCCCAGCAGTAGCGAACAGAGCCGAAGGTGATGAAGCCGCCGCAGCAGCTGGCGAAGGGGAGGTCGAAGCGGCCACAAATCAGGAACTGACGACCCTCATGCGGCTGTTGTGCTCGCAGTGGAACGGGAAAAACTTGCCTATTCTTGAGCGAGCAATCGGAGCAGCATGCTGTGACCTTGACGCTGGCAATCATCCAATTATTCAACGTAGTCCACGGCGAGTGTTACGCCTTGAGTGTCTGGCTGCACGACAATGCAAGCCCGACACTTGGAACAAACTCTCCAAGGGACTCTTCGTGCTGGCTGCCAAACATCGGACGAAAACGAAGCGCGAGATTGACTTGGTGTAAAAAACACATTGTTTGAAGCTAATGTCGTAGGTAGTGTTTGAATAGAGTAATGACGATGATAGCTTTGTTGGAGAGACGTAACAACGAAGGCTTGTGTTCGTTCGAGTCGACCCTGTAACTAGTTCTTTGCCTATCGTAGTTGATGCTGTTGCAAGATGGCAAGACGATGGCTATGAGAAACGATCTTGTACAGAAACTAATAGTGATGTATAATGAAATGAAGAAGGGAGGCGTTACTATGCAGTTAGAGAAAATACATGGGGAGCTTGTTAACAAAACGGCGAGCCTTCAAAAGAGCTCCCCAGCTTTTCTCTGTTTTGGACATTCATTGAAAATAGTCGATGTGGAATAACAGACAACTCTTGCAACATACATAGGATAATAGGTAGATAACTATGTATATAGTACGCAAACTGAATCAATCAAGGAAGACTTGTGGATAAATTATACAGAGAGGACTATGGCTTTTTTTCATATACATATATAATATACATAAATATATGTATATGTATAGTGAAAAAAATATATATGGTATTACTATTGTAATTCATATGTATGTGGATGGGCTATGCATGCTGCGTACTTGTTCGGGTGAGCAGAACTGTGCAACCCCCTCGGATGATGATCGCAAAAGATGAATTTGTTATATCACAGAACTAGTACTAAGGCTTTATTATTAGTAATAAACAAGCAGCTTATTACTTCATTTTAGACAATGATGTTCTCTTTTATTGAGTAAAAGGTATCCGTCAAGTGCGGCAGTACGCTGCAGACTGCGGATATTCATTAGAACAACAAGCATAATCCAAGATACGATGCTATCTGTTGAAAAATCAATGGTTCCATCTCGTATAATAGATGGCGTCCGGCGATAAAAATAATTGGCCTGACAGACGACTGTCCTTACAGAATACTGCAGCAGTCAACGGGCCAAGTATCCCATGACAGAATTGTGACCCGAACTGTGTTTGATGTTCCGGATGAGGTTTCTCCTGCGAGGTAGCTCTTAACTTGTCTGCCTCTTTACGAAGAGCTTTCCCTCGTAGGTAGGGCTCTTTATAAATTAATATTCAGCATACTTCTTCCCTTCTCGAGGTTTTCGTCACAATATTACTGAAGTCAATTGTCCCTCTTCGAGAACCTGTATTGATCATATTGATGTAGTTTATTGTGATAGGTTTCCACGTGTGGTCTCTGCGGTTTGATTAATCGTGTTGTTCTACGACTAATTGGCTGTCAATTTATGTTACAATTGATGTCAACTCAGCTTTTTGTAGTCAGCAAAAGTAATTGATATTATTAACACTGATATTATTCGTACTAAACTACGAATAATATCAGTGTTGTTCCGTGGCCGTTGAAGAGAGTTCATCTTGCAAGTTAAATAAGTTTGAACCCTCACCTGCTTTTCGACGGCTTAGGCGCACATCAACTAGCTGTGCAGGTGGCATCAGGTAACGGGCATACAACATTCTATAGCAGCCACCTAGTCAGGCCTCCAGAGGACAATACAGACTCTGCAGTTCTCGCAAGAGATTCGTTTTCGAACTCATTTCTAGCCAGCAGCTCTAAAGTTATCAGGTTATAGTCTGATGAATAGAGAAAACGTTTCGCAACCATTGGATCGTCCCCCTTGGCCTCTTTATCTAGAGTGATGTCCAGGTTACGGTAAGTTAGTATCGATCTGGCAGACAAACTTATCTTCGTTCAGGTCGAATTAAGTCAATATGCTTCAGATGGTTCTATTATCATAGAATATGGCGAGAGAATTTAAAGACGAGCTGCCGTGAATGTGCATATATATTTATGTATATATATACTATATATTTTGTCTTTGTGAATTCACACGTATATGTGAGAATTACGTTTAATGGTGCACATAACAAAGGTGATAATAATAAAACTTGATACTATTAATAGAATTCATCTGTAAGCGGTGCTCAACGATCTATTTCAAGAAGAAGACCGCTAATCGAAGCATACTTTACGTTTTTAACTACTTCGTAATACAATGATACGGCGGAGTACGGTGTTTGGTCGGATTGAATGGTAGTATCTACATTATCAAACTGTATCAAGTAGCCTCGTGAAACAAAGCAATCTCTATACAGTGGTGTGCATAAACTTAACCCACCCTTATATTTCAACAAATCGTTACGTCGAGAAAGCAGTGATTGCTGCTTTACACTGAGCAGGAAAGACCCCGGCTGCAATTGCCAGTTAAATTGGCAGAAGTCGTCGCGTAGTGCAACGTTTTCCAAATAGTATCCTGAGGGTGCACATCTATCTAAAGGGTACGATGTTGTTTCAAATCGTCTTCAGTGACGAGAAGAAGTTAAATTTGGAAGGGGTAGATGGGTTTAACGGTTATTGGCATAATGTACGTAAAGAGTCGCGGTTCTCCTCGAAGCGCAATTTCGGCGGGGCGTGCCGAATTGATTATGGTTTGGAGAGTTTGGCAAACTCGCACTCGCCTTAGTCTCATCTCGAATGAATAGCGAGGACTATCAGCAGATGTTGACCAACAACCTACTGCCGTTTGGGAGCAGATTTCATCGACTGCCAATTGTTTTCCAACACGATAACGCTTCAATTCACGTCAGAGCTAGTACACGGGCGTGGTTTGGGCGGCATGACATTGAAACCCTAGAGTTGCCAGCTCAATCCGATGGAGAACCTCTGGGGCATTCTTGTCCGACGAGTATATGCGTCGAATCGATAGTACACATCCGTGGAAGCATTAAAGGAGGCGTTGTTGGGGAGGTGTCAGCGACCAGATCCTGCTAAATCTGGTTGATAGTATGTCAAACCGAGTTTTTGACGTTATAATTAGCAAGGGCGGGGCCACACTGTACTGATTAGCATAAGAAAACGAGGATTAATTCAGCGAGAACACTCGATAACTGAGGGTGCGTTATCATTTTGCGCAACCGAAATATGACACGTTTTATTGTAGCAAGCTGTATTGGACGTCATATGCGCTATTCTATGTGGTGTGTATGTTATTTGACACGTACATTAATCTGATACAGAATAGATGCCTCAAATGTGTATTCTTTGTAACGATTTGTTGAAATATAGGGGTGCGTTAAGTTTATGCACACCACTGTATCTATTTCATATATCGGATATTGATCATCATTGTGCGTCTTAAACTATACAATAATAAAGAAACAGTTGAGGACATAGTGTCAGGTCGAGACCATCATGGCAGTCGCTCCCGAGGGAGGCGATGGCATGGCCTCTTTGCATCACATCGAGGGAAAGACGCTGCAGAGGTAGGGACACGGGCGCAGATACCCATCCGATCAAAGGCACCCTCATAAGAGGCGGAGAAGTAGACACCTGCATGTTCAATCGGATATGAGATTCCCCATCTATCAAAGTCAGGTGATATTCTGTTCTCTATATAATAGACTTATATTCTATACCTAATAGACCTATGTGCTTTAAGCGTAGGCCGCTCAATCAGTTCAAGCCTATAGAATCGTGTGTTTTGTACGACACAATATTAATTGTAAATACCACCGAAGTTCTGTGAAATTTACAAACAGAGTTCAAAACTTTAGAGAAGGCACGTTTCGTCGGAACCACCTCGTACAGAACAACAATGTCTATTCTGTTGTTCCTTGGTGTACCGCCCGTTGGTTAAGGGCCTCCCTGTCGTGTGGTCCGTATGATAATCCCTATCGGGGTGAATGACTAAAACGCGCGCGAAACGGCTGAACCATCGAGTATATGATGTTCCAGAAGAAACTAAGGAGTATTTACTACTTCAAATGCCTCCACAAAATATGCTGTGTGAAGAGTTCTATATGAAATTTGGCGCATGTTGAATTGAGTTATTCCTGCAAAACAAATTGACAGTGCAGCTTGAGTATTGTGAGTTAAGAGAGCTTCTCGATTGACTTCTGCAGTGATATGGATTTGCCCGTCTGACCAGCTCCTTTATATAGGCTAACCCCATATAGCGAGTGAAACAAGTTCAAGTATGTGAGTTTCAATTTAATTGAACTAGACAGTAAATGACGATTTGTTATTTTTTCGGGATGAAGAAACATTCTGATCATTGACGTCATTGATCATTGAAATATTAAAGAAGCCAGGACTTCATATAACAGCTGGGACAGCTACTATGCCCGCCTGCAAAGTTATGTGACACAGTTGCCTTCGGTGTACAATTATTGTAATTGTTAAAATTGATGCTTAGCAGATCGTCGCTATGTGTCGACAGGAGCGATTTCGTAAGGAGTTCAAGATTCATATGAGGAGAGAATTCGAGACTTTCACAAATACGTCCACTGTCATCGGTTTTCCGGAGACGCTCGCAGACTCAACCGGAGTCAGCGATGTCGACGCATTCAATGTAGGATTCATATCATAGCATCTACCGAAGCACCTGCCCTTTTTTCTAACAGTAATCGCATGTGCTTTTACTACGACACCTGCAGCTCGTAGCGATGACTGAGATCGCGGAAGGTCCAGCTGTAAAGTTAAATATCGATGGTCCGATCCTCGCTGTTCGGCGGCCCCCATTCCACAACACTGGGTAGAAATTCAAGGATGTTATTATTACCGATTTTATTATTAGTCGTTACATGCCACATCCTATCTTGTACCTTACCTCACACGTATTAGGCATCCTGAAAGGGTTCCATTTGTTTGAGGCTTACGCCTTAATCAACTCGAGGCGCTTTTTGCTCTGCGGATATTTTGGGTACCTGCCACCGGGCTGCTTCGTGTTGTTTCTTTGCCTCCCAGATTAGGTCTACATCCTTCGAAAGTTCGGCATTCAGCTATATATTAATTGCATGTGATTCGTTGGACTCGATGCTTAGAGATAGAAAATTGTCGAAATTATTGTTACATGTCATATTACACAGGGCAGGCTATATATAACCACATTACCACAAAATGAGCTACAGATTTGTCTCGTTGTTAAGCCTTCTCCTCAATCAACTGGTTGGTCGAACTTCTCCGAACGTTTTTATTAAATATTAATAATAATGATAAAGATCTCACTTAGGTTCTCACTTATATGGAAGCTCGGTTTGCCCTCTTCGAGTGTATCGACGTCGCGCAAAAGGTAGGTTACTGAAACATATTCAGATGTACACATCATTGTCCACGTATTGCGTGGAGCTTTTAGTTGTTGAATGTCTATTTATTTAGGTTGCGTGATTAAACCGAAAATGAATATCCCTGAGCTCGATAGTACTTCAATCTCATCGCGGTTCCAGTGATGCTTTGATAAAGTATTTTTCTCTTAAGGTCTAGGACAAGCAAAAGTGCAATAGATGATTACGATTGTGGTGGTAGTTGTTCGGGACCCCGACATTAGATTCGGGTTAGAGATCTCTGGGACACTTTCGATTGGATCACTTGACGGATTCATTTATGTGCACAGTGTATCCAACGAGATCCTACATTTGTGATTCCTGATGACAAATTTTATTTCCCTTTACGCATATGCGTACCGTAGATACGGACGCAACCTTCACTTTGTCCAGTGTATAAGAGCTGATATAATTTGCAGCTTTTGCTACGCAAGATTCGGCTGGATGATATCGACTTCATGCTGCAGTATGGTAGACTACCTATTGTGAGAAGATCGAGATGTCCACAGGTAGGCGAATACAATATCGAATAAACAAAACAGTTTACTCACCCATAAAAGGTACAGCATATACATGTATTTACAATACGATTGCAGTGTAGAATAATGACAGTATAAATTTGTTACGCTGCCGGTTATTATTAGCACAATTGTGATTATGTAGAAATGGTTCGTGAAGATCACCAGTGCACTCACCCAGCAATCGAATATCAAAATATGTGAAGAGCAGGCTTCGACATTCAGGTCGCCAGGATTGACGATACCTTTAACTCTGACGCGTACTCGTTTCCTTGGTTAATAAATACGAGAAAATATTACTTCGTGCAATTATTGTGTTTTTTCCACTGTAGGAGCAGATGAATAGGGAACAAACTACACAAGAAGAAGAAGACGCTACCTCCAGGGTAGGCACCCGAGCGGCAAAGGTCGGACGCCTACTGCAGAAAATGGCGCCACTCGTGCGTTTGATCCTTAATGACCATCCACATCGACTGAACCTCTACTCGTATTACCTTATAGCGTCCGTTTTCAGAGGTACTTGGCTTCTTGTTTGTAACTAAATCAAATAAAGCATATATTTATTTATGTATAAAAGTGGGCGACATTTACCCCCGTTGAACATGAGCTACATCTATAAATACATCTTCCTCGATATGACTTTAATAGAATATTCGAAGCAAGCAGTGCCCCACTCTCCAGTAGCCAAACGTGATCCTAAAATGGAAATTGCTAATCTAAGGAAAATCAATGCATAAATAATTCGATTGCATGTGGTCCTCCTGCAGTGGACGGTATACGATCAGGACGCTTCCCATCGGGCCGACACTTGCCTGCTGGTTCACGAACGTCAGGAATATATGTGGAACGAAAGAGCTCTGACCAACGTCTCATCAAAGAATGTTTATCCTTCTCTCTCTCTATCTTACGATCCGCCCTTTTTATACACGCGAATCCACAACGATCAAGAGAATCAACCAGTTTCCACAGCAACAGAAATGTGGAGAAATTACATCCAAAACTTAAACCTACTGCAAGACGTGTACATTAATCATAATGTAAAGTTCCCACATGAGAGGAGGAAACAGCATTAAGCCAGTTTCCCATCCAAGGCCTAGTGAGGGCCTTCAACCTGGCTCTTTCCGCATCGCTCGAAGCCTGATCAAGGAGAACCTGTTGTACACATTCACGAAACAACGCATGCATTTGCATTGAATCCCCATAAGTGTTAACGGTATCTTGATAAGTAGGTTAAGTGTCCCATTAAGCTCATCTTGGTTGATATAGTTTGGATAGTGAGATGGGTGGTGAGAATGGAGGGTGACATAGCTTTTCCGATTGTTCCTATGAGAAAAAGAACGGCCCGCAGGCCACGACTGTATCCGTGACACCTTTTGCCGTTAAGGAATCTAGCCGCCATGCTCTTGCTTACCAACTGCCAACAATCAGCTTACCAACTGCCTCCTGGGCATGCTTCCTCACGAGACTCGATCACTCTCCACAGCAAAAAAAATTGCAGTAAAGGCGAAAGAATTATTTGTAAATAATTCATAGTATTATTTATTGTGTTTGAAGAGCTGAAATTATTGTATAATATAGATCTAATACTAGAGAGTCCTATCAGTTGACTCAGTGTGATTGTATTTTTCTCGAGGCTACGGGCTCCATTTATATTTTTTTACTTTTAACATATTTTTTAAGACGAGCACTGGAGGGTATGTATATTGCAAGTTCCGTAAGTAAACCGCACATTGAATTCGCTATCAGAGAAAGATGAATGTTTAACAAAGAGGACAACAAATACATAAATTGATCATTGAGTAAGTCCAGTGGGTCACGTTCTAGTAGCTAAAGGTTCTTTCTTCCGACTTCTTTGCACCCAGGAGATATATTGCGAATTGCTCGACCTAATGAAGATCCAGTAGAAAGGCCTGCAGAGATGGTGAATACTTTTGGCCGGATTTATTAATAGAGAGAAAGAAATGCCAACATCTTCCTTGTTAAAACTGTCTCCAATCATCATAAACCGTCCCAGACCAGCTCGAACTGGATCCCGGCGACTTTACTTTTGTTCCCGCTGAAGCCGCACTTACTAAACGCACCTACCAGTCCGGATTTGCGATTAATAGTAAGCTTCGAGCTAATGGGACAAGTTGCCGGTGTGACCCATAGGGTTTTCCTCCTCTTCCAGACACACCAAGTCCCGAACGGAGAATTCCCTTTCCTGCATTCTGAAAACAAGGCCTTCTAGCAATGCCGTCTGTATTTGCTGTCAGAAGGCGGTTCTTCAAGGTCCTTTCAAGGCGTTTCTTTTCCGTCAAGGCCCTTCTTGCAAGAGCTGCTACCCGATGTAAATTTTTGGTTGAACAACAGACGTACAAAGCGAACAAAGCCATCCATGTCGTCAGCCATAGCTGCTCTGATTCCCGGGTCAGCAAATTTAGTTCTTGAATGCTATAAGGTCCTTCAAGATGTCACATTCTACCGTGCGTTACCAGCACCACAGCATATGCAATTATCAGATACGGCTATACCAGTGCGGTGCAAATAATTTTGAAGATTGCCATGTCCGGCGAACTGGGAAACGAATTATTTCAGCTCTCCGCGTAATCTGTTAACCCATCTGCGGATATCTGTATGGGTGTATTACGTTTCTAACGTCTGGCGCATCGTTCGGGATTTCATCGTACTCAGCTTGTCATTTCTTCGTCATCTCTTCCAGTAGCTGATCCTTGGTTCACGAGTGCATGATTAATATATGTCGGATGGAGGAGCAGGATCACATTTCATTGCGGCCAAGGGTTGTTGCTCCAATGGACCGGAAAAATAGTGTATTGAAGTATTGAGCACAAGGGAAACGTATACTTTTATTAAAAGGGGATATCCCATGACGTTATTAATTGTATTTTTATAACCCTTGCTAGAGTTACAGATTCGAGTTTCTTCGACCCCTTTTTAGTCGACCGAACGAAGCCACGATCTATTCATCTCTACCTTCTTTTTGCCTACTTACTGGCCAAAATGTACTTCACTGGTTCGCGCATTGCAGCCTATGAAATCGAAATTATAGTGTTATACGTTTTGAGCTATCAACATGCAATCTCTTTCACATCAGAGCATGTGTTAGAATAGCTGTTTAATAATCAGAAGAGCTTAATAGTCAGAAACGGGACACACTACCACTCCAAGTGCTACTACTTGTGTTTCCAGGTCCTACCCTAGAACGGCTTGTGAAGCAGGAGTGCGCTCTGCTCTCACTCATTTTGGAGAGTTTTACATGCGCCAGGGGCCAGAAATCGCCACCGTCGATCTTAACGTGGATGGGCCTCACGGCACAGGTATCAGGTCAAATATGAATTTGTCTCAGAAATGTTCTATTTAATTTTCCTTTCATCACTTTATGTAACATGCTAGCCTGACCAACATGTTATTGAACTTTGATATGGTAAGAACCATATAGCAACAACTAACCTGATTAACCGCATGCAGGGGTGCGTACCACGTAGACGTTCAATCAATCCAGACTAATATTCCCAAAATTTAGATTTCGTGTTCACGAGAAACAGCGTACGGTGCCTGCCTGCCTTCACATGACAGCGAGGGCTGTCACTAGACTTCATGAGTGCGCATGTGTATATCATTCACCAATTTCAGAAACTTCTGAAGTCGCAAGTTACAGTAACGGAGCAATTACAGCTTATTGCAATCACTCAATCGATGGGGATCGTCAATGAGAGTTGGGCTCAGGATTGTTGGAAGTCCGACGCGCAGACTTTTCAGGTCTACTTCTCGACATGCCCAGAATTGCTGAAGGCAAAAGGGCTGACGGATGAGCTAACGCTACATAATGGCATGGTATGGAAATATTTCTGTTAATGCTATCGAGTTCCCGGCATACACAAACACTTTCATAGATGGCAACACTATGCTATATATCTAGACGAATAGGAAGATGTAACTGTAGTCGGCCACGAGTGTTGTGGCGTTCATTTCGCAAGACAATTATTCGGCATTGAAAATGGTGTATGCTGCAGCAACGTCTGGTCCTCCGTCGTATTCCCTGTGTATTACGAAGTGAATAGTCGCCAGCGATGAGCAGCTATTGGTTGCTTATCGGCCATCAGGATTTGAAAGAACCCCCCCCTATTTCGATGAGCTCTGCGCAGTGCAACATGTGGAAACGTCTTTCAGCATTTGAATCCCTGAATTCTATGTGGTTTTAAGTTGCCTCCTGTTACGTGGAGCGACATTTTTTGTGATTTGTTTTCAGATTACGATCACCGGTGCCAACGTTTTGTCTCTGGTAAAGGAGCAGCTGTACCAGATAATGATCATACTCTCGAAGCTGCTGCAGGTATAAATGAGATGTGAAGGCCGAGAAACGAATCACAGTTTAGTAACACTGTTATTGCTGAAAATTATGGATTAGTTTAAGGAAACGGTCCTACAGCTGAGCTTAAAAAGTATACGATGTTCGTAGCAGTGTTTCTCTAGTTGTGTGCCGCATCAGGGAAATTGTATTTATATCCAGAGAAATTAGTTATTTATTACATATGATTTATTTTAATTAAATATGTTAACCCCTACCCCCGCTCTGACGGGGGGTCATCGCCTTGAGGATCGCGACAGTATTGCCTTGGTACCCTACATGCTCCTCCTATTATTTAATTGATTAATGGGCTATTGATGGCATGTGATAACTTGCATCTAACTATTATTCATCAGCAGCGTCGTATAAATGCGATTCTGATGTGTGAACCAGTTGACTGTTATTGATACAATAGATGCAAGTGGCTATTAGCTAAGATGCCCGTGGTTAAGTGGAGACCAATTGTCAACCATATTCTTCTTCTAGGATGGAAAAGTGTCGCTCGAAACGACCATCAGCAGAGCTTTAAGCACATCGTTGAAGTTTACCCAACGCCGGATCTTTAAGGTAAACACAGATCGAATTATAAGCTATGCAAGATAGCATTGATGCAGTTCATTTAATTCCAATTGACATTTCCTTATCAAGTTCGATTTTGACAGCTGTGTTTTTGTCCTGTCGAAATCTCACCAAATATCTCGGGACAGGTCATTGCTTCAACGAAAGACCAACACGAAATTGCTTCGGTACGACAACTCCAACGGGAAAAACCGCTCCTGCCACCGTGCATTTGTGAGTTCGCATCTATTTGTTGAAAGCAAACCCTTCTGGTCAACGAATCGAGATTGACTCGTAATACTTCGCCCCGAAGTTGAAGACTTTTATCAAAGTTTGTCCGATTGTACAATATCTAAATTGTGATCACTCACTTTTGGACAAAGACTCACCGACCGACTGTAAACGTCTATGGAGGAATCGTTGTTGTCGAAAGGGGATAATAGCAACGATAAGGTTAATCGTCTGGTCGGTTCCCTGAAGTTGCGGGAAATAAACAATAATAATCATTTAAGTAATGATAATAATAATAATATGAGCCATATATCAGCATTATAACAATGTTTTTATTATCAGTGGCTTAACTAAATTCACCAGCAACGATGTCGTTGATACGCACGTTATTATTATTTGTATTATTTTAGCGTCTTCTATTTCTGCTGTTGCCTAAAGCTTCCTCAATTAATTAGTATCAGCCGGACGAGAACGCCACAAAGTGAAAGTACCCATCAAAAATGTGTACTGCCTTCCAGATATGTTATTGGAAAAGCTTCAAAATAACAACGTGCTAAGCAACGTCGATCGTACTTACCTCATCATCTATTTGATGAACATTGGCCTTCCACTGAGAGAGACTGAACACCTTCTACGGTCTCACTACTCGCAAAATGGTACGTTTGCATTTGGTGTGTATATAGGTAGAATATACGATCTGGCGTGGTGCATTCGTGAGGATCCTGCGACGCGTAGGTGCACGGGTTGGATCCCCACCGTTGCACATTTGTATTTAAATATGGGTCCGTCTTATGAGGCAATGTCGAGAGCTGTTGTACCGTAGACTGGTTAAATGTTTAAGGCTGAGAGTCAGCCGGGAAAATATACTAGGTAGAACGCAGAGAGCTTCTAAAAAATGTGGATGACATATTCATTCCAGTCTGATGTCAATGTCTCGTTACTTACATCTGATCAAAAATATTGTTGGTGAACGATCATTAGCTACTATTGGTAAATAGCTCGGACTTTGATAGTTCGAGCAGATTTAGAGATTTGGCTCATAACAATGATATTGGGCTACAAAACGGTTCTTACAGCGAACCTTGAAGACCAATGGTCGGCGCAACGTGGAGGCCACCTACGGAGGAAGTACCGCAATGAGAAGCAGCATCAATATGGTTGTCACAAGTTCGACCGGTATGGACAGGATGAGTATCATTAAGTATTGCAAGTTAGATAAAAAAATCAATCACAGGACTGACAGATTACGTAGCTGGACCACATTAGTCTCAATCGGGTCGAATATACGTTTGCTCCAGGGCAGCACACTGTAGCATATGACACAGTTATTAAGGTTCTCTACACAGACATGAGAATTAATTACAAATTCGTTTTGTTCTGGGCATCTCAAGTAATCACGAATATTTCGATCACTTCGTCTATTAGGTTCTTTTATATGGAAATAGTTGACGTCTAGAGCTAGCTGACACAATTTTCAAGACAACGACAGGTCAGCCTGCTTCTGTAGGTCATTGATAGATGTAAGAGAAGTGGTATATTATCTGACGTATTTGACGTCGTTAGTTTTCAAGTAAACCTAGTACTATTAAACATTAAATTTTCATATTCTAGATATTGTGTTTGGCGACGTGGCGCTATAACCCGACAGACGCTCGCCAAAATTCGCCGTGGACAGCAAAATCTATCAGCAGAATACTGCTCGCCGGACGTCTTCAATGGCCTTCTTAACAGTATTAACAGTGCTCGTGATTCAGATGGAGCCAGGTGCATAGTAGATAACGTTAAAGTTTCCTGTCACTCAATTAATCCAATGGTGGGGTCTGTACTGTAGAGACGTAACACTTGGAACGAAAAAAAAGACATTCATTGAGAATTGTATTGTTATAGAGCGAAATTCAATATATAAGGGATAAAATTCTGTTCGTTAGACACTTAAGTCATATCGATAGTTATAGTCGTGGTAATAAATGACAAGTGGAAATATTTTCTCTAAATCAGATGGACCACCATTGGTATCAACACATTCAGTTGATATGAAATGCATTAATTAGAGGAAATTATCGCCAAGATGCACCAACTTAACGAATGCGGAGCGTGCGCGAAATATCCACACGCCACTGAGGGACCGCAATAATTAGGACCAAAGAGTATTTTTGCTAATGGATATTATCATTCTATTATTACAGAGCACTTTGTTCGAGGCTTGGCTGCTTCGAAGACTCAGGCGTGAAATTTTATTCACCACTGGGCTACTATTATAACACAAAGGGACGGCTCAACAGAACGAATCGACTGTCTGGTAGGAGCCATGTATTAGTTAGTTACGTCACGATTTTTGTACTGCTGCAGTTTTTCCTATTTATGCTGCTTGCGCTGAGTTTCAAGAGATACATATAGTCGTCACCATTGCCAATCTGGTCATCGTAATAGCGTCTAGCTAGAAGGATCAGCTATAAAAATGGAGACTCTCGACGTTCATTACAAAGCATGTCATTAACAACGCGTTGATTATTTTCAATTATTGCAGAAAACGAAGAGGATTTTTCGTGGTGAGGTCGAGCTGTGTCGCCGATAGCTATTACTCTTTCTAACATGTTCATATAATAAATTACGCTTTATGTTCTGTTTACTGCTGTATAAGAGTGAGCATTTTTTGTAGAGATTGATGTCCGTTTCAGTGTCTCCAATGTATTATACATGTTTTAAATTGGACTACATGACGACGATTTCTATGCTTACCATGGCATTGCTATCGCTCAGCTTTTTGATAGTGCCTGACAACAATAAGTCCAGTTTTATCTGAACTAAAGTTGTATTTATAATCGCTTTCTCACAAGGGAATAATGAAACAAATACAAGCATTTTGTATAATCCTCCAAAGTAGACGTCTTAAATATATTTCATTGGAAATAGACGAGTTAGATAAATATATTTCGTTAGGCTTCTTAACTATATTGCATTAGAACAGTAATTACGATATTTGTGTGAAACAAAGCATATTTTATTAAGTGAAACAGCAGTAATTAAGAGTAAATATTGTTTTGGTTCATCTACTTGATATATCTGGACCGATTTCTATCACTTTTAATTTGCTCTTGTGCTAATGTCAAAATAATCGACGAGATTCGCTGACCACGGATTTTTCAAAGCAAAGCTTAAAGCCGGGAAAAAGCCTATTATTTCCAAAGAAATATGTACATGCAACGTCGGCTGACGAATACACCGGCAGTTACTTAGTCCCCGTAAAATTATGTACCAAAGTTGTAATTATGATCGACACCGATGAGACCGATTGCCCTCAACCGCTACCCTAGACGATCTTCCCTCATCAGCTGATTTCTCAGCAATTATTATCCGTACGGCGATATTAGTACGAAAGCAAAAATGTCCCGAGGAAACTTGACCAGACCGTCGTGAGACCAGGGCAGGTCTTGAACCTGTTACTTGAACAGCCAGTGATCTATAGATGGTGTTGCATAATGAATGAGTGATATGTAATTATAATGATGTTAAAAACAGGTAATTCGTTGTATTCATATATTTTATTCACGGTGTGCGTTATTATTATTATAATTATTATTAACTATTATTATGGAACGATTGGTAGGGGTGAAACGAATATGATTATCGACAGCTCCACAATTTTCGAGAGCTATCCAATGCATATATTCATTTCAAAAACAAAACACAACAAGAAATATTTTCTGTTCCATATTAATTATGATACAATTATCAGACACCACATATGAGTCGACTCATAGCAGTGATCATGAGATGGATCATACCGAATCGACAGGTATCGACTTTCTCGTTAAACAAAAATACGATAATATTGTGCCGAGTGCACTGTCTCGAGAGCATGCACATCAGTACCGATTTGGAGTAACAGTACTAGCGAATGTGTTGATTACTTATTTACTACTGTTTCTTGAAGAAGGCAAACAGTGACGCTTGGCCCTTAGGAGCCAAGGTTGGCTTGACAACGGATTTGGGTTTATTAGCGACTGTAGCTTTGCCATTGTCCTCGGACTCGCTGTCTGTCTCACTGACCATCTCTTTTGTGATATTCGTCTGGAGGTACCCGTCCTCATCCTTGAAAGTATGAGTGACCTCCTTGAGAACCCGGCGGCGTCTTTTGCCACCCTGTGGTTTACGATCCGATTGGTTTAGCTTGGACATCTGCGGAGCAGCCCCTTCGATATTCTCCTCGTTCTTCCTGTCTTCATCAGTCCTAGAGACCTTGCTTTTAGTCGACGAGGTTTTGCTGTTTTTAATGGATAGCTTTGGCGTTTGTTTGTTCGAATCGTTCGCGCTCGAACCGTCTCTAGATGAGGTCTGCTTCGTCTTTTTCGTCTTCGGTTGTGGCTCGGGAGGCAATTCATCCTCCTGATCACTATCACTTTCGATGGCCACACGCCTTTTCTTTAACCTCTTTTTAGGTTGTGCAACCTCGCCATCGGAGTCGTCCGAGCCGTTTTTACGTTTCTCGGAAGACTTTCTGCCTTTCGAAGATACTTTTATACTTTGTTCTGTAATTACATCCTCATCCATGCTATCTTCATCTTCTTTCTTAACCGATTCATTAAACCTTGATACCGTTCGCTGCTTGCTAGATTCAGTATGAGATTTTCTATTTTCATTGTTACCTTTGGTCGTTGAAGGAGACTCGGCACTTTCGTCGTTCGTTGTCGTATTTCTTTTGACCTTCACAGCTTTTCCATCTTTTGTGCTAGACGTTTGTTCTGTCTTGACCTCGGCCAAGGTCTCTTTGGGTTCCTCCTTTGTGAGTTTGCTAGCTGGAGCTTTCTTGAACATCTGCGATATAGAGGACTTCTTCTCCTGCTTCACCTCTTGTTTCGTTTCGTTGAAAAATGAATGCGCGGACGCCTTCTCTTTGTTTGCGATTTGGCTGCTGTTCGCTCCAGTTTTTACTAGATGATCTCGTATACGATTCTCGGATTGGATTACCGGCGCCGGCCTTTTTGCCAGCAGCTCAATGTATGTGGAATTTCGCTCTTTGACTTCAAGCTCGGCACGGGTTTGGTAAGCATGCGATGACCAAACGGTGTCAATGGAGCTAGGAGTTTTGGTCGCATGTTCACCTATAACAAGTACGACTGCGAAGCCGTCTCCGCGCTCGCCTGTCACGATGCGATCAGCACCTTGGACAGGGAAGTTCTTCTTCACATCGTTGGCGGTTAATTTCAATGTGGCAACAAGCAAAGCAACATTGCACAATTTGTCACCTGAGTCGGTGATCGCCTTCTGGATCGCGTTTTCCGTCATTTTCAGAAAAGCTGAACGTGTCAAGCACCATCCAATAGACGTACAGACTGAACAAATAACTCGCGATTAGGCGGAAATTGCGGGTTAGTCAACGTTCACTACGGGACACAATTCTGCAATCAATGCACCACAATTGGGACTTTCTATCTGTACAGATTTCCCAGATAATTTGCCGTGAGTGATAAAAACTCGTTCGGCGCCTAAATTCGCTGTAAGAACTGTCAACAATCTATACAGGAGTATTCAAGTGCACCGTGTCTGGGTTGTTTGCATACAATATATAGACTTCACCTTTTGTTTCATTCAATATTCCCTACTAATTAGTAACACATTTGTAGATAATTGACTAGTTATGCCCGGTGCCATAAAAAAACCCCTTTTGATTTACGTGCGGTATTCAGCATGGCCTGCTAATTTTGCATCAACAGTAAACCAAAATGGCGCCACCCGTGAACACTTCATCTGTTGTAACCGGGCGGTAGTGGAACACGACCAGGAGCGGGAATCATTAAGTCTCGTGTATATACAAGACAAGAGTTTGCATACAGGCGCGTAACAAGGTACGTTCTAAATTGGGCTAATTATTCTCGGGGAGCAAATAGATATGTACGAGATATTTACTTATCTATTTTGGTTGCATAAGCTTGTTTTGTTAGCGGGCTTCATTTGATTTGCCGGTTTTTTTAAAGGTTTATTCCATTCTTTATTCTCCCTCGATTATCCTGTGAAGTTCCATTCGCTAATTAATTAATTAATTAATTAATATGTGTATGAATATTGTCGTTGGTCACTATACTATATCTCCAACTATGTCGTTGTCTGGGAGAATTATGGTGTTCGAATTATTTTAAAAATAATTAGAACACGGTCATTGATACAGCATTAAAAATGGAACAAACCTTCAAATGGAACCGGCACATTAGAAAAAAATATATTTGAAGGGCGAATATTCGCGAGGTCAAATGCGTCAATGGTCAAGTGAAATCAGCAGTCAATGGAACACATTTAGATATGATGGATGACAATGTCTTCATTTATTCTGCAGGAATAGTTCATGTTTAAGACTTGTTACTCAGCGAGTACATAAATCGCAATGCATTACTTGAATAGTACGATTCTTACTTGATTCGTAGTATCCAACGCAAAAACACCGCTACCTGCGATTGGGGCTATATGAATTGTATAAGTCTAATGGATACCCTACAGCGTAAATGTCTGCCGAAATGAGTTGCATGTAATGTATGTTGTATAATGTATGTTTAATAATGTGACTTTTTTTTCTTTAGATGGTGAGTTGGACTCAAATACAGGCTCAGCTGAGGGACCCAAACAATCCAGTGGTCTTCTTCGATATCACAATTGGCACCACGGTTAGTAAAGAGCACGGTCGAACACACCTATGTTTAAAAGCTATACAATTGCTGCATACTATGGCACATGGTACATAACTAACAATCCTGAGTACTTCTTATGAACTTGTTCACGATTTTGTGTACCTGTTCGACACCATTTGCGATATCACCTCCCCCAATCTTATTTATGGCGACTCCAACTTTTACAATATTTAGCCAAGTATAAAAAGCTAAAATGCTAATATTGATTGCGTGTTCTACGAAAACCTCTAACAAACTACTAATCTCTCAGCTTCAGAGCTTGAATATTGATACTAAAGGTAGTTGAATCCGCAGTTATCTCATGAATAGGACTTTCTGTGTTACGCTCAACAACACACACAGTTTATATGAACTATCCGTGTTAGGTCCTTGCTGTTCTGTACATTTGTGCTGAATTTGAGGAATGATGTTCCAGGCGGGCTGACCCGTAACTTCTGACGATGTGCAGTTTGAAGTACGTGCCAATTTCTTCTACAGATGATGAGCTGTTCCTTCAGGCTGCTATAAACGTAATTGGTGCTGGAAGTTGTCGAAATGAGGTGTTCATCTCTACCTCGATTTTCAGGCTGTTTTTTAACACGACCTTCAGATGCTTTATTGTCAAAAAAGCTGATTTCTATGTTAATCTCTATAAGGGTTTTGTCTTACTTTCTGCTCACCTGTGCATCTCTGGAGACTATACCCAAAGGAACATATGGAAGCGCTTGACGGAGTTCCAACTAGGTCCAGTTATAGAGGGTCTCACGTCATCCTGGGATGACTGTGATAGTCGGATAGACTATGCTGTTTTTAGAGCAATAAAATAAGCTCGAAAATTATTTTTCTTTTCTACTCACATGATTCTTTTGAAATAACAAAAATAAAATATTCACGTAATAGATTTAAATGATTTTGCAGGAGGTTGGCCGAATGGTCATTGAATTGTTCGCAGATGTCGTCCCAAAGACGGCTGAAAATTTTCGCCAGTTTTGTACTGGAGAGTACAGACGCGATGGCGTACCGCAGGGCTACAAGGGCTGCTCATTTCACTTAACGTACGCTGAGTGTTCCCGAATTATTATTTCTAATAATTTGCTCTCCTCGTCTTGCAGGTCCCTCTTTTGTTGATTCCGTTATATTTCATAAAACAACATTTTTTTTTCGAATTTACATGACGATTATTGAGGTTGAATAATAATTATTTTACCTTGTTTTACTCACAGAACGATGGAACGGGTTTGATGAGCATCTATGGCGGCCTGAAATTCGCCGATGAAAAATTCGCATTAAAACACGACGCAGCTGGTCTCCTCTCTATGGTAAGTCTGCTTTGCTATTGGTTAGGTGTGAGTGTCTGAATAATCTCTTGGCTAACAAGGAAATTGTAGATTTCTCGGAACGTTTCTGAACGGAACTGTACTTGTTACCTCAGCAGCCGTATCAGGGGGCCTGTAATTAGTATATTTCGAAGAATTAAATGATCAAACTATTATTAAGGAATTGACTATAGGCTAAACGTCCCCTTGTAGGTGGAGACTATCTTTTACATAAAATAACTATATATATATATATATATATATATATAAATATTTTGTGTTTCACAGGCAAATAGCGGCAAGGATACAAATGGCTGCCAGTTCTTCATCACTTGTGCTAAATGCGACTTTCTAGACGGGAAACACGTTGTCTTTGGTGAGACGCCTGTTTTGAAATGTTTGCTTTATTTGAATAATGGTGATAACAATAATAATATAATAATAAATAATAACAATAATCCCGCATATCCCTAGGTGGTAATTGAATGATATGTTTATGTAGCTACACAGTGTGTAATATACAGTGATTATGATTGGATTAAGAGAATACTCTAGCTACTAGTCGACATGCACTCAATATATCATAATAATCTGCATCGATTATTAGCTAGCAAAATTCTGGATGTACATTGGCGGTAACAGCTCATGTCAATCGATCATAATATTTATCGTAATAAAGTGTTCTCCGCGTTTCCTGATTCAGTAGAATTGTTAGTCCGGCTTCATAATGAATGATCAATACATTTCATTGACGACGCTGTATTTACAGGGCGAGTCCTCGACGGTCTGCTGGTGATGCGTAAAATTGAAAACGTCCCAACTGGCGCGAACAACAAACCAAAGATTCCTGTTGTAATTTCACAATGTGGCCAAATGTAAAGCATGGACACAACAACACAATTTCTCTTATTATTAGAGCTATTCTATTTGTATTCATACGCATCTGTTAATTTATGAATCTTTATCCTAGTACGAAGACCAGAAGTATTTTTGACCCAATGAACAGGGTGTTCGGAAGGTCACTTAACTTCATTGGAAATTAATCAACGTTTGGTGGTTTTGAGAATATGCTTCCGTGAATTTTCGTTTTTCTGCAAACACATCTTTAAGATGGCAACGTGTATTTGTAGAGAGAAGAATGAATGCGAATTATCCAGAACATCGAATCCTAGGTGACGACGATGTTTTGCGTGAAGGTTGCCACGTAAAATTTAATCACCTGAGGGGGACTTTTATGGACTTTTTCTCTTGTTTTTCTTACATTAACATAGATGGTACTATCTAAATATGGTCTAGAAACAAGAAAACAAAAAAACAAATATGGTCTAGTGGCAAGAAGAGAATTGCACGAAACGCTGTCGTCGAACCGTCAAACGTTGGAGTTAGTCCCCCTAAGAGTTGTATAACATTTCAAACACCCAACATGGTCGTCCCAGGTAGGGTGACCCATTGGATTCATTGAACTTGTTCAACCCAATGATTAAGAAGAGCTAACGTTGCAGTTTCTGAATGTGCTGAATATATTTTCCGATAACAATGCAGAATGTGGCTGGCACGTGAGATGTATATGGGGTGAAAAGCAGGATTACTGTTGAGCTTACCTTGAGCAATATTACCTATAAGTATTCTATCTCCTCCTCCTCGTTTATATAGTAACCTATCAATCAGAAATAAGCAATTAATTACGTTAGTTAGCGGCG
The DNA here is from genome assembly GCA_019614645.1 of Stratiolaelaps scimitus. NCBI lineage: Eukaryota > Metazoa > Arthropoda > Arachnida > Mesostigmata > Laelapidae > Stratiolaelaps > Stratiolaelaps scimitus. The sequence continues at coordinate 2,310,503 of JABWDB010000044.1, read as the reverse complement.
ATTAGTTCTTGTCACTTGTCCAAAGTGACAATAACGCCTGGCACAGGCCACCTGTAACATTGTACATACATATATATATATATATATATATATATATCGAGGCTGTATACGAATAAATGTAATACATTATCACTATTACCTACTGACCAATTACTTGTTTTTGTCTTCACTTGACTTTCTATGCGATTCTTATCATAAGCCCCAGCGAGGCAGATAGTGTCATTCACTGGTCTTTCTCATTTATTTATTCGAAGGCCAATGTAAACGGTAGGGGCTCCAGTTGGTATCAGCTAATCGTGTCAAGCTTCAAAAAAATTCAACTCATTCATTCTTCAAGTGATGATATTTTTCGAATCCCAACTTTGATTGTAATTATCTTTAGGTGTTGGTACTATTTGTCACTGAATCGATATGTATCAAGTAGTTCGATCTGATGTTTTCCCTTTTGAATGCTTACACAAAGTAGCCAAAAGCTGGTTGGCTATTATAAATGTTACACAGCTACGATTTGGAAGGCTTATTAGTAGTCGACCGTCATCAATTTACCCCAAAAGTGTCTGCCTCGTCTCTGTTACGTCGGCCACTAAGAACAATATGCATTGAAAAGGCAACACATCAGATACATGACGAGCACGTCTCACTTTACGCACGTTTACTGTTGCTGCTGCTGCTGCTGTTGCTGCTGATGGGCGATGATGGAAAGAAAAACAAATGATCTGCAAATGTTCGATATGCGTTGTGCGTTGAGGGGAAAGATGGAGGTCGGACGAGGTGAGGGCAGGAGGTTTGAAGTGAGGTGCTGTCATCAAGCTGTGCCAAGCAAGCGATATGCCGCCCGATGACACTTCAGGGCGCAGCCATCAACCTTCCCTTCTTTTTACCTCAGGTGTTCTGTTTGTTTCGATGACTTCAAACGGTGTCGCCTCTACGTCAGTGTGTTCGTTGCCGACAGAACGTTCTCCGATACACGGTTTCAGCTGCAAGTCATCCGTCCCATACAGTAATATTTGTAGATGGTGTTCAATGCTAACAAAATAGTGAGTAATAGGTGCTCGTGTGTATATATATATACTGTATCAGGTATTACTTCATGTATAATCGTGTCAAACATCCACGTAATGCTAAGCGTGGTCAAAGATGAAGTCCTACGATCACGGGTTGGCATCCTGTCGACGTCACACTCGCCGTTAACAACTGATCAGCCTGAGATACTACTCCGTGAGAATACACGCTAGTCGGAATTCGATTTTCATATTTTCACATGTGTTGGTATCATACATATGCCAAGCACGTTTCGAGACAAAATTCTCTAACCGTATCAGTTCGCAGTTGACAATTTGATTACAAGTGATTGTTGCAAACTACCGTCAATTGGCTTTGAACGTTTTTGAACAGCTGTTCCGCCTATATGACAGGCCTGAGTAGTTGACCCTAGGCATTACTCTAGGAACCTGTCGAGGCCTGCCACCTTGTGTCTGCTTTTTTCAACCACCTCAAGCCTGAAGCAAGAATCCACAGTGTGGCCGTCAATCTGCCAATTGTCAATTGCCATTAATTGTTGCGCATCCTCCCCGTAGCACCGTTCAAACAGATTGTACGGATGTTAACCACTTTATGACAATGTGTGCAGGGAGAATGAAATTGCTGTCAACGGGCTCCACATCGATGGTGTCGCAAAATGTAGAAACATGAATGTGAAAAAACTGTGATTGTACAATTGACATACGATTCGAAAGTGTATCTGCACACTTGGGCACTATTTTCCTTGACATTGTTATTGGTCGATGTTGTTGATAAAGGATCTGCGTTAGATCCTTCGGGAGACTGAATACAATGTTGATTAAATTAATGGCCATCTTGAACGAAGGTTCTGTATTTAAGAGACAAATTTCAAGCGACAAAGGAGAAGATGGACAACAATTTCAATTTCGATTGAACTCGATAAAAATGAACGTTCCAGGTGTCTGTGAATCAATGAGGAAGTTCTTAGACGGCTACTTTGCGACGGATCACAATTTAGATCTATTGTATATTAAGATATTTAAATATATTCGATAAAAAGTCGCGGCGTACTATTTCATCTCAGAGGCAGTAAACGTCCCATCGTTCATCACTCAGCGTACTGCTGTACTCGCTGAACGTAATAAGGTTATTCGGCCCGCATTGAGTTATGCACTGAATAGTCGTAGACGTTCAGTAGTCGTGCAGTAGTAGTCGTTCAGTAGTAGATCCCTGAAGTCATTTCGGCGAGTTTCCTTCGTATCACAACGAAGTGAACTTTTCAAAGCTTGGCTCCTAGTTCACGTTGTGTTTATGTAACTTTTCGGTCGCCGAAACCTGGTTCTTCTGAGACAAAACGTAGTTTAAATTGGATGTTTGTAGTTATGAATTTTCCACATAGTCGCTCCGTATAAAGAAGTTGAATCCATGTGGTACTTTGTGACGTAGTCGACACATGTACCGAAGAGTGTTGTGAGCATTTATGTTTGATAAGCTGGTACGGTTTTTTGTATCTGATATTTAATGCTAGAAGCAATATTTCGTCTCAATAAAAGGTACTGCTCCATAATAGTGATTGACGCTGACGGACATATTAAGTCGATTATGCATAACGCCGTACCAGCTCGGGAGAACAACGTCGTAAATTACGTAAGCCCACGCGAAACACCAATCTAGAACGATTTGTCTTTTCCAGTTGATGTTACACACAGTCCAGTTGGTGTCACAAAGCGAAAGATATGCATAGGTTTGCTTGAATCTTTGCAAAATTACTGTGTCTTTCGGCTGTCTGTCAGCTACTCGCTCAACCTATTCGTCTTGTCAGACAAATTCTGTCGACGAACTTTGCCGGCTCTATTCAGAATAGCCACAACTATGAAGTATGTAAAGAGTGATGAGTAGCCTCACAGTTGGGTCACAAAAGGGTACAATTGTTCCAAGTAGACTGAAGATTATCACTGGCGACATCTGGTAATTAGTTGGCGGGCGTCTATGCTACGTAACTAAAGATAATTACGATATTCAAATCCAGCCCGTGGTGTTGGCCAGTGCCGAGTTATTTGCATTTGTATTTTGTAACGATGCATACTACTAATTATAAAAATCAACAACAACTATTATTATGAGTAATACTTGTATGGGTGTGTGCGACAATGGTGTTACATTTCTTTGAGAAACGAAATATAATTAGGTGCATGTTTTTCTTGGGTGTTCCGCACAGGTCGAGTGGCTTTTAAATTCAGTGTAACAGTTTTTACAATGTGCATCCGTTATCGAGCTTCGACCGAAGTTTCGCCTGAAGCTGAAGATGGTGATGCCAGACTCCAGGATCGACCTCGGTGAGTGAAGTAGCGTGAGGACGAATTGTATCTACGAATTTTTGTGGGACCACAGTGGAGCTGTCGCCCAATAGGTTAATCAGTTAACGATTAGATCGCTTTACATGCTTACGAAGTAGCATTTCTTCGGCTAGCATATCGTATTGCTTGTAGGCTTGGAATTGAATTTGGCTGACTATTGAATTTTTTACTCGACCACCATTGGCGGCGAGTTAGCTGGGGCCGTGTAGTGGCCAATGAGGGTTTTGTGAGAGCCGATTCGAACTCTGTAGATAACTAGTCAATGCCCGGCTCATATAAACTACTCATACTATAATGCCTGCTGAATTTAACCAGTGGTTACAAGCTTTGTGTTTGGCGATCACCACAGTAAAGAGAAAACTTTCTTTATCGCGCTCACCAGGATAAAGAAGAAGATTATATGGAAGCGTTTACCTTTCAGTACGGTGTACGATCTGGATTGTGCCCTCTTTGATGTCGAGAAAATTAACAAGCACCCTCAACTTAACGCTCTCAGTCAATGGGATTACGACATATTTGGCCTAGCAAAGACGTGGCCGTGCACTGTGCTGAGCTCGGTATGTGTGGAGTTTATTTTTGTATTAATAATTAGTCAATAATTTACACAATAATTAGATGTATGTGTATCTCCTCCAATAACACCAGGATAATAGCCGAATAGACGCATGCAAATAGACATTTATTTGTTGGCAAGTTTATAATAAAAATGTAAATAAACACCGGCAGTAGTAGGGGCAGTAGTAGGTTTGGAGATCACTACTAAGTTGGCTGCAGGTATATTCTATCACAGAACGGTTTTGTTAAATTATTAAGTATCTTGCACAGTTATTATTCTTAACATTGCGCCTTGTAAAATTGTCAAGGGAGGGAGATGCTGGAGGCCGTGGTTGTGTCAAAGTAGCAGCCCGAGACTATGGGGTACACTATGGGCAAGCGAGCAAAACTAATACGTAGCTATAACACTCCTGTGCAGTCAATATGCAGCGCGCGAACGATGTCGCTGAAGGACAAACAAATTAATTTAAAATGCGCCGACGCGAAGGCAAGGCACAAAGAAGCATCAAAATTTAATTATGAAATCATTGGTGATCCTCGGCACGACCTTGGGGAACGAGCTTAATGACAGAAATATAATTGATCGCATTACCGAATCAAAACAATTATCTACAACAATCTTATGGGTTGAGTCTGGGAGGTCAATACAGCTGACATATTGGACATTGAAATGAGTTCTGTTACTAATTGATAGCTTCTGGCTTAAGGTATCTTTCTGTTTGTCTCTAAACTTTTGTTGTAACTGCTTTTTTCTGCCGCCGAGTGAAATTTCGTACCTGCATGTATGATCTTCGCCTGACTTCTCACCTTTAAATCAGTTCGGTCGAATACTGCGATACATTTGAAGACCAGAGTGAAATTTGTAATTTGTATTTAGTTAAATAAAACCGGACCGTCTACCGGATGCTGTCCAGTACCTTCGTGGGCATTTGACGACATTTGATATTATACATGTATTTGTCGCAGATGTGCTTTCGTATACTGAAGGACACTGGTTTAATTTCGGCGTTTGGCCTACCCGAGAAAGAGCTCATTCTGTACCTGCACGTTCTGGAGAGTGGCTACCGAGAGGTGCCATATCATAATAAGGTGCACGCCGCCGATGTCCTTCACGGGGTGTATTATTTTTGCACACAGCCGGTGGCCGGACTGAAGTATGATCCTCAACAAAAGAATGAAAGTACCGCTAACCTGCCGGTTGTCGCCGCCTTCAAGGACAAGCAACTAGATGAGGGATTAAAAAGAGGTACGTATTCATTATTTTCCCCACAAATACTTCCAATGTCGTCTTGTCACTCTAAGGGGATCTGTGATTTATGTGCAGAAAATTGTTCCATATTAACGAATGTATATATTTATATATATATATATATATATATATATATATATATATATTCAAGCAAACCCGCCGGGCTATTTTGTCATCAATAAATTATTTACTCATATTATGAAGGATTTTCGTGTGTTATGAGTATAGTCGCTATGAATTTCTTATACGTTGCCAGAAGTTTAACGGGATTATATTAGGAGAATAAACGGGCTGACTCCATAACTTGTTGTCCCGCTCGACCAAAAACAAGTGCATTTTCGTGGGAAGAAGCGTTGTAGTGGGGAAGCCACATATATTCTAAACGCTGACTCCTGTTGGGCTACATGTAAAATTTGACCCATGAGTCATTAATCGCGAGAGTACGCTTTAGGGTCGCCTCCGTGTTCGCATAATATAGTAAGATCTGCTCACATAAAAAAAATGCGGAAATCTCTCCGTTGTGGCACCCGTTTGGCCGTCAGAATCTTTCTCATGCAAAGATTTGTCCCTGACGATGTGCTGAATCGCAGAGTACGACAGTTCTGTGTGGGGACCGGCCATCTCTATGACTGTGATGAACTATCGGCCTACCTCGCCGGTGGACTATGTGTCAAAGGTGATCGAGAAATTAGTAATGGCCAAATTGGGGAAACATTTGGGCTCCTTGAAATTTTCCTCAGTATGCCAATTTGTTTTTCGTAGTCAATCGCCCAACAGAGCTCGCTATGGCTCATATGTGGCAGGAAATCGCGGATACTATCGAAAAAAACCAATCCTGATGTCGTAAACTGCTTTTGGTCTAGCCATACAGCGAGAAGGCAATCTATTCTTGGGTCATTCATGTTCCTGATTCCTATCAACTTTATCCTATTAAAGGTCTCCGCAGGGAATTATGGGAAGGCAGTTGCGTACGCGGATGACACATCTCTCTTGTTCCGTATTCGGCCGTCTAAGAAAAAGGACAACATTCGAAAGGCGCTTGACAGTTTGGAGGAAATTGTGCACATGTTTGAAAGGTTTAGCTTTGCTATCAATACCAGTATGACACGACGTTTCTATATTTCACCTGTCTCCAAGGGTTGAATTAGAGTTGCACAAAATCCATCTCTGTGTGCTAACAATTCCGAGGTCGAAGTGTCTTGGCCTTACCATGCATGAAATCCGTCGATGGGAGAACCATCTTGGAAAGGTCATACCCAAATGCAACGCAATCGTAACCATGGGGAGGACGCTACATGTTGATTCCATGTAGATCCGGTGTTGTCCATGTTGTGATGCCGTTGGTGTGATGTTCGCTAAACGTCGCACAGACTCCGTATCGGGTAATGTATTCCGTTGCTTGTTCCTTGCTTCGAAATGGTAAATGGATCTATTCCAACTGACATAACCTTCCCGATAAAACGACCGACCCGTTGGTCGATTTGACACCATTTGCCGTTGAAGAATCTCGCCGCCCTGGAGTTCGCGGCTTCTTAGCGGGACTCGTTCACTCCATTCAGCAAAAAAGTTTGAGTAAAAGGAAATTAGCTCTTTACCAAGAAAACTGCGATGGGGAACGTGTACTTCGTTGCAGATATTATAGTTATCTTGTGTACACACTGATGACCTCAGAATTGTATCAGATGATTCATGTGATGTGACATCTATATATATATATAATTTTATTTTTATCTATTTTTCGTTCCTTTTAAAAAAAAACTAGAGCGGAAGCGTATGTAAGATTGCGAGTCCAGTGAACACACTTGAATTGAATAAATCGCTACATCGCGATTGTTGTCAGTCACTTCGTCCATAAGAACCATCGCCTCACTGGGGAGTAAAAATAGGAACTATCGTCATGGATTTATTTAGCCTTTATAAGCAAGCGAACACTTCTATTATTCAAAGTAGGTGATGATTATGATCTCGTTAGCAACGTGTCGTGCTTCGATAGCATACTTCCGGAATAGTATTCTCTAGCGATGCACATTTGTCTAAACGAATTTCATAAACGTCGTAACTATGATGGCGGCTATTATTATATATATATATATATATATATATTCTTTTTTTTTTTAGCTTTATTGTCTGTGCTTGTTTATAAACGTAGGATTGTACCCCTCATTTTAAGTGGTACTCAACAATATATATGTGTGAAGAAATGGCACATTTATCTAGGATTTTCATGTGTTGTTAACTGATTTCCATCAGGTGTCAAGGACAGTACATCTGTTAGCTCAGATGCAAATTCAAGACGCACATATGGCATAGTAGCAGCAAACCTCACCCGACTGGAGCTGCTCGCTGTCTTATTGGCGGCTGTCATGCATGACTATGACCACCCTGGCAGGACAAATCGTTTCCTGGTAGTGACTAAGTCACCGCTGGCGCAGTTATACAACAACAGGTCCTGTTACTTGACTGACAAATATTCTATTCCTTTTGTACAGAAATAGTTAGTGTGGCATGCATTCGCTTTTCTAGCCGCATAACCTAAACTAAGCGAAATAATCTCCATTGGGCGATCATTAGCTAACGGCAGGTGGTCGGTATACAAATGAATGATTCAATACTTTGTCATCAACTCTTCGAATAGATGAATGTTTGTCATTCACGCTTAGCTGTCCTTACATGCTTAAGCTATTCGTAGATTTCGTTTCGCTGATCGAGTCAGGGGGCTACTAAATACGGCGCATGACGAAGTAGGGGAGGTTTGTCGCAGCGTTTTTTACGTGGATCTTTCTGTGCGTGGACGTTTTGTGTATAGTTGCGCTTTCATAACATTATGCTGCGATTTCATGAACTGAGTACACCCTTACAAAACGGCACAGGTTTCGGCCTGACAAGCTGTTCCCAATTATTGTGTATTTACACTTTGATTAACTAATCCGAAAATAATTATCACTAACCTCGTTGTCACTGACACCTCGTAAAACAAATAAAGCATCACATCACACCAAGCAACAGTGTTATTGCGAACTACCTAGTGGACCTAGACAGGCAGCATGCTGTTGCTATTTTGGATTCGATATTCTGCGACGTAACTCTCGGCGTTCGACTTTTTGCAGGTCAGTGTTGGAGCAGCACCACGTCTCGAAATCCTGGGAGCTCATGGAAACCTATCCCGCATGCAACTTTCTGAAGAAAATGCATCCTGATGAGCGTTCAAAACTACAACAGCTCACCGTTGATTGTGTATTGGCCACAGACCTCGATCGGCACTCAATAGTTCTGCAGACCTTCAACGACCACGTAGGGAATATTGACTTTGTATTTTGTTGTTTTATCTTGGTCGCTAAAGTCGAAGTGGTGCCCGTTGATGTACGAAGCTTGTTCTATATATTTGAGGTTGTTGAGTCCTTGTATATGTCGGCGCTCAAAAGCTTGCAAACGCACATCATCAATTAATTATGTCAGCGGGAACAGACTATCGCATCGAATTGCTATTTGCCTTTCCAGGTCAATGCTGGCCTTAAGTGGACAAATGAAAGGCATCGCCTGTCCGTTCTCTTGATGATAATCAAGTTGGCCGACGCTAGTGGTCCCTGCAAACGCTTTGATTTACACACGAGTTGGATGAACCTTCTTTGCCAGGAGTTCTATCAGCAGGGCGAGGATGAGCGCGCCCGTGGATTGAAAGTCACAGACTTCATGGATAGCGAACATCCTGAAACGGCGAAACTACAGAGCGGCTTCATTCGAGGCATAGTGAAACCACTACTTACGGCGTACAGTGACGCAGGTCTGCTACCAGGCCAGTGGGTACATCCTCCGCCACCACCAATGTTTGGATTTGATGGCCTCGATGATAGACCCAGCGGTATGTTCGTGTTCAACCGAGTCCAATTAGCAGCTAAGTAATTATCTTGGACCATTTTCGAATTGGTCCGTCCCCGCTTCCGTTGAGGTATCGGCCACTGGATGCGGAAAACAAGACCCCACGTTTCTACAACAATTCTGAGCAAAACAACGAGAGCAGCAGAACATATGTACTACGAGAATCCATACGATGATACCGGTGCTTTGGTGTCCAATTGAAATGATTGCTATATTTTATCATGGTTTTACAGCTAGGGGCGCCGGAGAAGAACCCGCATCCGTGTTGGATTGCATTCCTATGAAACATCTTCAGGTGAGTTTGGCTGAATGAACCATTTTTCTTAGTGACAGTTAACGAGAAAGGAGTAGAAATGATGAGTGGCTAATCGTTATGTGTCTTACCAGTACCAATGCCTTTAGTGAATCCCTTGATTTAAATGATATTGGAAAGGCAATAAACTTAGCACGAGTCGACTTCATTTAAAATCTGGAAGAAGTTGTCCTATACTCTTGTAACTTATTATTATTATAATTATTATTGTAGACGATATATAAGTTAGCCGTAGCAGCATAGTGTGAATGCGGTGGTTAGCGATCTTGTTACTTGGATCGCTTTATATTTGAGAGAACAGCGAGTTTACGCGCAACCATACTACACGCTGCTTATAACCACTCACGTTCGGAAAGCTCAGCTGAAAATTTAGTACCGTCTGATTCAAGGCTCATATCACTGCACAAAGATGGAACTGCCTGCCAAACGAGTAGCATAGCTGCCGCAAGAAGAATGGTTTTGTGTCATGGAGCGTGTTCCAACGAAGAAAACTGGCATGCTCAAGCCACAATAACAATTTCATGTGGCAGTCCTTTTGATGAATGGTTAAGTCTTCTGGGAAGTGGCAACCGATGGATACGTATAGCACAGTACATACAGATACCAACTAAAGGTCCAAGCTCATCCCTAGGACGTTCCAACAAAAATACATTATTGAATGACTTATTATTGAATAGTTCAATTGAAACAATTTGTGCTCAACTCGTTGTTTCAACTATGCTCTATTTTCAGGATAACCTCAACTACTGGACCAACGTTCTTGACCAAACAGGAGGGATAAAGGGAGGAAGCTCATTGTGAACGTAAGAAATGCCAAGATATTTTTATCTATGTTTGGGGGAAGGGAGTGGGGTGAGGCCGTCATGGTATTATCTCTTTGAACAGGGAGAGAAAGGCGCTGCAGAAGGAAGGACCCTGCGCGCTTGTCCCCGGTGGCGCAGACCAGGCTGTTGCAGAACCCTTCAAAGAGATTGGGTGCGAGGGGGCCGGAGCTGTTTAGTATTACCAAGATAAGAAGGTGTCGGAGTGTCAACCAACGTGCCGTCCCAAATCAGGCTGTCGGGGCGGCGCCCGTGGACACGTTGTGGCTCCTTCGTGCAAGGGATACTGGCGGTGCGGAGGATCCTCGCGAAAGTATCATTAAGTATCGTGTGACGCGGCTGGCGACCGGCGCTGAGCTCGCACGATAGGCCGTGGTGGCCATTCGCTGCGACAGGGTCCCCGAAACGGCCGCAGCTGTGGACCGTAACCACAGGGGCCCCGAGGTGGAGCGAGGCGGCGTAACAAATGTCGGTTAAGCAGGGTACACAGGGTATGCCGAGGTGGACTTGCAGGATAGCCGGCGACGCCGCCGTTGGCGGGAGAATGAGACTCGTCGTAACGGCGTCCTGCACCATCACGATAAAGGTGTGGAGGGTCGCAGTCTCGGTGCCGGCCGGGCTGGTCGTAAGCAATTGTTGCATGCCCGCCGCCGAGGAGGAGGAAAGGTGGAAGACCAAAGGTGGACCCCTAAGCAGGGTCAGTCGGTTGAGGACCACTGAAGTTCTCTCTAGACGGCGATCAAGGAGACGCCGTATCGCCTCGTCCGTGAGAGAGACGCCGATGGGCTCAAGGGACGACCTCGGGGTGAGACGGTACCCCGGAAGTGCATATCTGTATTTATCAAATTTGCAGATGATTCAGAATCTCATCTCTAATGAATCTGCGATAGAGTAGGTGTTGAGTATACATCGCTAGCGGCATCGTTTCTAGGTAAATATTAGGCGCAATTTTATGGCTCGGGCATTGACATAGCGTACGAAGTGATAGCCCAGTGTCTCAGGCGACACACTACGGTCTTCTATAGATCTTCTGATGAGCTAAAAGAAGTTGTCTCTAATGTTACCAAGTGATTTCAATTTATCTGGCCCAATTAGAGAAATTCCTTCCTTAGTGAAATTTGCTCGGTTGGATCTTTCTTCATAAACGCTTACTTAATGAATGGTCCTTCTCAACTAGTCAATGGATTTATGAGAGTTGCTGCCAACGGTTTCTCACTTATGTATCTTGACCTAACTTTTAACCCAGATGTAATTTATTGCCAGCCATAATCGATCCTCCTTCTTCTCTAGACCGCAAAGCCGTAAGTTTCTCGGTGTTATCTTGGTTTACTTCATAGGATTGAGGACAACTCATCTGTCTACAATTTCTGGCAAGGCAATTATGTTGCCATTGATACAAATCATTTGTTATCCTTTTGGCCTACAATTTCAGATCTTGTCACAATGTCAAAGATGTGTATAATAGATATGTGCGATGTATGCATCATCTGCTCAGCCACGCCTGAGGATATTAAAAAGCACCAGGGACTCAAAAATGGAAACTTAAGTTAATTCAAACCGATCCATCTCCCGCGCCCCAGACTCGGCTGCGAAAAGTGTCCACGAGATTCAGAATTCTAGAAGAATCGGCGCCCTCAATCCATGACATTAGTTTCAATGTCGCGAGTTTTTCAGATCTGCAGCGAACAGAATATGCGGCGCTGATGCGATTGGCTCGCTGTGAAAAGTTAACAGCTGGTGGCGGATTACTTTGCCCGTGTCCTTGTCGCGTCCCATTTCGTCGGCATGCTGAACAGTAGTTAACTTGTATTAGTTGAGCAAATTGAAATGAAAATTAGATTTCTCCCTCTTTAGTTAAACCTCATTTCTGATGGTATCTTTCCTATTGTGGCTCAAAGGGGCCTATTAGACAAAGATCAGCATGGTTCCACCAAGAACGGATCGCCGTTTCGAGATTAAAGTAAGCGGGAGTAGTGATTTACTTGGCGATTATCCTCTATTGTTTTGTGTATTCATATTGGATCATCAAATAAGTATGCCAAAAGGCGTTGTGGACAAGCTCTATGCAGATAATCTCTGAGGCTGTATGACCTCTTGGATAGTCTTTGGGGAAGGAGTTATTACATTCATCACTTAACAGCGTAGCCGAGTGGTGTGAGCGTAACGATATGCCGATACTCGTGGCTATTACTAACGACATGCTGGTACTCGTGTACTGTAGCACTGTTTTCCGTTACTTTGTTGTCAAAGAAGTTGACTTCATTGTAACCTTATACAGTAGTCTGGTTGTGGCTAAATTATTATAATTTTCTATTATTATGGTCATTAATCTAAAAAGGCACCTTGATGGCCTAAACAGGTTTTATTTAGGAAAGATTTATAAGTAGGGTTAACGTCAGATGCAATATGCTTCGAGAGCTCGTCCTCCTTAGACGATACAAGCGATCTCTACGATGGCGTCAGTATTGGAATATTTTATACGCTAGTAAAACCAAATATAATCGGCCAGTTTCTAGTCATTCGCTTAAAAAAAACTTGCCAAGTCTGACAATCGTAAACGCGATCGTAGTGGGCGGACTTTCAGCGCATACATATAACAGACATTCGCCTGGAGACTGGGGTGCCATGCGTCAATACTGTGTATTAACACAACAATAATGAGAACTGGTAACGTTATGACTTAATTGTACCGGATAACAAACGCCCTAGACTTTTTGTCGCAGCAACGAATCAGCTCGCTCCAGTCTCCATTCTTATTATTATTATGATCTCCATTTTCATTATTTTCGAAGCCTCATAATAGCTCCCAAGCCTATATTGTACTGTACAATTGTTTAGCACTTGATTGGGCCCGATTCAAGGCAACAGGACGTTCTGTTACGCGCCAACATCTCGCACTGTTGTGACCAATGATCAAAAATAGCTTCCGACTACCAATGGAGCTTGCTGGGCTAGGTGCTAGCGCTTCCTATATATGTGGAACGCAGATGGGACGGAGTCGACTGAATATTCTCTGTAATTTGTGAATTTACCCATAGGAGGGTGTGCTACCCCAATAGCAATTGCTGCATAAAATTACATATGATAATAAACAATGGTGCTACGATCCGTGCGATTCATCGCCAATTGACCTTAATTTCGCGTGGGAGTACGCCCCTTGAAAAAAAAAGTCGTAAAAGCGTAAATCGAAACAGTGCTTTACGTAGCTCAGAGTGAAGAGAGCAACATTGACTCGAATGCTAACTGCACTGCGTTTCTGTTTCATGTTCTGTGCAATTTTCAGGATAAACTAGGAAGTCCGGAAGCCAGGTCTTGGAACATTGCAGAACTCTCTGCTTTCAGACTCTATGAATATTTAGTAGTGTGCCCTCGTAACCGCACTGTAACAGTAAATAAATAACTTATCTTTTCATATGTATTTTTATGGATTGGCGCATCGTGCTGGGTAATAATATCCATCACTCGTACGGGTCAGTGTGCCATCGATGTTGTTTGGTCGGATGAGAATCACTGTAACGTTTAAATGATTTTAGTGGCTTTATCACTTAAGCAATGGGCTGGTAATCACATATGGTGATGATGTATAACTAGTGCTGACTTAGATCACAGCCGGATGTGGATTCCACCTAATGAGTGATGATATGTCTACCTGTCGACGATACAAACCCAATCATAATAATATTTACATTAATATTCACGTGAAGCATTCAACTAGTAGTAAACTTTGGTGAAATTTTCGTTGAAAATGAAACCATGTCTCGTCACGCGCAATACATTTCTCACTCGTACGCGTTCCATCAATATATTTATGATTGACGATAATCACTCTAACTTTTGAATGACTTTCAGTGGCCCTGTCACCTAATTTATAGTATGGGTTAACACATGTGGTGGTGGTGTGTAACTAGTGTCAACTTATGCTTATAGTTGGATGTGGATGCCACCAAACTGGTGATGATATGTTTACTAATCAACTAACATTAACCCAATCATGATAATATTTACATTAATATACACGTGAAGCATTCAGCTAGTAAATTTTGGTGCAAATTTTCGTTGAAAATGAAAACATAACCTCGTCCTGCGTAATAATATCCATCACTCGTACTGGTTAGGTCTGCCATCAATGTTGTTTGGTAGGATGATAATCACTCTAACGTTTAAATGATTTTAGTGGCCCCATTAGTGTGGTAATCACATACTGCGATAGTGTCTAAATAGTGGTAAAACATAGCGCATGTGGATTCCATTTAATGAGTGATGATATGTTTACCTGTCGACGATGCAAACCCAATCATAATAATATTTACATTAATGTTCACGTGAAGCATTCAGCTGGTAAATTTTGGTGTAAATTTTCGTTGAAAATGAAACCATGTCTCGTTAAGCGCAATATATTTCTCGCTCGTACGAGTCAGTGTACCACCCATATGCGTATGATTGATGATAATCACTCTTTAAATGATTTTTAATGGGCGTATCACCTAATCAATAGTATGGGTAAACACGTATGGTGATGGTGTGTAACTTTATGCTTATAGTTGAATGTGGATGCCACTTAAATAGTGATAATATGTTTACTAATCAACTAAAATACACCCAATCATAATAGTATTTACATTAATATTCACGTGAAGCATTCAACTAGTAAAATTTGGTGTAAATTTTCGTTGAAAATGGCATCAATTCTGTTGATTGCGTGTGAAATCATTGAAATGTTAAAGTGAATGAGTAAAAACGGCGGTGAATTCTAAGCTATTTCATGTATAATTTATAGGATGTCCAAAAAATCACACGAAATCATTATATTCATTCTCGTAATGTACATAACGTTTGTCAGATGCTGTGAACCTACATGTCCATTGGCTCAAGTGTTCTAGTGATCTCCTTTGAGAGATCTGGGCACCTCAACACCCGACTAGTGCATAAGTGAACGGGATTTGTTTAAAATTGTTGCTATTCGCTCAGGGAAGCTATTAGTTGAATAAATGCAGGCGATCCGGCCCGGCAATCTCGACGTGAGCGGGCTTGAGTGAATAGCATAACAAACTGATACAGGGATCAAATCATCATAATTGTACAGGCACAATAACAACGCCGCCATTTTAAAGTACGATGAAATTGTCCATTCGCCCAAAATTTGAATTATATTATGTTTATCTTCCTATCTCACCGGGGTGTTTTCATTGTAGAATCAGCTTTTAAGAGTTGACTGCATGGTTTCGTTCATTGTTCTAGCTTCTAATGTATTTTCTTTGTATCGATGCTTAGTCGACGAATATCAATGGAATGGAGAATTAGAAATACTCCGTTCGAGACTGACGTAGTGGTAAAGTTGTGCGTGTTCGACTCCAGGCTTGTCGCTCGCTCGCTTGACTCCTGTCGCTCCCCCGACAGGCTCATAGTAATACCTAAAAGGTTAAGAGCTGAGGCCTGTCGCATAGGGGAACAGCTGAGGGTCAGCTGGAAAATTTTCGGTTCGGAGCTCGCCACGGCACCCGTCATGAATCGATACAGTCACGTGCTTAATAATCCCATTTATTAAGTATTTATGTTTCGGTATCAAAAGAGAAATATTCAATCGATAACAATAATTTGAAAAATATATAATAAGTACCTCGAATTATAGTTACTTGTTCGGTGCATATCAAACACAAGGGGCACACATATATGAGTATTTCAACATATGCTGCATGCTTTCAAATTGGCAATTTTATGATGTCGACGATAGCGCAGTCGTTCCAAGAAAGCTTAGCTCGTCTTGAGGGCGAATACGGCACATCACTTGAAATATCGTACCAGATTTATGATTTTGCATGAATTGCCTCGTTAAATATATACTCGCGCAATATCAGCTTGAGTAGGTAAATTCGTGCATGTTCAATGCAAAAATAGGCTGAAAACTGTGTGAAGGCATCCAAGAGTGCGCAAGCTAGAACATAGCCTTAGCTTACTTCTATGGGCCGTAAACCCTCTAACTCCATGCAGTCAACCTTCATCTTACGAAGTCGGCTGGTATGAGTATTTTACTATGTTAGTTCAGTGGTGGTTTATTATATATTCAAATGCTTATATATATAATAGAAGGACTCGTATTTCATATGATTGTGTTTTTAAATATACAATAATTAGAGACGTAGTGGGAGGAAGGATCGAGTCCGTCATTGTCACCCCTGAGGGAGGCGTTGGCATTGTCTCTCAGCACAGAAAAGAATAGGCACTGCTCGAAGAAGGACCCCTCGCGTTTGTCCCCGTTAGCGCGGATCAGCCTATGGTAGACACCTTCGAGGAGGTTGGGCCGCTTAGCGTTTCGAAGGTAAAACGGGAAAAGAGATGAGCCGCCTGAAGGGCGGTGTACTTCGGTAGCTGGCCTGCTCCGCACGGGATATCGTCTATCAGAATAGTTTGTTTTCTCCTTTTTTATGTCACAAAAAACGAGTTTAAGGTTACTCTCTGGCTCGAATAGATAGAATCAAGTATGTCGCAGAATTAAACTACGTATCTAACCAATGGGAACGTCGACATATTAATGTTAGAAAAGTTGTTTAGGTTTTCGCGCTCAGACAGCCTATCAGTCATTTCACTGATAGTGAGTGAAATGAACAGGCGTGTCCTGTGGTCAATTGTTAATTGAACATATTGCTCTGCCTTTGCATGGGTTGAAAACACGTTTGTCTAAGTTACGGGCATTACTGCCATTCTGCGGCCAGTCGTTGTAGCTTTTGCCTTCTTACGCGAGACGAACATTTATGTGACGTCCATCTCTTCTCTGTAGCTATTTTTGCATGTGACAACGTCCTATCCAAGGCAACTGATGTCGCTGTAAACCGTTTCTGTGTGTGAACGTATGTGTGACTTGTAATCATACTGTATGCTATTGTAACAGTGTGAGTATATGCGTGAGTGTAAAATAATCGTCTTCTTGTGTTGTCTATACACTCGCGCGTCTATACGGTGGTATCGAGTCGTCTCAGCTCTTGAAACGCTGGCTACGTTCGGCCGTCAATTTACCGCCTGTGGCTTCCGCCGTTCAAAGAGAACCACTCGACCACTACCGCGAAACAGTAACGGCCAGTGTGAAGCAAGTGCCCGCCTCTTTTCAGGGCGGAGCCTGGGGTGGAGGGGGCACTCCTGCGTTGGCCGGGTGACCGCGTCGCTAGCTCTCTACGAGACGGTTCGTAAATTCGACCACAGCTGCCGACGCCGCCGTGGTCGTCGTCGTCGCGTCGAGTTGATGAACAAGCTACGTTTGGCTACGAGAAGTCAGGTCGTCGTTTGGTTTCATTGTAGAATTCATCATCGTCACCCCTCGATCTCTTATTGTCATTGCGGAACTGAACAATCGCGAACAGAACAGTTGATGAGCGGGACAGCGGTAACGATATCAATTCGACTATGCTACCGCTGATGCCACCGTCATTGTTACCGCGCAAATGCCCATCGTCAACGTGGATCGAAGTGGAAGTCGCGGAACGATTCTATGGTGGATATTCCGGTCGGAGGAGGGGGATGCGTCGGCAAGGTTGCTCTTCATCCATTTGTTTTTTCATTCTCTCAGTTGTGGTCGCCATCTCCCACTTTGAGGCCAATGTCCGGAAGACTAAGGCAACGGGATACGGGGATAGTAGCGTGTTATACAGTGGCGGTGGTGGTTGGTGGTGGTGGTGGACGATCGCCTAAAGGGACAGATGATTAAGCGGGATGTGAAAATGGCATTCTATGGTGACTGATCGTACTGTATGCACTCTAATAGAGACGCGCAGATGATGGTGTTGCTACTGATAGCTAGAGAGAGCAGTATAGTGTATCATTCCGCCTACTAATATCAAATATGGATGGGTCGACTCGATTCGAGAGTAGTACTTTAATATTTGGCTGTTGCGCAACTAGACACGATGTGGTTGTTGGCAGTCGTCCTTGGTTCCAGTGAATCAACAGCTTCTGCTTATTAATATTACTTGCTTAATGCATCCATAAACAACAATCAGCGATGCTGCGATCGTAGCGACATGGGTGGTAAATACGAGATGGGAGAGATAGTAGACGGATGTCTTAGGTAGGCGTTATCTTGTTTCAGGTAGAGTTTGATGTGGGCATGGGTTGGATATGGCCACAAGTTTGTAGATGATTTGAAAAAGCGAACAACATTTACTTCGAGTTTTCCCTACGTTGACTGTTTGATCGAATTTCACCAGCTTCGTCCGAGTATATAGATGGTGTATCTTTCGTTGTTGTTAATTAGTGATGAAATGATGCAATTCTACCTCAGCGGAGGTATCACAGAGCTCTACTAGTTGGTCCCCCTTCGTAACCGTCTTCAACGCGGGCAGTAGTCAACAAGAGACAGAGAAAAATGGGTCACTCGACGGTATACTGCTCAAATAGTAACGTAAGTGTGATCCTTCGTTTTAAGCCTTTTTCTCTCACCACATGAGGTGCTGCCTACAAGACGTAAGCCTTCACGACATTTCGCCGCCTTGTTGTTATACGACGTTCATGGGCGGTCACGAGTAAGCATCTTCTTCAGTTGGGAAGATCTCTGCACATCCCTACCAATTACAGGTCGTTGTAAAAGTCCCATTGCTCGTCGAAAAACGGTGAGATAGACAACGATAGAGACGATTGCGCCGGTGATTGTAGGTGCAAAGGGGTCACCGTCAACCTCGTCATCTTCATACGAACGATAGCGGTAGTGCGTTGTGGAGGCCTCATATTCTAGCTCGCTATTCCTTCGACTCGTCTAGCAGAGCCACGAAGATAAGTCATCGTATTTGTAAATGATATTAGCATGGTATTGCAATATATTAAACGACTGACAAAAAGCGGCCGGCTGTCGTTGAGCGAAGCTAATTAGAATTTTAGCGTAATTATCTCACACCAGGCGAACGCAAATACGCATACATCACGGATACACACACACACACAGAGACACCGTCAGGCAGACCTCATAAGTCAACTCGCGCCTCGGGGATGTTTGCTTGTCCACCCGCCAAGAATGTATTCGTGATGTATAATATACGCTATCCGTGGCCCTCCTGCTCGCGTAGCTCAGTGGCAGTATTCTGCTCGTTTATGCCGACCCGTTAAATTAATAGATCGCGAATATTAACGATGAGATTGGCCTCCTTCGCATTATCGTCCCCTTCAATTATGCTCAATTGTCTCAACGATCTTTCCAACAAGTTTGAACTGTTCATACTGTATCCTTCTCAGTTTCTCTCGTAGAGTGCCTCTCTCTCTCGCGAGCGAGAGGCTGCCTACGACACAGCCCGACGTCTCATTCATTTTCCCGACCATTGTATTCATGGTGGGGCGTAAGTGGTAACTAGCCAGCGAGCCGGGCCTCCCTGCTCGCTTTCTAGCTGCCCACCGCATCTGCATCGATAACGAACAATCAGTACCGCGAGCTGATAAGAGACCGCGCGGGGGAGAGGAGGAAGGGCTCGTGGAAATAACAACGAGAAAAAAATAACTGACAAACAGACGAAACATCGGTCGCTTCAGTGAAATAAAAACAAGTGAACAGTAGCGAAGAACAACATATGCCTTGTGACAAATGGCGCTGTGCATGCCGGTTGTTAGCGATCTCAGCTGGAGCCGTTTCTCTGAGCGGCTGTGTATACGTGTGTGTGTGCGAGTGTGTGCGTCTGTATCGGCCTGAGCCAGTGTGCTCGAGTACCGGCGCACCACTAAATCTGTAGGGAGGGGCGCTGACACAGAGCAATCTTAAAATTAAATCGGAGATAGTTGACATGGTATATCGAAGATACGGGATGAGGAGGGAGAGAGAGAGAGAGAGGTGAATTAATTGTACTTCTTTTATAATTCATGTAGACAATAGTTCAAATGGGCTGCATCATGCTGCTGTATAATGAATACGTATTTACTTGCGTTTTGTCGGTGTAACGTAACGTAATTAGAGAAAGGGATTTGTTTAAATCGCGTAATATATGATATGATATCTTTTTAACGAATTATTCTGCATTCATGAATAAAATGTGCTGGAGTCTCGCCACATTGCATCAAATGGGTAATTATTCTATGGATTAATTGATTATGCTGAATTAAACGATTGCTTGTGTGTCCTGGTGTTTGGTAGCGATTCGTCCACCATTTGTCCTCAATCACATGTCGGTGATATTTTATCATTATCGTCATAATGATGGTGCTTCAGTAATCCTCGCGCTGACTACGTGACTCACGCACGTCTAACAAATAGAATAACATGCTAGTGTCAGAGCACCCTGTATAACCAGATTATGCTGATCGATTTACATTTATAATAAAAAAAATATTATACATGTGTAATCGAAATATTTTGGTGTGGTTATTTTCGCAACCGACGATTGTGTTGCTATCGTAATTTTACACCTGCCCGTCTTTATTTTGTAATTTATATTACGAATTGCATAGATTTTTCAAGGTCGACCTCTACACCGTACCCGCTCCGTGTTGCGATAATCTTGCTTAATATATATTTTTAACAAAAACTTATGCATTGCTATGGTCTATGGAAGGGACCGCAGTTTCGTGGTGTGTCCAAATATTAGATACATTTTTGTTAATTAATATATACTCTATTTTGAAACTTACTCGCGTGGTCCTGATCTGATCAATCATACTGTATATAGTCGCTGGTCAACGATCCGGGAAGATAAAGCTCTCCGCATAATAGCAATTAGTATTATTAGTCTTCTATCTACAATTGGCGTTTAAATGCACCTACAAACCTATCTGTCAATTCTCTATCAACATGTCTGTCTGTCTGTCTAACTAGCTATCTACCAATCAAGTTGAAATTATTTAAGGGAGAGAGCATTGACTATTGATCTACGATTCTTTATATGAGAATGTCATAAAACTTGGCTTATGGCTTAAATGCGGTTTACTCGCGCATAACCAGCTTGTTTTGCAAGAGGCTATATCATTTAGCCGCTTGAGAACGCTCTGCGGTCTATCTCCTGCTGGGACTGGCAAATCTCTATCTCTTGTCTGTGTCATCTGCGTTTGTCTCGGTTTTATAATATATTTGTATTCCATCTACATTTTAGTCGCCATTGTGTTATCAAGTCGAGTTTCAGTTTGAGCTAAGTAGCTGAGAGGCCCAATCCAATAATCCGAGTATTTGCCATCGTCAAGGTACATTTACTTCTGTTGCGATTGGTAGCTGGCTGTAAAACGCCACTTGTACTTAATACAACAACGGCAAAATGACGACAAAACGCGGCGGTTCAACGTCAAAATACAGACAGAAGCAGTGATTACAACGACATGAAGTCATTAGCTACGGAGCTAACAGATTCGACGAGGCGTGTAAATGCTCCGGAGGGGTTAGCACCGTCGTCGGATATAAAGGGCCCATCGTTCTTCACCACATTGAAATAACAGTATTCACTTGATTAAGTTCGACGAACTTCTCGCTGAACGCTGACATTTTTTGTCTTGTAGAGGAGCTCAATGAGGAGGATCCCTATCCAATCTAATATTCGTTAGCCACAATATTGAAGACTTGTGTAAATCATTATTATTTCTTATTTATTTACGAGGAAAGACGGAATACCTACCCCGCTTTTCCCACGCCTCCCAACTGGGAGGGAGCCCCCTGGAAAGCCGCGACAATCCGGCATATCTTCAACGAGGCCCTGAAAATTCCTGTCCCAACTCCCATCGGTTGACGCCCGGTCATCCCTCCCTTCTGCTCGGCTGATCTAGTTCTTGAGTCTCTCTGAGCAACGCTGAGCATCTTCGGATGTTCGTCCACGTCTCTCAGTCTCTAGTCACCATGGCGGCCATATCCTCGCACGAAATCGGTAGGGGGCGTGCGGCTCTGGCCGTGAGGTCACGCCGGTGCTTCTCGAGACGAGGGCATGCCGCGAAGGTGTGTGTGTGTCAAAGATGTGTAGGCATCTTCTAATAATGATGTCTAAATCATTCTTGGAAGATGTCTAACTAACTACGAAGTTTGTCGATGCTAGGAAATGTAAACAGTCAAATACTGTTCGAATTGAATTATTGATATCAGTTATTTTCATTATTTGCAGATGTAGTTTGGTTAGTATGTACGCATATGGGCGCACGCGGGAAGAGCGCGAATCGAACTCGACCTGACCCACCAGTTTCAGTGGTGAAAATGAGAGCCGACTTGGAGTGATTCGACTGCTAATTTCAGCAATTTAACAAAATAGGGATCGGCTTTGGTCGATTTGAAAAATATTATTTCGTTTGTCTACCTACTTATTATATTATTTCATTTATGATTTAATTATGACCTATTAAATTACCCTGTTGCACGAATCCCGTTGTCTAGTTTCATTACTCAAATGATCCTTTATTTAGTTAACAACTTTGTCATTCTCGTCGTCGCTCTACCGCTCGGTGTCTTTATACATTCGGTTATTGTAATACAACACATTAAGCTGGGTTTCCCTCATGCGTGCCCTTATTAGCCATGCGTTTTCTCATTGACCAACGCCTACACGCGACAAATCATTAAAATCTTCAGATACATTTTTCGATATTGTCGGCATATGGTTATACACAACAGACAGATATCCACACAACTCAACGTTCTGCAGAGTTTAGAATTTTAGGCTATATATTTCGATGATACATACCCGAACCAATGTTTGAAACGATTAAAAGTTAACACTAACCATAGCGAAATTCAAATATGATCATGAATCTACAATATCTGTTTGATGGCAGAGCAGAGTACTTTATCAAGTAGATTTTTGTATAGCAATTATAGTAACTGAAACAAGCGTAGAAAAGTAGAGAGTTCACCGGAGCTACCATACTTGTTCGGTGGTTGTGAACCGGGAGTAGAATACCATGTGTTAATAGAAATAGAAGGACTGTTGTGTCTTACACGTGGATTCGTTTTGCTCGCATGATTATTGTGACTCTTTAACTATCTGCGTAAGGATGGCCGTTAATTGTTATCGGTAAAATACGATAGTCTACTAATTTCTTCAATCAATGGAGCCTGACCTCGCTCTGCTGTATTCTGGACAACGATATCGGATGGAGTGAGTGTGCCAATCTGAACAAGTATCTTGAAATGATTAAACGTTGCATACGAGCGTCGATAGACAGACGCGAGTATCTAGCATTTTACCACCGTTCGATCTCGCTGTTCGTTTGAGATAGGGATTAACACGTAATCGATTAAAAACGGATATTTTCTATGAACTATGTCTACAGTGTGACGCATCAGCTATGTCGGACGGTGCGTCGAATTATGTCATACGAGTATATTGTAAATTAAGTCAACCTCCGATAGAGGCATAATTATGTACTTGCATTAAAAATTTGTGTACGTACACATTATTCAAATAACCTTATCTACCGACTGCTGTAGGCTAGAAATCGATTCGTGTACGGCGTACTATAACAGCAGGGGTCAACAAAAGCGTTCCCCTCAGGACACTACGGTAGAACGGACCATGAATGCGACGACTTGACAATGTCCCCAAATCAACATACATTAATTCATTAATTCAGATGAGTGCTTGGATAAAACGTCATCTATCAATAAGATAAATCAACGAACTATTCTAGTGTAGGCATGAGACCAGGGAACTAACTTCTATTCAGAGCCGACGTACGATTGTAATGCCGATTTCAACAATTAGTATGTTCCAAGCGGACCACGTGAAATAATCGGCCGTGCAGCTAACATCAATATGAAGGAGATTTGGCCAGGCGTATAGTTCAGTCTCTTTAAGGTCATAGTCAGTTGTCAAAATGGCTGGCAGACCTGTTCGTGGTAAAATCATTATTATTATTATTATTATTATCGCTCGTCGGCTTGATATTATTTGTATTTCGTATAATTATATTGATCTCGATTTTGGCCTTTTTGTTTCTCTCTCTCTCTTCGATTTGAATCAGTGGGAGTCGTCTGTGCCCGATTGGCAATGCTCTTCGAGAAATCAAGAGCCGCATATTAATGCTTGTTCAGAAATGATCACCCAAATGTTCGAAGTTCGACCATCTGGTTGTTGACGTTGAGAGTACGATTGAATTAAAATGGCGCCCTAGCGCTGTAGGTCAATAATCAGAATGATCCGTGGCCAAAATGAAGCAATTTAGCCGATTGTGGCCGACTACAATTAGGCGTCATATTAATTCAGTTGACGTTACAGAGCCGTAAATTTTCGCTCGAAAGTTACAAAGCTGCGAGAATAACCTATTTTGCTATTTGTCTACCTGACTAAAGCCTTTCAGCACCTATTTCCTCCAAAATAGGTAGTGTCGTGGCTAGATGTGAACCAATTCGAGATAAAACGCTCACAACACCCTGGGTAGTGATTGTGCTCATGGGACGTGTGCTTATTATAGGACGTGTGCTTTCTCATTGACATCGCTTGACCTTGTGCATCCCTAGTCATTATCTTACCAATGTGACTCGAGAATATATTATTACAACACAGTAAGCTTATCGTTTTATGGCTGCGTAGGTTATTTTCCCGAGTGATTAGCAGTTGACTATTTATGTTAAAAACTCTTCGGCTTTTTCAATACACAACTGCTTCCCTCGGAATTGCACCTTTTGTTTTTTCCAGCTGACCCTCCGCTGTTCCCCTATCTTACAGGCCTCAGCTCTTAACCTTTTAGGTATTACTATGAGGACCTGTCGGGGCCACCTTTGCTTATTCTCTTCCTTACTCGTACCTGCCAAGAATCTTCAGATAAAGAAAGATGATAAAGAACTCCAAAGATTCTCCAAAGCGTCTGACAGGATTTAAACCCAACACACACGTGTTCCTCCGGTCTAGCAGTCCAAGACGCGGAGTCGGAATTGCACCTTACGCTGACCCTGGCGTATGAATCCTCGATTCTGACTAGGACATCAATGCGTTTCTTCAGATATGGAATACCTAAGAAGAGTAGGAAAGGACTGGCATAACTAAACGGCGACAAAACTCAACCTCTTTAGCAATCAAATAACGGAAGAGGTGTTACAGGTCCAGTCACAAGGCATCTCCTGTTTTGTGCCTGTCAAAGCCTAAAGGGGTACTTAAGGTCGAGAGCACTCAGTGCTCTATTATAGGTTGGCAAGCCATATGATAGCACATAGAGTCAGCATTATATTGTCCTCACAGCATAGTGCCTCAGTAGAGGATGGGAAGAACAGTTTGCTAGCAGGACTATCACAGGTTCCATACAACTTGAGGTCATCTGCATACGGTTTGTGTACTACGCGGAGAAGGATGTCTGGAACGGCAAGAACAAATATACAAAACAACAAGGGATATATGTACACAAGGTCCCTGCGGAACACCCGATGGACATAACCCTAGAGAATTCAACATGCCATTTACTTTCACTGTGAGGTAGGCGCCTGTTCAGGCCAATATCTTGTTACCTTTATGGAGTTTGCGCATTCTGAAGAGCAGACGAGCATGAGAAACTCTAAATGCCTCTAAACTCTAAATATATACAATTGAAATGTAGCTTGCAATTAGTGAGCGTCCAGTCTCGAGCCCCACCAACGAGCTGCTTGGACTCAGATCTGCCCTTTAAGCATCCCTATTTGTTAACGTCTCGTAACACTTTATGATTAAGATGGTGAACCATATGATCTACAATGATCTCCCCAAATATTATTCACGCTATTGGCTCTTGCGCCACAGACCTATAGTTATCAACATCCGCGCTGGAGTTCTTCGTATGGACTAGCGTGACCAGAGAGTGGCGAAGACACTGCGGAACAATACCATACTTGTAGCTACGGCACAGCAGTTATCTCAAGGGCTCGGTCAAAACAGTCGCAAGCTTCAGATAGGAATAGACAATTGGAGAAATACTGTCATTGAGATACGGCCACATTTAAGAGAAAGGTTTTTCTCCTTCTTTCGAATATTTTCATATATAAAAATAGTATCATATTATTATACCTAAAAATTCGATTGATTTACCCAAATTACACTAACTTAAGTAGCGTGGTGTTTGGCTTGACGCTAAAATTCGTTAGAGCAGATTTGGGGTATTCGTCGTGCGCGAGCCATGTTTCAATAGAGAACTACAATACGTTGTTTGTACTTCTTTAGAACAAAAAAATATACAAAATAATGCTACAAGCCTTCCGAGCCATTTGGGGACGGGGGAGGTCCGCGGGTTTAGTGCGGGACCTTTGTGAGTGACAAACACAGTTGTGTTGGTATGGACCGCCCACCACGTATGTGCATCATGCATTCCCGTAATCCCCTCAAAAAAATAATTTGTGCTAGGAAGGGTTGTTGTTTGTCTTCTTCTGCTACCGATGTCCACTGCAAGTAAAGGGGAACACTTGGACCTGTAACTAAAAAAACTTGAAACAACCTCTTCATTTCTCATTCATTGTTGTTTAGCTCATCGTCATTCCGATGCAGTATGAAGACTCATTCGCATTTATTCGTCACTAATACCCAGTAAAGAGGCGAATTTCATCATCATTCGGCGAATCAGAGGCGAATTTCATTATGTGATGCCATTAATAAATTCGATTCATGCATGTGTGTGTCCGTATCACGAATGATAATCTTCATTTAGTCTCGTCTCTGTCTAGATATCAAAAGAAAACCTCTCGTCATGTATTCTGAGGACAGATTGTAACATCTAACAATTGACTTTGGCAGATAAAGCCGTTTGAATATGCAATATTTCAGATAATGTGCAACTGAGATATAATTGATTAGAAAGGAATATTCATGCTCTGGATAACAACAAAAATTACTCGTGAAGCCTAGCGCGATATATGTGTAAATTTAACAATACTCTTATTATGCAAATATGTATGAGAATTTTACTCCACCCCCCCCCGTGAACTAATCCCTAGAAATAATTCCTAATTATTGTATGTTTGAATAAATAGTCAACGTTTTCCTAATTAGAAAATACTTCCTAATTACCGACCTAATCGAGAGACGAACGGCCGAACGGGTCGAATCTTTATTAATACGGTGGACTTCAATGAATACGAATTTCCTACTGTCGATAAACAGAAAACAGTCTAATATTATTCATGTTAGCTGACGTTTTCAATTTTAAACTATTGTTGTTATTGCCGCGCATGGTTTCTACAAAATTCACTGGTTTAGAAATGCACGTATGGAACGTAGCAATGGAGAGTTGTCGACGCGGAAACCTGACTCATGTTGATCCTCTGTTGTTGATGGCCTATATGAGAGGCCTCAGCTCTTAACCTTTAAGTATTATTATAAGGCCTTGTCGGGGCCACCTTTGCTATTTTTCTCTTCCTTACTCGTACCTGGCAAGAATCTTCAGATAAAGATGGAACTGCAAAAATTGTCCGCGTCTGACAGGATCTGAATTGATCTGTGGACTGTATAAATGCGAGTAGTAATATACATTTCAAGAAATAAAGTCAAATGTCAATTTCCTTCGAAGAACAACGAGGTTTTACCAAATTCGTGGTTCTACAAGACCACAGCGACTTTTCCTCGAATTCACTCGAATTTGGCGAAGTTGTCAGCTCGGGAGATCCTGTCCGTGAGAAGTGCGCGGGGATGGTGTGCGAAGTTTAGGGCAGGAGAGACCAGCTGCTAAATTGTCATGGAAGGTTCGGTTGCGAGCCACAGAGAGCTGTCGTACTCGATCGCTGAGCGCGTCGTCAAAAACGATATTTGCATGATGAAGACTCTGATCAAATGGGTGCCACGCGAATTGTGTTCAGAACTGAGAGATTTCCGTGTTTTTTTGATGCAGATACAACTGACGTCGTTCTTCTAAGATGAATGCGACCCTCAAGCGTACTTTGGCGATTAACGAAACATGGGTCAAGCTTCACTTGCAGCCCGGTAGAAACCAGAGTCGCCAATATTGGTACCCAGGTGAACCGGAGGTGTGTAAACAGATTTCACGACGGCGACAAAAGAATACTGATTATGGCCCTGGATTTGACTGGGTTGCCTTCTATCGACTCCTACCTCTGAAGACCTCCGTTACGCGGAGATGTATATAAACAGATTTTGACCGAGAATCTGGATACGTGGCTTGCCGTAAGCAGCACGCATGCGTGGCTTCTCCACTACGCCGCTCGTCTTCTCAGAGTTAGCTTTTGTTGAGTAGTTTTTTGCCGAAAAGGAAATCAGATTGTGAAGTCGAGCTAGACATCCTCGGGATCTATGCTCTCCGTTGATTTGCCAATTAAAGACGAGACTGAGGCTACTCAGGCTAAGCAGCAAAATTCGAGCAAGTACTTAGATAGATGGTCTAGGACCTCTTGAACAGAGGCCGTGTGAAGGGCGTGCAAAAGCTACCACCCGAATGTTAATGTGTATCAAGTTCTCAAGGAATCGTTCTTATAACACAAAAATAAATACTTCATTGGCATGAATAAACAACTTTTTTACCTACAAAAAACTGTTTGGCAAGTTTGCTTGAATCAACCAAAAAAAAAGTGGTGATCGGATAATAATTAGCGAGGGTAAATAGTACTGTAACGATCAGCCTTTTTTGAAATACTTTTGGAGCGACATTTGGTGTGATTTGAATCCCTGAATTTTTTCGGATAGTTATCTGTTTCATATATCCAAACGAAACTGGAACTACGGAAACGCGAAATGCTCAGTTCGTTTCAACTATCACGCCTTCGAATATCCCAGACCGACATTATGAGACAATAACCCGCAAACAAATGACCTTTATAAATGTCAAAACATTGAGTTATGCTAAATAAAATACAACACAAGTTGGGGGATATATGGGCTAGTTTACAATGGACAATGTATTTTAAAGCATAGATCAACGAAATTATTATAATTAGATCTAATCATTATTATAATGATGTGAGGCAGATCATAGCATTACACTGACATGCAGAGAGAACGCTTACGTGCCCTATTACGAATCGTTTCCTCGTGAATACTATGTGATCATTTCAAGACGTCAGTCAAATTGTGATCATTTACGACACTATCACAGCTCTCATTATCCACAATCGTCAAACGACTCCGACTGTGGATGCTATCAACAGGCTCCATCAATCGGACCATTTTGACCAGCGCTTCAAGATGATAATAGCAACGATGATATCACGATAACGACACGACGGGTTGATACGCATCCGACATTAAATATCTGCAAAATTGTATTTGTTTACATACCTACTATATATATATATATATATATATATATATATATAATGAAGTACAGTAGTACAGGCAAACTGACAACAGCCAGGTCAGATGAGCAACAAAAAAAAGCCACAATCTGAAATCGGACAACGACGCGAAGAGGCGGTGTAAAGTGGGAC
This sequence comes from Stratiolaelaps scimitus, assembly GCA_019614645.1. Taxonomy (NCBI): domain Eukaryota; kingdom Metazoa; phylum Arthropoda; class Arachnida; order Mesostigmata; family Laelapidae; genus Stratiolaelaps; species Stratiolaelaps scimitus. The sequence goes on along the minus strand of JABWDB010000044.1, from coordinate 2,281,069 downwards.
GCTATAATTATTACTATTTACATTAACGCGTGCGTAGGTAAGGTTTAACAATATCTGATTCGGTTTACACGCTTCTATTAACTGGTAGCACACCTGACTAACTACCAATACAAGAGCCACCTCGAGCAACATCGTTATAGACGCTCAACTAGGGTATTTATCACAGACGATACCCACTCTCAATCTCTCTCTCTCTCTCTATCAATCTCTCCGTCGTGCGTCCGTCGCGACTCCTCTATCAATCGATTTATCTTATTATATTAACACGTTTATCAATTGTGCGCAATTTACTTATCATAGACACAGAGATGCCGTGTTCAGGGTATAACTAGCACGCGTGGTGGGCCTCCGGTCACGATGTTCAATTTCATGACGGCACTCGACTCGGCAGTTGCCGAACGACGAATTTCATTCACAGTGTACACTGCGAAGCTGCCAGTGGCCCCAGCTAATCGTTGGGTCGTCTCACTCCCTCCTGCGGCTCTCACCCGCAACGAGAGAAGGGTTCTTTTACGACGTATGCACAACCTAAATACGTTGAAACCCATTGGCTCATCAACATTGTATCAGCTCGCTTCGTTATGGAACCGCGTCGGGTCGCGTACCTCATTCGTGTCAGTACAGTTGATTTGTCTTGAGTCAACATACGAGTAGGTGTGTACAATACGCCCGTGGAACTCGTCTATGTCTCTTGCAATTTACAAAAACAAACCACTATTGAATTTTTAAATATTTGAAGAACGCGCACTTTACATCGATGCATTTCGCGTAGTTGATTTTTCGAGGAGAAGTCGGGAGCGAAATGGCTCATCGTTGAGGGATACCCGCTAATGTATTCGATTCAATCAGACAACAAAATGTAGCACTTACAAATATATTCACTCAACAGATAAATATGCTAAGCCAGGACCGGACTCTTCACTTGGTGCTGTGTATCTCGATAGATAAATAGGTGGACAGATTAATGTATACTGACAGAGTTTCGTAAACCTTGTGTTAAAGTCATTGTCCAATGGAGTTCAGAATGATCTATGAACTATTAGTTGTCAGTCGGAAGCAACAGCCTGTTTCTGTTACCATACAAATCAAATCAGTTTCAGAGTAACCGCCCTTAAGCTAGCAGAGCAGGCAAGCGGTACAAATCATCGAGTAAACGTGCATACAATTCAAGGCAGATGCATAAACTTAGTTGTAATTCGGGTTCGAGTTACTCGGATCTTGTTGATCAACCAGACATCTCTAATCGTAAAATATGCACTGGATCCAACTTTTCTTTGTCAGGTGATATATTGCACTAATTGCCGTAGATATTTCTTTCGTCATCATCTATAGTCACCATATAGCTGTTGTGGCCCTTCCTATTTGAGGATGATAAGGCAACTATCTCATAGGAGCGACTTTTCATCACAGTTCCGGTGCAATCACCACCTTACGATCGTCTCGACTCCACCGTCAGTCCTTTGATTATGGCCCGTGCACTGGAAGTATCAAGCAAACTGTCGCTCCTATAAGATAATCGCCGTATCATTTCAAATAGCAAGGGCCGGGAGCAACGTCACATCCATAGCAGGGTCTGACCAACCATGTAATAATGACTACACATACCACGCAGCACAGTTCAAAGGCGATTGCCTTAAACAATTTATAATAGGAGGCTCAAGATTCGAGGTGACGGTTGGGGTCCTGTCGTGCGATCCCGGTAGGTGGGATTTATGGGCGGGGGGAGCTTCAGCCCTGGGAAACATCAAGAATATCGTTTTCCAGCTGGATATTGCTGTGTGCAGGCATTACTATGAGCAGATGCATCTTCGTCAGGGCGACGGGAAAAGAGATGAGTTGGGCCATGCCCTGTTCAAGTAACGATCTATTTCCTATTTGTTGTCTCTGTTCACCTACGGCTTCCCGCAGCCTTGTCTCTCTCTCTCTCTCTCTCCCCCTTGTGACTCTCGCTCTCATGGTTTCAGCTGGGCGGTGCCGATCTTTGTGGCCGCATGCGAGTGTGCATTTGTATGCATAGATTCGGCTGGCGTATATGTATGTACGCATACTGTGGCCACGGCAACCACAGCGGATAACACCATTCTCCAGCTTCTTGCTTCAGCTCCTCGCATTGAGTTGTCTTTCTATCGAGTTGACTCGTCTCGACTCGACAGAGATTAAGTGTGGCCGTAAATTGTGTGTTGTTTTACGGGCGGCGCATAAAACGCGTCCGGAGAGATGTCCACATCGACGACGTTTGCCATCGAATCTGTTCACTGTTTTCTATCTTTCTCGTTCCCTCGCTCGTTTTCGCGTTCGATCCTATTCTATCAAGTAGCGATTCACCTCACAACTGGACTCTCTCCGTCCGCTATCGCGAGTAAGCCCTTCAGCTGCTGCTGCTGTTTCTGCTGCCGCTCAGCGCTGTGATTCCCGAATAGACATTGACATAAGAGGAATATACATTGAGAGAGAGAGAGAGAGGTAGAGAGAGAGTCGTGATCCAACCATTAAGAATGCGTCAAAGGTCTCTCTGCTCGTCCAATCCGAGAGAGTGCCGCTGTTAGCTGCTGGTGAAGAAGTCCACATGATGCCAATGTTGTTTCATTGATTCGACCGTTTGCTGCCATTGGACGTCCGCAGCAGAAGATCGTTTTGCTGTTGTCGTTGTTGATGCTATCATTATCCCGCCCGACCCCCGCCCAATCTCGCTGTATCTTCCCTATGGCTTCTTGTGGGGCTCACAACATCTTCTCGCTGATTCTTCACGATGCAGTCTTTTTTCTTCTGTTCTGTGCCCATTGAATCCCCTCCCGTTCTTATCGTTCCCAGTTTTTTGTTGCTCGTTGCTGTGATTGCTTCAGAAATCGCACATGTGCATTCAGCTACTCGCGCTTGTAGTGTATAGCAGTAACTTGTGGATCGTCGTCGGCATTGCTTCCGATGCCATCTAAGCAAGAGCTTCTCGATTGACTCGGCTGCGACAGTCGCCGTTGGTCCCGCTGAGCGCGGTCTTCCACATAATCATTGAGCGGAGAGCTAGACAGAGACCGAGAGAGAGAGAGAGAGAGATAAGTGAATCGATCGATATATTTGCTCGTTGATGGGCCCCCTAGAATTTCTCTCTTTCACTCGGTCACCATCTACGATGCGGCGCCATCTTGCTACACGCGCCAATCAAGAACAAGGAGTAGCCGAATAACCAATGCCTGTCTAAGTGTACGTGTTTGTGTATAACGGACGTCCCATATGGGATAGAACAGATAATGCCGATGTTATGGCAGCATAAGGCGAGGCATTGATTCTGGAACATGGTTTCGTCGGTAACGCACCTCGCGCCCAGTTGGCGCGTTGTTCTTACGCGTTTTACGTATTTCGTCTCGTTAGTTCGCTCTCTCTTCCGCTCTCCGCTTCCCATTGGAATTATAATATATCCGTCAGTCCTTCATAGGATAAACAAGTCTTATCCGTGTTGTTTTCTTTATCCGCGGATAAACCCCTTTATCGGACATAGTATTTATTCTGTTGTACTCTTGGCATATTCATATGTTCTGCATAATCTATCTGCCGGGTCTAACTATAGAAGATTAGAAGAGACTTGTCGACTTTCAACCTTAGTGAGCTCACGGGTAAATTTGTCGATTTCCTGTTTTTCAGTCGATTCCTTGAGCCCACTGTTTCAGCATCACAGTAATATCTCTAATACCTCACGCAGCTTTAGCGTCAGTGTCCTTACAATGTCGAAATGGTCGTTTGCGTTCACTTAGACCTAACCGGTCATGTGTTAACTTGTGTATAAAGGTTCAAGTCCTATTTCAACCGCCTATTTGAAAGGACCTGCACCGCAACTATTGCGACAGTCTTGCACGTTCGTGCTGAAAATTATATTGAGACCAGTCAGCGAACGAGTTTCCCCTTTAGCTTCAGATGAAAATATCGTCACTCACATACAAAGGTGGTAATTCTAGTTTTGAGGTGTGGACTATTTGGAGAAACCTACTGATACACCGTTTAATGACACTCTCACTGGCCAAGCTACTACAATTACTTATTGAGAAAGCAAAACTGATAATCATCGGAACAGAACGTTGGATGCAGATTCATTCGAAGATTCAACGCACTTCGAAGGTTGAGGAGATTACTTTATGGATACTATTTTTTTTTGCGAGCTGACCTTCAGCTGTTCCCCTATCTGACACGCCTCATCTCTTAACCTTTAGGTATTACTATGAGGACCTGTCGGGGCCACCTTTGCTTATTCTCCGCCTTACTCGTACCTGACAAGAATCGTCAGATATAGAAAGATGATAAAGAACTCCAAAGATTCTCCGCGTCTGACAGGATTTGAACCCAACACTTCACGTGTCCCTTCGGTCTAGTAGTCTAAGACGCTCACCACTAGACCATCCAAGGGACTACTATATTGGAAGTAGGAAAAAGGGCTATTTCTATCAATCGCTTGAAGTAAACCAGTTGCGTGGACTGCAAAAAATTTCTCATCGAACCGGAGCATTGAAACAGACATAACAGGACTGTTCTTATGCATACAAAGGTCCTAAATGTGCAGCTGTATAGGTCTGGATTTAGTCAGCACTGTCTATTCGAGATGCTACGTTTGCTTTATGGTTGAAACGTATGTTAACGGAACACTGACCAAATAGAAAGTAGCCTTTCGATAGAGTTCGTTAATAGTTAAGTTCCTCGTCACTGGGACGGTAACCAGCGATGCTTTCATATGCTGTTCAGATACAGGTCTCGTCTTGAGAGCTTTGTTTACTCTTGTCTTCCTGTTTCTTTATTTAGTCTGCACGTCCCCGGTGGCGCGGATCAGCCTGTGGTAGACCCCTTCGAGGAAGTTCGCAGTGAGAGGGCCGTGCCCGCCCAAGGTCTCAAAAGCAAGGGGGGAAAAAGGTGGGTTGCTTGGAGTGCGGCGTACTTCCTTAGCTTGTCCCGCTCCGCACGCGCTACCGCGTAACCGGGGGTGGTTGCACAGTGGTTGACACAAGAATGCGCTAGAGTGTCAACCACTGTGCCGGGAAGTGTGATTCACAAGTACGTTTTCAATCGTTCATCCATACGTCAACAAGAGTTTCTCAGGAGGTCATCTCGTCATATATTTATTTCGGGACGTTTTTCCAAAATCAAAATGCTATTTAATCTTTCCATTAATTCACATCCAACCAGTCACTCGTTTTCTCTGTATTTCTTTATTAGTATTGTACGTTCACATTCCCACTCAAACCCAGTATGGAGTAAATAAGGTATGTTTTTTTTGCGAGATTTCTGTTCTCGCTTATGTTAATAAAAACTACTGTACGTTCTGTTTACACAGATATCGTACGAGTAGAAACAATCTTCGCGGGATCCTCTGGCTAAATAACTGAACGTGCTAGTCACATGGGGATGTTTTAAGCCGGATAAAGGAGCACATAGATAGAATAATATGAAATCAGGGACAGGGGATGATTTTTCAAGCTAAACCAGCACAGTGTGTGCAGGAAGTTGGCTGCCAGTTTGAGGTCGAATTGGTACGAGAATTGCTTCAGGGGACCGGATGTGTTATTGAACCCGGCCACCTGTCGTCTTCTCGTTCCACAACTTCACAAGAAGTCATGAGGGCCACCATCTGCTAGAATGTCCATCGCGTAAGAATTGGAGGTATGATTCGTTCGTTGCCTTACCGGCTGCTTATTGTAATTATTATAATCTCAAAGTTTTATTTAATTTATATTCAATATATATATATATATATAAAACGTGTTGGGTGTGTGGATATATTGCATATATAGAGCATTTATGTTGAAACCATTACAATATCTATCTCCGATTAGTCTATGACATGAACATACCTATATAAATAAGGTGTATAATATATATATATATATCGATAATAACATTATAATAATGCTATAATTCGTGCCGGGCGTAATTTAAAAAATGTTTTTCAATTATATTTGCACAAATTACCTTGCGAAACATTGGCTATTTGAAAATTAACCCAGCTATTGCAACGGCTCAGTATTCAATAGAACAATAGATGCGAACATCAAAGCCACCAAATCGACACATGTTCTTCGGTCCAGATGCAGCCCAGATGTACGAACTATTTGCCAACGCTGTTCACCGGTACAAGTGCAAATTGTATACTTTCGATTTTCGGCAATATAGGAGAATAAAAATGAACTGACGTAGACTGACATAAGTGAGCCGTCTAATTGCTATATAACCTGGCCCAACATGTGGAGAGAACCCGGCTGAGTAATTATGTGCCACGCGTGCTCGATTCACAGTAGGAATACCGAACGCGCGACAGCAGTAGCAGCAGTAATAGGAGAGGGATATTATTTGTTCTGTTTGGGGTGGCGTCAACATCACCGCCTGCAAAAAACATGGAACACAGCATAGAACCGATATAGAACGTGTATAAGTAAGTTTACTGTTGGGATATGAATCCTTCGTCAACTTAGATTGGGATTCGTGCCGTATTTGACGTAACGTTTGGCCACCTTCACCGTTTGGTGGTAAACAGCTCCAAGCTGAAATTCATCGAATCGTTTCAATTCGACCGACCCGAAGGCAGTCGCTACTTTTGACAATGCTTGGTAAATATTCCGATATGACCAAATACAGATAAGTAATATCAGATGATACGAGTGATATCTGGAAGTAGATTGCCCGGTAATGAACTGTGAACACCAGTAATTTGTAACTCTTTACATCACGAAAACATTCGGATGGTTTGTTTGTTAGGCTGACGCACCAGGTAAAACAATATTTCTGCATAGCTTTTACGGGATATTGAACAAAACGAACGGCGGAAGCCGCTACCGAAACGAGGCCCGTCGGCAGATATATTTAAAAAATTCAAACAGTATTAAAAAGCCAATAACGCCTATGCAAGTGGCTGGCACAAATTCTGCATCCTTCCACGGATGTCGCTCCGAATCGCTATCGATCAATACCCAATTCTAGCCAGCCTTAACAATGAAACAAATCGCCGAAGGAGAGGAGGACTAGTTATCGAGTTATTCTAGGTGACTAACATAAATATGATGGGTTTCAATAGGGTTCCCAGTATTCTAGTGATCATTGCCGTGTTTTTCATCACCTCGTTGTACGTCACACTTTTTTGTGCTGTTCTTGTATGAGGACCTCTCTCTCTCTCTCTTTCGCTCTCTCTCCTATATTTTTAGCACCAAGTGTCGGCAACATTTTAGAGTCGAAGTTAGCTGAACGGAGCCGCAGTCGGGCCGAGCCACCGACGCTTCGTCTCTAGCTATCTGTGCTGAACCCTTTGTAGAAAACCCTTTCTGAAAAGTTGTCGGTTAAACGACACCACTATCCCGAAGGGAAGAGCTGATCCGCGTCGACGACACCCGAAGTCGAATGGAGCCAATTCTCTTCGAGCGGTTGATGCAGCGATGTACTTCGATGGATTTCAGGGAATAGGGAGGGAAGCCGTTTACAACCGGACAATCCGCCAGTAAGCCACAACAACAACTGTAGCTCGGTGACATTCGCTATTGTGTAACAACAACACCAACGACGGTGAGCATAGAAGGACACATTGCAGTAGTCGTCGATGCCTGTTGCGTATGGTTCTTCAGAAGGATATCCAGGTGACTCGTTGCTCGTTCTGCTGAATCGGTACAATAACGGAGAATTGTGTGTGGATGTGTTTGTTTGTGACTGACGTTCGTCCCCTCGAACGGATTTCGTAGGTTCTGTGGGCCATATTTCAATTCGTCTGTTGAAAACATGCGTTGCAAAGGTATTGCATCGAATGAATGGTCCTGCATTAGAGCTCATAGATCATGCAAGCATCAAAGGCTCTAAGTTCATCAGATTTACTGTCTAGCGAATCTAGTTTGAATAAATTATGGGTGGTTAAGGAGCACGCAATTATTTATGATAGTTACACATAACGGTATGGTTAACTGGCAATAACATCAATTGATTCCAGTAAGGAGTAAGTAAGTAAGGTTAAAAATCTAAGTAGCTGTTCATTCAGCCAAACGATCACGGATGGTAAATTAAACATAATGACCTAAGCCATGTTGTTGTTTTCAAAATAAATAAATGTAAAAACAAATAAACGAGTATCGAAGAGTATCGATGGGTCCGATGCGAGTATACAGATCAAGAGGTTCAATTCAATCAATATATATATAGCAATAAAAAACGAATATCGATCGAGTGAGTGATCATTTCTATTATAAATGCATCAGGGTAGATATCGATCCAGGCGTATCTCTGCTGATTCCTATTGGACACTCGCTTAGCAGGGGCTTGAGTGATTACAATTTTATTTCGAATTTCTGAACGTTATTTTATCGTGGCCATAAGCAATTCTCGTTCCACAGTAATTTATCATTTCGCACTTCGAGGAAGTGTTGTGCCCTCGAAGCTCTATGGCTTTTAATCTATGTGTATAAACATATATTGACTGTACGCTACACGTGTACCCTACATAGAATACTAAATAGCAAATAGGACGCTAATGACCAATCTCGAAAATCGTTCACCCAGTTCTATGTGTGTTATATACGTTAACAGTGGGCGCGCGTGGTGACCGCTGGATTCGTTCGTAATTTCCTTTTATTCGGGCCACTGTCGTGGTAAGTGAGGAAGAGGCCATTGGTGATAGTGACGTCCAGTCGGATTCGAGCCATCGTTGAAATCGATCGTTTACTACATATGATCGCATGATAGTTCATTCCATTGGACGTTATCACTAAATTGAGCTATGGATACATGAGCACTAATGCGTCAAGTCGTTGGGCCACACTACGAACACGAATACTGTCACGTCAGCAGCTCGCTTCTGAGATTAAATAAATGCAGATGAGTGGGATTTCCTTTAAATATGCGAGAAAAGCACATCGTCAGCGATTTTCCGAAGTCGTGACCATAAATACGTTCACAGGCAGCCAATCTCATGATGCTGCCGTCATTTCCTATCCCGTTAGGGAGGATGCAATGACTTTTAGTTATTGCTGCAGTCTGTCCCTTTTTCCTGTACACGCAGTGGACATGCGCTTCATGGTTGGCAGTCTCGACAACACGATGAACCCTGGACCTAGGCCGAGAAGGACTGACTCTTTACAGACGGTTCTCATAGGTGTCCGATTGCATCTCATGGCCTCATTAAGCGGATACGATCGCTTCGGATGATGATTGTTTCCATGATAGGTTCTGCGATCCCATGACGGCCAACTAACGCCACCACATAGGCAAATGGATGTACATTGAAAAAATGATGCCGACGATTTTTTCTTCGATGGAACACTATTTGGCCAATGATAAATTCGACTATACAGCGCGAACTAATAGTTAGACACCACACGAACTCGGTGCCTCCCAACAGCGCGTTTTTTTTTTGTCTATTAAAGATACTAATATATGTGCTACTATTACTAGCGTAATCGTGAATTGTTGATGTGAAATGAACAATCCCTCAAAAAGCGCGAAATGCGTTGCAAGTGCTGTTGCTCGTCTTGGCGTAGAGGTCTCCCGAAGGGCAACGTAACGGACGCAGACAAATGGTTGGGGAAGTAGCCGATGTGCTGCGGAGACGCATTAGTCGTCGTAAATGCTCGTAGTCGCTTGTTCAGCAGAGACATTCGCTGCGATGTTTATGCCAAGATTATCTTGTCTCGCGAGATTCGGCAGTTGAGGATGACCTGGACGATTGTCCATCACTCGCTTGGCATCATCTAGTGATATCTATGCAAAAGGTATGCAGACCGCGGCAACAGGTCTCTAGGGTGGTTGGATGAGGAGGGGCGGTGCGGGCTGTTTCTGCTGCAGCGGTTGCGCGGTCCAGTGACGGTGGTTACTAGTTGAAGGCGTCGAGTTACCTCTATCGCTAGTGTGCTATGCTCGTTCGCGTACGGCGTTGAGTTGCTTGTTGAGAGCAGTGCGTTCGTTATGCGAGATGCAAGATGGCTGATGGAAGATGGAAGGTGTTCACCTCTTCAAAAGGTTTCTGCCGAGCGACGTTTGGCAAACCTTCATAAGAACGAGGCGCACCAAAGCAATGAGTTAGATTCCGAAAATACTGTAAACAGCTCGTGTTACCACGATGACCGATGTCTGCTTATGAAGGGGTAATGCAGCCAAGTGACCGCCGATGCAAAAAGGCGTTTTGACGCTTTGATATGAAACCATTTGATATGTTCGGACATCGCTTGCATTTAGTGTGCTGGTGGTATTAAAGATATTATTATTGCGATGGCGGTAAATGTAGCCGCACGAATATTATAACGCACGCTGATTAGCGGGAGAGACTCGTCAAAGTGGTATATTCAAGATTTTTGCATTCGGAAAGAGATAGATGCCAGATTCGAGGCATCCGATTGCACATATCAGAACGCGTCGCTCTGAAAGACGACCCGAGCCAAGCTTAGTGTGGCTGTTGGCTTCGCTAGAAGGTCCAGGTCATGGTACCACATAATTTCATTGACTAAACATAAACCGAATCGAACGCATCTGATTGCAGCATTCGAGGATAGCTGGAGGCCGGTTTACGTTAGCGAAGTGGTGAGTAGCCCCTTCAAAAAGTAGGTTCATTGTTCTACCTTCTCAACGTTTACTGTCTTGTTTACTGTCTTGAAAGCCAAAGCTCGAGCTGCTCCCAAACAAAAATACGAAAAATGAACGATCCGTCCTCTCGTCAACTGGCGAAGCACATTTATACAAACAGTCTCGTGTGATCAAAGAGAAAGGTTGTTCTTTATTCGATGGGTAAGCAGGAGGACAACAGATGAGCTGATTCAATGACACGTTCACCTCGTAGAGATCTACAACAAAATGGATGCAGAAGTTTGTGGACGAGCTGTCAGACCTTTACAATCTGAATTTCCCCAGCATTTACGAGTCTTCCTGACTGCGCTACAATTAGCCTATAGTGTAGAAACATCATAGTACAGTTAGAGCCGAACGACGAGGGCCAGCTGATATCATCGATAGATATCATCTCGATTGGCAAACAGACCGATTATTGTCCTCGTATCAAAGGCCATGTCCTGGCAGGAGAAGTCCACCGACTCGATAGCAACGACAGAGGGGTTACGTGGTGTTTGTGCAATTTCCTTTTTTTGCGCTCGAACGTCACACAGCTTTCATCTGATCGAGAAGTAAATGCATACATCTATCTTCCACTGACGTATGTGTGCTCTATAGTGGCCGAGAGTGAGGCGAATGGGAATATAGGCATCTGGCATAGATGCGATTGGCATTTGATCACAGAGAGGCAACGATGTGACGCGACGACTGATATGTTTCGCTGATCTAATAAATATCTAGGCGCAACAATATTCTCATCCGTCTATGGTGGCACAAACAGAAGTGGAGTCGACTACTCCCGAGTGTCCGATAGAGGCCCTACCGATGATTACCGACCTGTTCGACAATCGACTCCCATACACTAATTAACACTGTCCTTGATCGTGCGCCAGAACCTTGGCTGGCGATGGCATGTCCCATCAATTCTAACGGATCAGTGTGTTGGTCCTGTTGTTTTTTGGCCAGCAATAGTCAAAGGTCCATGAATTGTCCTTGCGGGACGGCACCTTTGGTACATTTGATCTCTCGAGTGCGCTGATATTTCGACTTGTTCCGAAGCAGATATTCTGAGTTGCAGAGTTTTCGCAGTCGTCGTTTTTCAGCGACGATCACATCCCCACTGTGTGTGCCGAATTTAACAGCACATCCGGATAGGGATTGACGTAGGACCTACAAAGAGCACATGTCCCAGTTCTGTCACCCGACTTTCGAGACAAAGGCTTATCGATAGGCAATGCCTACTTCGATATATCAATCAAATGTTTATCGGACATCGACGCACATTCAGCACATGTATTGACACAAAGATGACTCTGTATCTGGGTCAATAGTGAAGCAGAATTGCGCTCGAGGATTGTCTTACGAAGCTCCGTTGATCGCCAGCTCCAATAGGAAGAATAATAACTTGTATGAGAATACCAAAAAAGAACCACGAAACTGGTTAACAAATTATGCCCTGTATTTTGCATTGAATAGGTCATACTTCTTGATGCGGCGTCCAGTCGAGATTGGAGAGAGAGAGAGTAGAGAAGTTCGAATCATTTAATACAAGTTTGAAGGGGTATTTCGACCAAGGTTAAATCAGCACACGACTTATTTTTGTGATACACACTAATTTCGTTTGGAAAATTAATAGCCGCCGCTCAAGTGCGTGCATTATCCTTTCCGCGTGTCATATTAAAGGTCGTTCCCCTAAATCGACTTTTCGAGTATGTTTTATATAGAAAGACATTCTGGACTTCGAAGTTCGCTATCGTCACAGGGATGCATGTCATATCACCGCCATCTAATCGACAATCGTTCTCTAACACTCTAGCCCCTCCAGACATGTGGCGGCGACAACAACAGCAGCAACAACAGAAAGGGTCTACAGATCATAAACGCCCTGATCACAATCATTGCGACGGTTACAAGTGTTATCATAACGAACGAACGAAATGTCCCAACTCGCGGGAGGTGGATAGACAATCTGCAGTCAGCCTGCTACACACGTCGCTCCCTTTTGTCAGTGGTCATAACTTCCACCGCATGGAACTACTAAATGCTATAAACATATATATATATATATATATATATATATATATATATAGGCCTTTATTTCACTGCGTAACCTACTCTACGCTCAAAGTACCACCGTCCAACCTCCTCCGGCCTGCCCACCCGCACACGCGCTTAAACACACGAAAACTCGCACCGATGATGATGATGATGTTCTTGTTAGTACATACACACACTTGATGTTGTTACATAGCGTTTGTTACTCTGTTGTCTACGCGAATCGAGTTGTTTGTCGTCAGTGGTAGTGCGAACTGATGCTTTTGAAACATTGGCAGATGAGTGCATTCGCTGTGAGAGCATTCATCCTGTGAGAGGGCATCCATAGAAATACTTGTACATCTATCTTATATATGGTGATGATATGATGATGACGCTGCTCATAAAACAATTTTATTAGCTCCTCTTCATCTGCGGCAATAAGCAGCCACAGTTCAGATTAAACAACAGCAACAGGAACAACAACAATAACACAGAGAGAAAGTGAGAGAGAGAGAAAAGGCAATTCGAGAACAACGGGACAGCATATATATATAAATATATGTATATATATATATATATCTTTTTTCTGCTTATTTGGCCCTTTCATGCACCACGTCATCACGAAGAGGTGGACGATAATGATGATGATGGTGCTGAACATGTAAACGCTCAAAGAGGTGTTTAGAACGAACAGTTTTACAAAGTAGCGAATGATCAACGTCATCACTCACCATTATATGATATGCGATAGTGATAATAATAGTTATTATTATAAGCGACAAGCTCTCGTGGTAATATCTCGAGCACCAGTATTCGGGACATCCTTAATTGCTATGGGTATTTCTTCGCCGAGCGAAATAGTGTCTATTCTCCTCTATTTATATCACCCGTCAAGTAATATAATTTATTCAAACATACAGTAGTTAGGAATTTTTTCTAGGGATTATGGGGGGGGGGGGGGCTGAGGTCGACATTGTCCAGAGGAAGGTGATGGCATTGCCCCTCTGCACAGCGAGGGACAGGCGTTGCAGAAGGAAAGAACTTGCGCGCTTGTCCCCGGTGGCGCGGATCAACCAATGGTAGACCCCTTTGAGGAAGTTCGACCCCATCAAGTTGTTCTGAAAAGATTTGTTCAATTCTCTTAGATTTGAGGTTATAGGTGTCACTGGTGCTGCTGCTTCTGCGGTCGCTGTCGTCGTTATACGATATATGTACTCTGAGACGTGGAATAGGCTCAGGTTGCATCACGCGCGAAGTTGGATCACGGGCATCTAATGATCGTCAATGCTGTTAGTTGTACTGACCTTGTCACTTTCCTTTCGAAGAGTTGTTTATCAATACTAGATTGATATACAGATGGACAAGAAGGCTCTCCGATATGTCAGAGTGACCATTACAATTACTTCGTCCCCGTTACATTATATATATATATATATATACGTATTTACACACATATTTACGTACTCATTTTGCAAGTCGTCATGCTCTCTATGGCGTACTAACGTTCATGGTTGTGTCTCACCCAAGTACCATCCCATTCGAGTTGTCCTCGCTTGTGCCCTGATCACGCCATATTAGCTTAGTAGTAGTAGATCGTAGAGAGTCGAAACGCGAGGAGCCAATTAGAAGCGCGGCGTATACAACAATAGCAGGCCAGAACGCACATCCCCAGACGGAGACACCCTCACGAACGCAGACAATGGACATAGAACAACGTCACCCATGAAGCGGTCGCAAGTAGTCATAAAGTGTTTCTGCAGATTGGGGAGAAACTCGTCAGAAAGTGTCGTCTGGCGTTACTCAGCCACCGACGAGTTCGGGTGGACTCTTGCTCGTGCATCGTACACCCAAAGTTGCTACAGCAAGCCCTTGCTGTTGTCACAGGCAGGGAAGAGCTGTGTGTTTCTCTAGCTATTTCGTATTCAACGCTTATGCAACGACGGTAGCCTTCTCATACATGGCCAGCGGGCGCGATGAGTTGGCCTTTAGAGAAGATATCGGGAAACGAACGTCGGGCAATGAGGCTTGACTGGGGATAGGAGTGTCACTGTCGTGGCGACAAGAAATGCCCCACGTTGCCGGTATGGTGTTTTCGACATAAGGCGTTCGTTCCTTGTCATTGCTCATCGGCTGATCGTCCTCGCTTCTTAGCTTTATCGTCACATGAGAGGCGGCCTAAACGGAGTGACGTCATCAGCCGAAAAGTTGAAAAGAAACAGCACCAGGTAGCTGGGCTCGCAAGCGAGAACAGACTGGCTAAAGAAAACGGAGAAAAGGAAGGAAGACAATCGAGAAAGTTGTTGTAAAAATTCCACAGTTTACTGTTTGAAACCGCCCAGGGCCCTAAACTGTGGGCTGACGGTGGGGCGTTCTCTAGTCCACATTGATCGTATGGGCATATCGTGTAGGTGGAGAATGCCACCATATCTGATGATACCAATGGATGGACAACGAAGCGCTATACTTTTAGTTATGGAATGTTTACTCTCGACTTCAGCATGTAAATTTCAACAAAATGTTACCTTTTCGAAGCATAAATATATCCGATCAGACCAAAAGTGACGTCCCGTATCACGTAGCTTGCCGGTTTATATTCGTCAGGAAACGATTCTACTTGGCCGTTGGTAGGTAGGATCCCATTCGACAACGCCGCAATACAGGGAACAAGACAGGGAATCAGCCTTCCTCCCCCTGGGAATCCAACACCTGACCTGTCATAGACACGAGGCACGTTTTCAGAGGGAATTTTATCGAGAAGAATTATGACGATACGAAATCGGTTCCGGCCGAATATTGCAGCGCCGGGGAGGCAGGTGAAATCAATCTGCAGTGGTCCGCGGTGTTCATGGAACAGATCCTACAACTTTTGCTCAATGGGTGGCCGAGGGTGCCCGAAGTCGCCGGACCTTCGTTCCATAACCTCGACAATAGGCGCAATTAGCCGGTCGACAATAGGCCATGAACTTGACGAGAAGGTTTCTGGCCTAAGGCCGCACTCCTCCCTCTGGAGATTCAAAGGTCATAAATGTTATGACACACCATCGCTCGACAAAAAAGTCAAGTCAAGTCAATACCTATGAGCGTGCCATATGGTCCGTGAAGGCAGCGTTTGTATCAGACGAAAGACGTTGTCGTCATCCTGTTATGTTCGATATTGCCTCTCTCCCTCTCTCTCTCTCTTGTGGATGACAGGGCGACAGCGGATTCAGCGTTTCGACGAAGAGCGCTCAACTTTGCTTAGGGAGGCCTGAGACACTGGAACAACTAAATCATTAAATACATTCGCAGCAAAAAAATATATATATATATTGTTTTTTTTCTTTTATTAACACCGTTCGCCAGGAAAAAGAAGCTTGAATAAAACATGAATCATAATGTTGCTTGATGAAATTTTCCACATACATTTTTGACAACAACTCCAATTTGTGTGGCTTTATTTCGATTAAGCCACGTTTGCACAAATCCCTTTACAGGGATACGTATGATTTGAATGCGGTGAGGTATATTTGAGTGAGGCTGGAAGATGCCACCTAAATAGTGAAGTTGCATTATTAAGAACGAATTTGCATTTTTGATTGAAAATACTTTGGTGCAACGCAAGTTCACTAATGGCATTTGAGCTACAAAGATACGCCAGGGATTCATTTCGAGTTGAAATATTTCCTGAGCCCTTTTTGTGCATGAATAGTACCTCCTACATTTAGCACCGTGGTATCAAATTTTACCGTTTATTGAATTTATATGCTTATATATTTACCTTGCGATAAACTGAATTAAACCACTCAATTAGGTTCCATCATTGGAGTCATCATACCAAGGACCAGTCAATCATTAATTTAAGCCACATTATTGTATATGCCTAAAGATCGAACATTTTGCCCACAAGCCAACAATAAGCTAGACTCTATCTCTTCAGATGCTAGTAGAGGCCTTGCAGGACCTGCTGACACAGTTAGCCAATCATGGCAGTCATGGCTAAAATTAGTTGACAACGTGGCGACCCGCGTGAACTTACTTACATCGGAATAAATTTATTAGGTTATGATAATTGATACATCGTCTATGATAATTCAAGGCTATTCTCAACAGCTACACCACCGGTTCACGTTCTCTTCGCATTCACACCAGACTATGTGAAACCCTGCGTGCCAAGTTAGAGCACATGCCACTGAAACTGATAGCTAACGAAAGTAGAATTGCACCGTAAATTGTCATTGATCCGGTCGAATTTTATATATATATATATAATGCAGTTTTTATGAAATCTATATATCCTCTTGCTTAAAATGCCTTTTATTGTTATTATTATTATTACATACTGTACTTAGATGCACAGGGAAATTTGCAGAAGTTGTGTGTGTTTTCTTATAAGAGCCACAACCCCGACCATCTGTCGAAATACGTCTAAATTCAAACTCTGCAATTCCCAAAAGGTCTCTCGTTTAATATAGTCAAACACATCATAACAAATCAGTATTACATAACAAACTGCTGTCCACTAAGATAGGAATAATGATCACAGGGGAATCGCTCAGTGAAGGTTACGGCTAGTCCAGTATTAAGGTATAAATGAAAGGCTAACATATATATATATATATATATATATACACCTGCGCGCGGTGTTATAGAGTAGACAGATGAATGAGGTCAAAGCTTTCATAAAAGTTTGGTTAAACTAAATTATCGGGCGGATACGTAGATATCTTTTCGAATTACAAATTACAGCTGTAGGCCCGCCACGACGAAGGTCTGAAGGCAGAGAATATAGTGTATAATATAAACTAAGGTAACAATTTAATTTCCCGAATCGAGCGCTTAGCCGCTAATCGTCGAATTGACTTAATTACACTTTAGTAGATTATTAGAGCAACAACAATTTAATACATTCAAAACAAAACTAATAGAGAAGTGGCATTTATCTTTATGAGATGGGTAAATCTTAACGTGGAATATTGGGCTTGAGCGGGCAAATGAGTTTGGACCGTATATCATCAGTCAAGATCGACCAGTCGTCCCACAGAAGATGAAATGCAGAGTGAGAATTTAAAATGGTTGAACCATTTTCATCATCAACATGAATCAAATATTTAGCTTCTAATGAGTGGAAGGTACGCGCACACATATCTTCATATGTGATTTGTTTCCATATAAACCCTTGTTTCGGGATTCGTTGACGTTGCTTTCAAAATTAACAGCATCTTTGAAAACAACCAATTTCACAGTAAACTGAAATCTAAATCACAGTTTACGAATGCACCGATAAAATCGATATATAAAACATCGCCACTCTCATGACGAGGCGTGGACTCCTCAACTTCGCTGTTATATATTCGATTGGTTGCTCTACGTATCGAGATGCACACATGCTCCTCGTGGAGGGGACCACTTCGCTCGGAAGGCTTCAAGTGGTCGTTACATCATAGTGATATATCTTTGAAGTGACTGCAATCTCCCTCGCCCATCGAATCGCGTCCCTCGTGTCCCGTCCGAGGTTCTGAAGGGCTTCGACAAACGTCCTGAAGTGCGAGTGCCTCTTCGGAGTGCCTTATCTGTACGCCCATAATACTGCTACCTGCCGTACCAGCAGGCATAAACCAAACTGATCAACGAGAGCGACTAAGACTTCAATAACCGGGAAGCCGGACGCGTCAGCAGCAGCCTATCAAGCGATCAACCAGTTGTGTCAGCCCATCGATAGCCTCCCTGATGTGCTTCTTAACGAGCTCCCTACGGGACATCGCCAAGCGTATGAACCTCCCCTACGACACGGCAGCCAATAGCAGCCGACAACGAGAGTGTGGTGAGCCACAACGGCTGGCTGGCCCGGTCAGCGGTGTCTGTTCGATCTGTTTCAAGCTTAGCTTAACTTGGCATCGCTTGCTTAGTTAGCTAACAGATTCTGGCCTGGTCGATTCTGTCATCTATCACCATCACTACTGCTGCTACCAGCAGCAGCACCACCAGCAGCAGCAGCAGCGTGGCCTCTTCTCACTCGTACCCCCGGGGTGAGGACACCAGTAACTGCGGGTAGTAGCGGTTCGGCTTTAGCCGTTCTCCAGCGCATCTCCATTTCTACTAGCGCCTCTCCAAACAACAACAGCAGCGACCAACCAAACGACTGCGGTCAACAGTCTCGATGTGCTCAGCTTTCGGTGAGGCCCCGGTTTTATCGTCGCCACCTTTTGTCTCCATATCCCAACCCCTCCCCCCCCCACTCTCACCGCCAATAAGAAGTTAGCCAGTCTCGAGTCTCCAGCATACGCCGCCCAAGACCGACTCCATAGCGAGAACAGCAAGCCCCCTTGCTACAGCCATATCACCATCCCATTCCTATCTGATGCCACTGCCAGTCTCATTCTAATCTATATACATATATACATACATACTTGTATGTGTATATATATATATATCCTACTATAGGCGGGACGCCTCAGCCGCAGTAGCATCAGCCGCATCTTCTGCCGTCGTCCCGTCTCTTCATTGACGGACGAGCCTCTTCAATGTGAAATGATTCCCGTTCGCTCGCATTTGCCGTTTGCAATGTGCTTTTCGTACGTATACTGCTACACAGCGGTGAACATGCCACCAGCTGCGGCATCTTCATCAAACTACGACAATCGCTAATTTTATGACCGCGATCGTCGCCTGTAAGCTCCACCCCGACGTTAGTCCCGCCCCGCCCCGACAGACCGTCACGATGAACTGCTCAGCGGCAGAAGCGGTAATCGAGTGGCCAGCCCTCTCCACGGCGCGTCGATCGATCGTGTGAGAGGGTGATCGGGCAGTAACGTGAAAGGGATTCGTTCAGTGGACGGCCCGGGGCCAGCGGCGATCCCACAACCACAACAGTCCGTTGGAAATTGCTCAGTTTAGTTCCTGCGAATGTAACGCATCACCCGGCATCGTCGTGTCATCGGCCGGTGCGTCATCTGGTCGCTCCTTACGCTCTACGGCAGCCATTGTGTTTCATCACGTTGCGCGACTGTAAGAATTTCGACGCGTTCGCTTTTGTTGACTTGAGTTTCGAAACGAAGTGACATTTTGCTCCTATGGTGGCTCTGGCTCTCGGAGTTGTCCAGTCGGAGATTGACGATCAGTCGGCTAACTTTCGTTCGTGTGCCCAGTGTCCAGTGTCCATTGCTATCGACAGAAAATAGAAAACCCGTGACAGTGTGCGCAGGTGTCAACAACTGTGTGTGTGACTTACCATCACCTCTCGTGGTCGTCGCTTGAGAGGTTTACATACGTTCTCCGTTCGTATGATGCATCATCTCGTACCATCACCAACAATCAATCAGTATTTGTGAGAACACACACACACAGTGGTTATGATTCCGTTGTGTGCGTTACCTTGGTCATCGTTGTAGTCAACAACAATAACAGTGACAGCAGCAGCAGCAGCCGCAGCAATAACAAACACGAGAATAATACCAACAGATCAGTGGCCACCAGTAGTAGCCAACGAGGGAGCGAGGATCACCCATATCCTTCGCCGACCTGAAGCTGTCACATGATAAATAGAATCTGAACATTTGAAGATAAGCTAGCGACGAAATATCGGTAGCGTCATCGCGAGGAATAATCTCTAGGGGAGCCAACTTGTTGGATATGAGTGGCAGCGAATCTGCAACAGCTTCAAGCGGAGGTGGCACTGCTGACAAATTAACAACTGTATCTGCCGCTGCGGGAACCGGTGAGGGTCGACACGGGATGTCTCCATCGGCGTTAGGAGGAGGCGTCTTTGGTGGATCGCTCTCACCGTCGACAGGTTCGGTCTGTCCACCGTTCGAGAGTTCCCTCTCACCTCGAACAACAGTTCCCCAACTGCCTCAGCCGTTTCCAAGTCTGTCTGGACTCTCACATCTGCAGATGCAGCAAATGCATCAACTCGGCTTGAGCCAGCTGGCTGTGTCCGCGCCATATCCGCCCGGATTGGGAGCGGCGTCCGCCATTCAGAGCTCACTTCCCGGTATCCAAGGAGCACACGGAGTAGTACATGGAGCTGGCGCTCCGCCGCCCTCACCACTATTTCCTCTGATGACACCGGAACAGCTGCAGCGACAATGGCTTCTTCTTGCTGGTAAGTACGAGCAGAACCCGGAAACTACCCTGCGACAGTGGAGATTCGACGCACGCACTTGTACGCGCTTACCATGCGACCTTAAAGCCGGATGTTGGCATCGAACAGTTGGCATTTGCTCCGTTCATGTACCGGCTTGATTAGAAATAGTGAAATACTGAAATAACACCTCAGTGTCCACAAAGCTATTTGTATGAACTCCATCATCTCTCTCTCTCTCTGCTTTAATTATTGAAAATATTACGAATCGTATCTGCTGTTCTCGTTTGTAGCAATCATGATGCTCTAAGCTTTTAAACATTACACCCGAATGTTTGAAATCTAGGCTCTGTAATAAAATCCACTTGATTATTATTAGGTGTGGCTAGCAAGAGGCTGGGACCAGCCTAGAACACTTATGACGATACCATATTCAGCCAGGCCCTGCAATTTCCCGTCAAGGACACTCTATTGAGGGTGACATTCTAAAGAGCGCTAAAAGCCATTAAGGTTCTGCAAAAAATTCAAGGTCTGCTTCGTCTGACCTGTCACCACCCACCGTAATCACTGGCCGACGACTGTAGACAGCTCAGGGGACATGATGCGGGCAGAGCAATTGTGTCCAGTCAAGTGCCGTAACGACTAATATTTTGCACGTGCTTCTGTCGTCGCTGAGTGCTCTGCCACAAGTAGTGATGACTTTGATTAAACTAGCTTGAAAGTATGGCTATATTTTACTCTGAATGTTGACTTATACGTGCCACTGCCTGATATCTGCAAATGAGATGTAGTCAGAGTATTTAGGCCTGAACATGATGCAAGAGAGTATTCAATGCATTCGCACCCACACAGTTGGTGTTCAAATAAATCGCGCCAAAATGGAAATTTCCACAGCTTATTGGTAATAGGAGCATTCGAACGAAGTGTGCTTCAACTGATCGTTACCTCTTCGTCAGATGCCATACTGTATGCTGTCACAATGGCACGCCCTCATTGTTTAGTGGCTGCGTATAAACTATAGATGTAACGTGCGTCATATAGATGATTAGATTCTTGTTTCCTCGAATTTATAATTACTTGTTTTACGCTATTTTGTGTCGGTGACACATTGCACATCGCTCTTTCTGACCGATCACGCGCAGAAATATTTGCCGTAAATTTTCGTTCATCTGTAATATTTTTTCCTTTCATTCAATGTTTGGATTTTTTTTATGAATTCGTCCACGTGTGATATATACATGTATATATATATATATATATATATATATACATCTGTTCTATTGCGTTGAAGTCACACATTTGTGTTAAATGGCAATAGCCAAACGAGGTGCAATCAACCTTTTTACTTTTTTTTTTACCGAGAACTTAAGCATATGTATGTATATTGCAGTTCCGAGAATAAACATTTGATTATGATATGATATATATATATATATATATATATATGCCGCGATTTAGGCATGGATCGGACATTCGATCCAGCACCCAGAAACGTTTCGATCCCCATCTTTTATTCTCCTGATTTTTCAAATAATTTTACTCCCTAATACCAGCTCACCGAACACTAATGTTTGGCCATCTCCCATAATCGTTCACTTCCTACTATCTTCGATATTGATCGTCACGGCACCACAAGCAATCTCGCATCTTTCGACGAGCATTGGTTTCGAGACCTTAGCAAAAACATAATTTGCGTCGTCGTTTAACCTAATTATGCACGACATTTTGATAGCCAAACGATATTCCAATTGAGTGTACTGACATGGAGGCTCATGTGATTTGTTTCATCAATGCAACCTATTCAGGAGGGACCAACCGGGTTGAGGAGCGGGTCGGGGCGGTGTAAGACTTGTTCCTGACTTCTGCCCCGGTCTTTTCCGAAACAATATAAATTGTTGTGACGTCCCTTGCGTTGCCTTAGATTTAGGCTCGCTTAGATTAGTTCTTGATTAAAAGAGGTCTACATGTGAGCTGAGTATGTTTATTCGTACACAACCAAGTTCACAACCCATGTCCATTCAGAGAAAACCCTATAGAATATGACATCTGGAGATTTGTAGAAGGCCACTTCGGAAATTATCTATTGCTCCCAGTAATTTAAAATCGCGCATCCAAAAGATATAGACGGTCAATTGGCTGTTGAATTTTACTTATCGAACCTCGGCGCATAGAGTTTGAGATGGTCGATATACATTTGTAGGCAATCTTCCATTGACGAGCCTGCGCTGCTCGGACTTGTATATAGGTTGCATACACTGGAAAGTCTATGCATGACCCTAGAGACTCCAGAGGGACGTTAGCTCGTTCGGATAAACGAGTCATTTCTTGAACCCTTCGGGACATAGACTATGAGCGTGAGCCTGACGGGTTGAGGCGAGCATAGTTGAAATTGAACGATAAATAAAAAGGAAATAAATCTAGGAACTTATTGCAGCCCTTCTGGCCGAATTCACTCCAAGCGTACGGTCTGAATATCAAGCGATCCTTGACATGAGAATTATGGTGTATGCGAGCTTTACGTGGCTGTTAGGGCGTACCAGTTTGTTGTCACGCGCGGAAAAATAGATTGTCCATGAGACCATGTATTCTCACTTGGTTCAAATAAGTCATGGATGCCCAAGGAAAATGAATGGCCTTCAATTGGACGGTTGCATGAGACCAGCCGGAAAATTTTCTCCTCTCAAAAAAACGAAAAACCGTATTTTGAAATGGGCATTTTCATGGGAAAGCCAGGCGCAACTGATGACCTGCTTCGATCTATTAATTCTCTGACCTCGGCGACATGTGTTACAGGCAACATGCACGACCGACATACGAACCACATTAGGCTAGTGATAAAAGAATGTCGCCTGAGAACTTCCCCCAAATGCAATTAATTATAATAAAATTGATGAAATAATATGAACCGTTTAGGTGAGTTTTTCTGGGGTATTTGTGTACAAAGCTTGATACAAGCGTTGCTAATATGCTTGTTCCCATCAGCACTTGAGCACTTCATCGATATCTGTAGCATTGCGTAGATACTCAATACACAAATTTAGATTTCCTTATTGCGTTCAAGTGCTCGTTGCGCAGAATTCGATGTTCATTGAGCAGTAGTAAAATTCAAGCAACAGGTGGGGTTAGTGGTCATTTGTTTTTGCTGCTATTTCGAGTGTTGCTGAGTGGAGTCTGATCGCATTGATCCCCAACCCTTGATCCAACCTCCCGCGAAGTGGATTAGGGCGTGCTTTCTTTTTAATTTTACGAATTTACCCAAATATAAATCATTGTATACCTATGAGTTCGACAAACCTTATCACAGTTTGCTTCGATGCAGTCATCATCCTTCGGCAAAATGCATCGCCCGCCTGACTCATGACTGCCTCTACCGGTTCCTATATCACTGAAGGGTATCGCCCATATAATGATAATCTACTACATTATTCTATGTGCACACAAAATGACGCACGAACGCTATTTGCGAGAATGAAATGCCATTTCAGAACTCAATGCAGTCTAATTAATCTAATGAGATTATTTATGTCGACAGAGAGCAGCGATATGGTACAACTAGATAGTAGCATTTATTTATGACATTGAAATCGAACCATTTCAGTTTTATGGCCATCATTACAGCGGCTCTCAGAGAAACTGAGGGGAAGAAACGAGACAACTATCAATAATTAGTTTACATCGATATAAGTACTAATTATGCATGATTATTATTATTATTATTATTGCATATTTTGTGTTCCTGGAATATCTGATGGATATCGCTCGTGTCTCGATGGCGACCGAAAGCTCTGCTCGGTCAATTGATCTAGTTTAGTTCATAGCGTTCACTTAGATGTTCCGATAGAAGCTATTTTTTATACTGCCTCAGTTCATATCAGTTCCCTGTTTCTAGCTGGGTAAGTACACAGACAGATCTGGCCTCCAGTTTCATCACAAACGCACACACATATACACATCATATATTATTACACACCATGACAGTCAAATTTGTTTGGCGACATATATAGCTAGAGGTATTTATTAGTCGTTCAATCGTTGTTGGATTGGCTATTGTGTTTGAGTTGCGTTGCCAATCATTCCTTCGATTATTCCTTTACTTGTATTGGAGAATAGATCATTTGTGTTGGATTACCAACACCGTGGGTGGCGTAGCTACTTACAGTAAATGACCTAGGTCATCATCCGTCGTCACAGGAGTCATTGACAAAAGGACAACATCAAGGATTTATGAAATGCGAAAGTCACTATGGAGTACGCGTAATCGCTACTGAAGCAAACAGGATGACTGTACGGTGGCCGGATTCATTTGCAGATCGGAAAATTGAAAAACATATGTCCCTGTGATTTCTATTATAGCTAATAGCATCAGCTGCGATTTGCCTGTGGAAAGAGAGAGTGGTGGCGTGCGATATTTCAGACATACAAAATGCTGTATATGCACTACTAACGAACTACGATGAACCTTTGGTCGACGAGGATAAAAATGTGCTATAGTATAATGTGTTTAACTCAATCAAAGATGAATTAACAGCGAGCAAGAAAAATTGGAATTTATTGACTTAGAGCTTTTTTTTTTATTGTATTTGGACTTATGAGTTCTATCTATCTCACCAGCGAACGAATCTCAATGACTTTTTTCGATGAATTTCCGCTAACCTGTCCCTATGCGAGTGTAGATGAGATATATGCATGAACTTGCATAGGCAGAGTAACAAAGCAAATTACTTCTAAAGTTTCGTAAGATAGTAAGCACACAACTGACTCACTGTGTACCTGGCCTCAATGTAACGAATGGTGACAAATAGTAAAAAAAAATAAGACAATACGTGCTGTCTGTTGTACCAGCACATAGGTGAAAATCGGGCCTTATTCCCACTTCTGACAGACGATCTTGTTGACGACCGGAGATATTTTTACATAGACTGCTGCATCATTACCGAGGCCACCAATTCCACATGTGCACGCGAGAGACGTCACTAGCATTTTATTGCTTGGTGTGCCAGTAATATATCTACAAACTTCCAACAGGAGATCCATTCATCATCTGGAGCAGGATACTTTTATAGACTGTACCTGGGATAATGCGTTTTTTTTTTAACTTCTCTACTCAATTACATACGTCATGCAGGGCTCGTTGTTGACTTCCTCTGTGGATTTTCTAAGCGGTTATACTGGCAGGCTTATTTCTCAGACAGACGCACATTTTTAGATAGTTCTCTGGAACTTTCGTGGAACTTGCAAACCTGTGACAGGTGATATCGCCTCGGACACAATTGGCTAATTAAACATTTATCTTAAGCGCATTCGAAATTCAACTGTTTATCATGCTACATATCTTGAACGCAAAACGCTAACAAGTTCTGAGATATATTTTTGTTGATTTTGATTCACCTTCAACTCAATTTAGGCGCCAAGCCCGAGCTTCGACTTGTGGGCTTATTGATGTCTGATATTTAGTAAACTCGTTTAACGTATAAAGTGTATGCAATTTTTTAACACTGTAGCTATTTCTACAGCCGGGAAGATCAAGCACGTCACTCTGAATATTTCCTTCGTTATAACTATGCATACGATTGTCACCATCTCGAACTTGCAACAGCAAAATTGGGGAGCAGCGGCATCGACGTTCTGTGGAGTTCCTTGGACGGGACAAAATGCAACCGCCTCCCAGCAAACTAGGTCTAATTGATTTCATTCTGGTGGGGTCGTCTCCTTTTCGTAAATCGTTTAACTCGAGGTTCTAACGGATAGGCTCCGCCTTCAGAGCTGAAGGCGCCGCCTCTCCTCACCTCGTAGAAAGCGAGAGAGGGAGAGAGAGAGAGAGAGAGAGAGAGAGAGAGAGATGCAACGCCAGAGACTATCGTGTGGTGATCAGATAACTTGCTTGAGGCTTAGATCACCCTCAAGCGGAGGCAGTCAGAGGCACCCGTCACATAGACCGATGCCGATTCACTGGCTTGCTACTGCGATTGTAGAACAAGTTGAATCTCTTGAGCAGCCGGCTGAGATGACACCCTCTTGCCTTTCATTGTCGTGCCACTGAAGGCCAGCCGTCGATTAATGAAAAGGGACGGGCCTTGTGATGATGTTATAACATTCTGCTTGGTCTGAGTTGGAGGATCAGGGTGACTGGACATCTAATTCGTTACATAGCACGAAGGTCATTAGAGGAGAGGAATAGCTTCCTCCCTCCCGCTCAGCTTTTGTTTGGCATTTAGATCTGGGCGATGGGCTCGTTTGAGAATGTGTCCATTAGACATGAGCATCATGTGTTCCTTGAGGTATGAGCTGTGTTGTATCTTTGTGACAGAGAAAAATAAAGAAAGAGAGAGAGAGAGAGAGAGAGAGAGAGAGAGACGGATTCGCTTAAGGGATCCTCATTAGTACTAATGTCATCATAAGATGCAGTGTCCGTCCTTAAGGCCAACATCACATATTGGCAATTGTGAGCTGCTGGTGGGTGATCCACGAATTCACAACAGAATGGCAGAATTCATTCAAATGTTAGGATAGGCTTTACCTGTTCAACACGCTTTTAAGTAGCTCAATGCAAGAAAGAGGAATAGGGCCTGAGCGCTTTTAGTCCTGCAGGTTGTTTTCAGGAAACAAGTCAGCGTTCGCCCTCATCATTGACCGACGCTGACGGATCGGTTCTCGTGCGTTGCACGTAGCCACCGCTATTGTGTTGCTTGTCCAGCAACTATTATATAATTAACGATTCACGATTTAATGTAAAATGTGTATGACATAGTCTATTTTCAGTACGAGTTCTTCACTTTTCTCCACAATCGTTTTTTTTTGTTGTGTAACCCGAACGCAGCAGCAGTCGACAGTGTCAGCACCAGGCCACAGACGGGCGACGACGATAACCATTTTGTATCCGGCGAGCCATCTGTCATAACATCGACCTGCACAGATGCCGCAGAACGCTCTATGCCGCTGCATGCGCTCTATCCTGCTCTTTGCTGATTGTCGGTATCTGATAAAAGTGTCGAGTCAAGCCGAGTAAGACGACTGAAAATTTTGCTTCCCAACTTTATTCCGCTATTATATTCGCATCAAGTTTCATAGAAGGGCCCGAGTATAAAATGGCTACAGGCGTGCAGTCCTCTCGAGCGTTTGTCTATCTGTTTGTTTGCACTGTGGCCAGAGGTTTTTATTACCAGTGGTGGTGGTAGTGGCGACAGCGGCGGCGGCGGCGTTACTCAGATGAGCGTGCTACGTCACGCACGGTCAACGGAAACTTGCCGCTGCTGCTGCTGTTGCAGCTGTAGTCGCTTGGATGATATCTGGTCGAGTTCCCTCCATTCGGTTAAGGGACACGGGGGAGGGTTCGTTTCCTCTGTTGCGCAAACAGGCCCATTATTATTATAGGGGGCGAAAGTGAGCCTGTCTGCCGGACGGCCTACCTCCATCTACCTACATGATTATTATTATATATTCTGCCTCTGTTTTGACCGATCCTAAACGAGGCGAGAGGTCATCTTTCTCCGCCACTCCCCCTACCGACCGTGGGCATCGCACAGCGTCACAGCGTTTAATGCCATCCTAAGTGAGCCTACTTCCTATCCTGTCCTGTTCATAGATAATGGGTGACTGATAGCGTTCAACCACTAACTGTCGTAGGGGCGTACGGTGATGGTGGTGGTAAACTACAATAAACTGCGCGATAAGCGGAGATTTCGACCAGTAACTGATATGGCTAGCGACTACCTGTGTTGGAAAGAGACAGAGGCTAGGAGGGGGTCGCATTAATGAATAAGAATGCAAATAATAGTACGCGGATAATACAGGCACGGCAGGCTGACATGCGTCGTCTGTTGCGGGAAGTTGGATGACACGAATGTGATAATGAAAATGCCTTTTTGGAGGCGCGTTGAACTTGCATGGGCCGGTCAGAGATCGCAGACCTGCCGCCACTTGGGATGGAGTGACCCTGCGTGTAGCCCACACTCGTATCATGATACTGGTTGCTCTCCTATATGCACCATATTACAATACACAGTGTGTATTGCCAATAAGCTTGCTTGCTGGCCCAAGGATTCAACTGCAGTCCGCCGCGTTGTGCGTTACCGATTTACCAAGATGTGATCTCATAGAGGTACATATGTATGTCTGCGGCTAAATACGGTGGGTCGTGTAACATCGCCTGGCACAGAAACATCTACCTTCGGATAGGCCCCTCGGAAACTTACTGTTAACTTTGCTATGCAACGGTGTTACAACCTACACGCGGCAAGGTACTTACCTTAAATCTCGTCAATTAGAACGCACTTTTACTGCGTGTGCTGTTTGACCCAACAATAGCTTCTAAGGGCAGCAGACCTCAACTGCACATGACCCCCTCCTCGACAAGTCGTTACTGTTACCAATGAAAGAGAGACCCTGTCCACTTCTTCCGCAGGAGATAACAGTTGATATGTTTTGTTCGAGATGTATTGTAGATATGTTTGTGCGAGTACAGCAGTACCGTGGACGTTAAATGTTTAAGGCTGAGAGTCAGCCCGCAAACCTCAGATATGTTGTGTGTTCGGTGCGAGGTGTTCATCGAATTCGTCGTTTGAGAGGAATATCAGAAATTTGCTAAGGGAGTAGTAGTTCATTATTATAATTATCATAATAATATAGAGATATGTTTAATTCAACAGTTGAAACGTCTTGCGCAGTTTTTAGAATCAATGGGTGGTGCCTTTTGAAAGAAAGTAGCAAGAAACACCTCGCGGCGTTAATTTGCATCCTATTAGACTTATTGGCGAATTTTGACTCTCGAAATAAATTACGATATTCCTGATTATAGAGAAAAAGCAATTCATTTCGAACTACTGCGATTCACGAACCGACGCTCCCGCGTGCAGAGTCTACAATTGAATTAATTTTTCACGTCCTGTGACAAATGCAACAGACGAAGTCATTCAATATCCCTCTAGTCGGGCAATCTATCAGATCGTCGAAAAGCGGCTTCATAGACTCTTTGAAAACTACATGAACACGTTGTCCGTTCATAACCCATCGGTTGAGGCATACATTGTAATTCGTCATAATGTCTCAATCACGTATTCGTTCAAGATGTTACCTCGTTCGTGATTGAACTGATTGACTCTGTGATGTGTGTCTTTGACGAACTCCTGAAACGTCTAACTGAATGGCGAATGCTAGTGTGCATATACCTAAAGTGGCTGTTGACGCTGCAGGGAAGCAGGGATGGGGATTTTGATCAGGATTTTATTCAGTTGTTTTGAAGGGACAGTTCAAGCTTCTTGATGTCTCAACGATCGTCAGACAATGGACGATATATCCCTCTAATGATTAGGGTGATGGTGTTGCAATGTATTATTTGTCTCGCATGTTTTGAGAGGTTGCGGGATACTTCATTAACTCATGGCGGTCGGTGCAAGTATGAATTTCTGCACAGCTGTAGTTTGTTCCTGCCGGACCCATGTTGTAACCAACTGAACGATAATAGCCCTTGTCTAATCTTTGTTGTCGCCTTAGTAACACCTAAGGTTAAGAGCTGAGGCCTGTCAGATAGGGGAAGAACTGAGGGTCAGCTCGAAACACAATTATTTATCATAGTGCCTCTCAGGCATCGCATCGAAGAGATGACAGCATAGAACTTAGGGGCAAGAGAGTCGCCAAGGAATTGTTCCACTTTAGTGTTTCGGGGATGGTTAGGCCCGCACAACTTATGGGCAAATATAAAGGCAACACTTGGTAACTCCCTCAACGTTTACGAAAGCCGCGTTGTCACCAGCGTCTTACAGAAGCTACTAATGATGATATCTTCAGGAGAATAATGTTAATTAAGCACAAGGACATATTATATATAGTCCCATAATCGATGGTGTTTCTCTCCTAGGTCTTATACATAATTTGAAGTAATATTAAAACTAATTATTATTATTATTATATATGTGGTCAAAAGTCTGATGTTGGCCATGAAATTAACCACAAAGACAGACGGATTATAGTTAGTCTGGAATAGGTTTATGTGTTCAGTTCAGTCATCAGTTGGGCTCGAGTTTCGCAGCTTCCCTATTACTTTCAATACGAGGTGAGTTGGTTAGCGCTCCCGTTGGCTGTCGCCTAGTGAAGCGGTCATAAACGGTCATGTCTTCGTCTGTGCCTGCTGTTAGTTCATCTCAGATGTATCTGTCTCATCAGGACCTGCCCTTCGATTTTACGTATATCTCAATGTGTAACACATGTTCTGAGTTCCCTCTCGTCGCCACTTACCTCAAAAATCCTATCTGTCATCTGAAACGTCTCTGTCTTATCAGGTCTCGATTGGAATCTCATGTCGCGGACTGTCATACAACAACAGCAGCACCAGCAGCAGCAACAACAGTAGTATCAATTTGCGTCGCTCTGAATTTCAGGACGACAGCAACAACGACGAGCCTTGTAACTTAATTTAATGACGGCAACACCAGCGTCCTCCTCGGTGAGATTGGAGCAAGATTCGCGAAATACGCTCGTTTTTTTCGGGACGGTGTTTTCTCCTCCGGTAAAATTATCTCTGTATTACTGTCGTTATTATTATTATTATTATTATTATAATCTCTCGAAATTCGTATCCAGGTGACTGTCTCGCTGTTGTGTGATTACCGCTTCATGCGGTTGTTGTTGTTGTTGTTGCTCTTGTTGTTCTAATGTGTTGTAAATACCTTGAACACATCGTCATATAGCCCTGCATCAGTATAGAGGCTATTTAGGCAATTTGGATGGATTCGTCTACTGCTATCTGTGTTAACCAACAATCTGAGATGGGCGGTTGAGGTCGGCGATAACGCTTAAACATAGCGCAGATGAGCGGATAGACTTGAAAGGAGATCCAGACAGCTCGAAATGGAGATGAATAAATCTACCTATTCGATTGATGATGCTGAATGAGCAGATTATATGGCGACTGGACAATAGTGAAAGGAGATCGATGGTCTCTCTGACCTGCTCACGTTTACTATCACCTGCACCGAGTTCTGTTTTGTAGAACAACGAATTTGTTAATATGAAATTGCCATCTCGATATGGCTACTGTGATAGAAGATTCTAGGGCTCCATATAGACCATTGTCTTGAGCCTCTGTAGATGAATCTCTCTCTCTGTGTGTGTATATGAGGGTGTGTTCGTGAAGACCAATGCTTCTCCCTCTGTCTCTGTTTGGTTGTCATCATAAGCTGAAGAGCTAACGGTAGCAATAATAATACATTTGTGTTGGGATGCAAATGAGAATATCAGCTTGAAGCTCCAAAGATAGCGTTGCTTCGATATCAGATTCGGTATTTGCCGCTTTACCGCCTGTAGCAAACCCGCAATCATCCACCAGTGCACCCCTTGAACCTCAATAAACCTACCCTCGATTAACCTCAAGAAACCTCAATATACGAATATAATACGACTGCACACTTTCGCCTAATAAGAAAAGCTTGCTCGATTGGCAAATCAGCAACACGACCATCACAACCTCACTTTGTACTAATTACTGCTAGCATGTTCTCACACGTGGAACTGACGACTTTACAAACGGTTTGATCAATTACCTGACCTGAGAGATAACCAGTTTATTACAAACAAATATTTCCACTTACCTCAATAGGACATATTAACACTTTGTACGTATGCATATTATCTATTATAATACTGCACGGCAGTCGGATCCTTCCAGTCAAATAAAAATAATGATAGATGACACATTGTGCCAACACCCAATTTAGCTGTAGTTTTATCGCGGCGGCATTAATTGGCCCCAGCTTTGTAGATGATAACTACGACTGTTACTGTGTTATTATTATTATTATCATCATCGCTACAATTATTTCAAATCGAGATCTTCATCTCGACGAAGCAGTTAACACGATCATATTTCTACTATTCGCACTTCCCGCTACCCCCTCGTTCTGCTGAAGGTGAATTTTGCGAGCGTCGTTCTTAGTGCTGCTCCACTCACAATTCGTTTGAAAGTAACGACCCCGCAATTAGACCGCCTGCCTATCAGCGCTACTGGCCAACCGACCATCAAGATTTTGTGCAGCTGCGGCAACATAACAGCCGACGTGCGAGGACATCTTCCATTATTGTTGTTATTATTATTGTTTGTCTGTCTTCGTATATGTAACAGCCGAAGCTACTTCTAAACAGACACCATTCAAATGTCTTATTGCTTGATTATATTTTTCAACTCTTGTTATTTCTCTCCCCCGCAGCATTTTTCTGTCTGTTGTTGATGTTTTGATTTTGCTCTGTTGCTGCTGTTACCGTCGTTTTGCTTCTATGAGAAATAGTATGTGAATATTGTACATGAAGGTGCGAAGATTCTTCAGTTAGCGCACCCGAAATATCAACGAACGAACTGAACTGGGTAAAATTAAATATGGAAGAAAAAAATCGCTCTTATCCTAATTAGAAATGAGATGAGAAGAATGACTTCAACACCTGTGCCCTACGTGTGCGCAGTATAATATATATATATATATATATATATAAGGGAGGGAACACACTTTGCGTGTTATGCAAGCCACGCTCTAATGTCTCCGCAAGGAGACCTATTACATTATCTGTATACTGTGTACATGCATATAATTATATAAAACTGCTAAAGAAGTCTGATACTAAATCGAAGATATTTAGATTAAAGCTGCGCTTGGTAGCGATAATTTTCAGCTAAATGCCTCAACGCTTGCTTTATTCAAGCTTTGTTTGAACTATAGCATCGGTCAACTATAACATCTGTTTCGCTTTGTCGATACTAAGCAGCGTTTCTCACCTGAGTGGAAGGTTCATAATGATTCTGCATATCCTGTGGTCTTCTGCAGTAGCCACAAACGTACCCCATGAGCTGCACTATTTATTACTTATCTGAAGACAATTTCTTGGTACCTTTTAAATAGAACTCCTTTTCTACTCAGCGTGTCTTTTAATCACACCCCCTCGATTAATGATGATCTCCTTGAAGATTATTCGCATCCAATCTTCTTCGAACTGACTTTCCAAGTAGACTCATCATCTCGAGGGCAGTCACTTAGCTATAAACAGCGCGTACTCCCTAACCCGACGAAATTATTTCTTGTAGTATGAATTGAACAGATCGATGAGCTACCTACGATGCCAACCGAGGCGTTATGGGTAACCCGCTTGATTCGTTGGCGTGTTATCATTATTATATTTAATACGTTACACATCATTATAACTACATGTACTTCAATTATAAAGTCGATTATTATAGATACTATCTCTTATCTCCCTTTATGTATCTATGACACAGATCCATTGGTGGCAGGAACTCAGATGCTTATCAAGGTCGTCAAATGGTTCGGAAACGCTTTCAACGTCGGTCGTTTGGTACATTGATAATAGCGAGCCGGTTAATATAGCGCGTGTATATTATTTTAATAATAATAATATTACTAATAATAATAATATTGATTAATATGATCGTTACAGTCGGTAGCACGGCCTACCAGTATCCTCATCGATACAATCGTCTATCTGAGAGTATTCGATCTGTGTACGCGTCGTATGCGTCTGCTGCTAATCGTTTGATTCTCTTTGATGGCTTGAGTTGAGCTGAGGTCGATTGTGTGCGGCCAACGTGTTCCTCATTGCAAACTTTTACTATTATTAATTTTTAGCATTTTTACCACTAACTGTAGATTATTGAAAAACATAGTGACTAATTGACATTGCCAATTTAACTCATCCCTTCGTCATAACAACAACGATGATGTGGTGTATAAGAATAGCGATCAATAGACAGCCCCACACAGTAGCAAATCCAAACGAGGCAAAATGATGATGGTCATTCTTAATACATTCGATATCTGATAGACGATTTATTGGGCGACTCTTCTACTTTCGTGGCATCGTCCACTTTTCATTCCATTGGCTGACTCGCTTTCGTTTGTCTGTGTATGCCTTTTTCTTTGTTTTCATTTTCAAATGATATCTTGCTACTCATCGCAACATAATAAACCTCAGCCTATCTGGAGGCTGCAAGGCGTCAACGTGAGCAGGCACATACGACGCTAGCGAACTGTCATTGTTACTGTCAGTGTCCGTAGTTGCCTTTGTAATGAGTGCTGGTAATTAATGATAACTGACTCAGACAATGCTCACCGGGCCCAAGTAGCACTCTGGATGCATTTGCATATTATCACTGGAACATGGCGCCTGAGAAGTACCTTGTTGTTCAGATTGTCCGTCTAGCGTCTAACTCGTCTTTTCCATCGAATATAATCGTCGTCGTTGTATATTTCGCGATGCATCTACTTGACCGCTTCAAAGGATGGGGTTCTCTTAGACAAATTTCTCTTTTCATTGTCGAATAAGCTAGCTAATCGGCGTTGATTTCAACAATTCAAATCGAAAGTATAGTAGGACCACACTCATATTAATATCACTTAATAACAGGTAACAACTCAGCGAATAAACACGTGCTTGGCGTAGTCGGCTCACACTTCAGTGGGTTCGCTGTAAGCTATTAATATAATACACACACACACACAAACACACAATGTATAGTAACATTATATGCTAACTGCTATCGGTCTCTAATGCAGTGTCTATCTTCTTGTTTCATCTGTCACAGCGTGATTAAGTGATCGTAAAGGCTGATACGATAGGCCTATACTAATAAAGATGCCACAATGAACCGCAATCAACACCGACATCACACATCTTCGATCATAACTAATACATCTACGGTGACTATTAATAGTATCATTGCTATATTCATACCGATACACAGTGTCTGTCTACGACTCACACCACACACGCAGGTATGATAATGGCTTCAGCCATTTTGGCTGTTCTCTCTGCCTGAGTTCCTCCCGGTCAAACCGACAAAACTAACTAAAGGTATCTGGCCATAGGCCCTACCTAACCTGTGTAGCACGCAAGTGAGTGGGCGCGCGGCCGACAAAATGTCAATAAGCCATTGAGGCGATTTATCTCGTCCTATCTGTGAAATACACAAGAGGTCCATAGGGTGAGAGAGAGATGATGTTGATGCTAATAGATTATAGATAGAGATCGTTTGTATTGTTGATGACGACTGTGATTGAGTCGATAATACTAACAGTGTATTTTAAATGTTAAACGCCCTGGTGGACAGGGAGGCTGGCCACGGCTGAGTGTAGGAAATGACTTATTACAAGAAGTTCCACTCATCTATATATACTCATCTATTCACACTAGATAGATACAACGTAACATTAATGACAATCGTACGAAATTACTACCGTCTTCGAGGATTCCTTGAGCAACAATTATCCATCATAGCAATAGTAAAAAGATGCTGAATCGCATAATCTAGGCACTACTATATATATATATATATATATATATAGGACTATGCAGTATCTACAGAACAACTACATGCGTCCACGACAGGTTACAGAGATCATTATCGGCTCGGGTTCAGCCCTTTGTCGGATTGAATAACATGCACTGACGGTAGGCAGTATGCATTATTTTATTTCGATAGGAAGATTATATATATATATATATAGTAAACGCGATGGGATGTTGTGTAGGCGTGCTACAAGATAGACATAGAATAGATGGATAGATAATAACGTGGTGTTGGATGTCAAGGGATCGATAGAGTTGGCAGACGGACGGTCCTTCAGCAGTGTTTTGTTATTCTATCTGCATGCGGTTTGTGCGGTCGATATGTGCGCTCTGTCGTGTGAGTGTGTGTCTATGCATGATTGCTGATCTCTCGTTGTGGGCCATTAAGCACGCATTTATATCTATTAAGGACAAGCTACGATGGCACCACCAACGAAAATTAACAACGGTAACAAACGATAACAGTAGCAATATTACCGTGACAACAATCAGACCCGATAGGTAGAACTGCTATCGAACACTTACCTGTAATGGTGCCACCACCAGTTAATCAGCTATACGATATATAACGACATTACTGTCATATAACAACCACGATGGCATTTGTTGATATTCAATGTTTTGCCTCACAGCGTAGCTCAGCGCGGGCGTTACCCATGTGCGGGTACGTGTGTGTCTGTGTGTGTTCGATAGCGTGGCCCGCATTAGACATAATAGTCCATGTCAACGACACAGATCAACAGGCAGACGAGTGGTCAGTCATGGTGATAAAACAACTGTCTATCGCAATTATTCTAATTAATTTTCACTTTATAGCAGGAACAAAAAATATAGGGCATGAAAACACAGATATAATTTCATCCATTATCGAAGACTCGCTTGTTTTAACGCGATCTCAACATAATTTTCCGTTCGGCGAGTACGGTTGTGGACAATGACAACTCACCTCGAAGTCAAACGATAATGACTCATTTATCATCTTCGACGGAAGGAAAGACGGCGATTTTTTAAATAACAAAATTTCATTTTTGATTGCGTCGTCTCTCTATGCGCCGTATCGGTGTCTGAGGCCAGAAGCATTTCTACGGATGAGTGTCAATCTCATCTAGCTTCGAATTCCTTGATAGTATATATGACTATTTTTTAAGGTATCACTAGCGTCAAGTCAATCACTTTCGGTAGAGACTTTCATTTTCTGCTTTGAATAGCTAGTTGTACTACTGAGCCTCCTTGCCTTCTTCATCCACACACACACATATATATATATATATATATATATATGTGTGTGTGTGTCATGTATGCGTGCCGCAATATGATAAAAATGTTGGAGCAGACTGCGAGGTCAGCATGTAATCATTGAACGGAAACATACTTTTGGTCTGGACGTTTTTCAGTGAGATCAGGACACACTGCCGTTCGCTCCGCACATTCGTCTAATTTATCCTGTAAATGCAGCCATCATTTACCAGCATGTCATCGTTATATCAAATGCTTTGCCTACTACGCGACGTGACAGAACATTAGGTTCGAGATAAATGTTCAGTTACAGCTGTCTACATAGGCGCTGAAACACATACAGTATTGTCATTGTCATCTATATTCGTTCCTATATTTAGAAAAAAAAAAGTGAACTGATTACACTCATCGACTCATCCATATGTGAACTTAGCGGATCGCTTCGGTTAGATATGTAGTCGGCTCACCGGCTGCACCATACGTCACTGTACGGGCGATGCTCATTGTTGAGTGTCCCCTGGAATTGTTTGAAGTACAATACTTGGTTTTATCCATATGGAACAAACAACAACAGGTCCAGCTCGACTAAAGACATCTGTTTCTGTAAATTCACTCCTTTAAAAGGCTGGCAATGATGGATGCGCGCAAAAAAACTATTACAGATGTTGGCGCACTTTGTTCGACAACTCATTACTCCATGCTCGAGTTTTTACAAACTTCGGACCCCGGCGAACTATTTCCGCACGACTCGTTGCCCTTGGAAAATCTTGCGCACCATCTATTGAGGATAATATCACGGATGGTCTGTCTAGGTTGAAACCATTCGAACAGTGATACATTCGAGTGATTTGCGCGGATATTACCCAACACACGTTCATATAGACGTAACACCTAAATGTCAGTTTATATATATATATATATCAAACTAAATCATGGTTTATTGTCGGAACTGCAATTTTGCAATGCGTAAGTTCTGGCAAATATATATATATATATATATATATATATATATATATGTCACCCTAATCGTCTTATGGCGCTAAGGGACGACTCAAAGAAAATAGTAACTAAACTCTAGTACTGCAGACTTCACATGAAGTACTTCAATGTAGAAACGTGGAAATAAGCCAAGCATACTTTACAAAGCATTCCGACAGCCCCACCCGAATATCGAACAAATCAGGACTATAAAATAAAAAATACATTTGTATCTATATATATATATATATATATATACGCCGACTTATTAGGGTTAGACTAATTTGACTTATTAGGCACTGAGTGTTTCAGTCATTGCAAAAATAGCATGACTTACTTAAAGTGAGCAATCCGCTTCAGTTAGACTGAAAGCAAATGATAAGTTGACACTGTTTTCCTCATTTGAGTCAATAGGGTTCGTTAAACTAGACGATGCCTTCATGGTGGCCTACTGCGAAGAGCTATCCACCAGCCCTTCACAGTAAGCGAGCAAAAAAGCCCTCAAAGTGATCTCTCGTCCATGTGCCTGTTCTGAGTAGTCGGCAGTGAAGCAGGACGCCATGATAAAAAATAAACAAAATTGTCTCCTAACGAACTCATTATTATTAAATGATGAAGACGAGCCGGCAAATAGGCCCCAAAAGAGGAAATCCACTGATTGTGGTTGTGCTGCTGAATTGAGCTGTTAGAACTTTTTCTCTAGCATTATTGTTCACTCCGAATGAATATTCTATGGATAGATATATATCAGCCTATCTGTCTCCCTGCATAGCGTAGCAGCAGCAGCAGCAATAGTAGTTTGCATTCTCATGCAAAATTTAGCCACCGACACTATTCACTCTGTTCATCGTCGTCGTCGACTTTTACGTCTGATTGTTGTCTGTCTGCCTGTCTGTATATAGCAAAGTGATAGCTGTGTGTACTCTATATTGGGGACACTCTTTTTTGCTATTTTATGCAGTTATCTGCGGTGCACCACACACACACACTGAAGTCGAGCGAGCGTAGCGGGATGCACCGTTGGGAGGCGACATGCTCCTGTGGTGGTTGGCGGGAGGTGGCGATCGTCGTATGGATGTTGTTGTTGTTATGGCAGCGCCAGCGAATTCCCATAGTTGACAAATATGCTGTATCGTTATAAATTTCTTACTTGAAGTTTATAATTAAAACTCAACTTGGGCGACCTCTTTTCGTGCTTGCTTCTCTATATGCAACCAATTGCATCCCTAGTCTCTGTTGCTATTTAAGAAAGCTCAATTCATTTCTAAATAATACCCTGATGTATATATATATATATATATATATATGTGTGTGTTCTGTTTAAGGAAGACACATTTTTGGTTGGTAGACTTCGAGTTGACTTTATTGCTGTAGTTATTAAACCTCGTATAGAAGGATAAGTCTTTGGTCACGTTTTTATTTACGTGTGCGTTTGCACAATTAATCTGGGACAGCTTATTATGGTAATCAATAACTTAAGTTAATTTCTAAGTGTTCGCTACTATATAGCTTTCTCCAACTTATGAACTAACCTATAGATTCACGTACGGGTAACGTTATACCTATAAATGTTGGCTGAGAGTCAGTCCGATAACCTAGGTACGTTGTATCCAATTATGTTCGAATATTGGCATCTTTGCACATATAGAAGTTATGGCACTTTTCTAAACAAAACAACTCCGGCTTAGCCTATCGGCCTTTAAACGACCCCCTTACATTGACCGTCCAGTTGCTATATGTCCCATTCCGTTAACTAGGAGATCATCTCCAATTCAACATGAGCCCAGTTGGGTTGAACTGGTCCGTGTTCGTAAGAGGGAAAAATGCACACGTGAATGTCGCTGAGCGCCAACCAACATTGTCGCATCCGGGCTGGCTTACGTTCTCGTGTTTTTTGTTCCTGCATATGATTATCTGTATATCTGGCTGCCCGCTCTATTGCCGCCTAGTGAAGGAAACACAATTCAAAGGAGCGCGATTAGAACAAGATAACAATGCCGTATTGTGAACCGCTGCCGTTGTTGTCGCCGTCCCGAGTCTTAAAGAT
This sequence comes from Stratiolaelaps scimitus, assembly GCA_019614645.1. NCBI lineage: Eukaryota > Metazoa > Arthropoda > Arachnida > Mesostigmata > Laelapidae > Stratiolaelaps > Stratiolaelaps scimitus. Next base: position 2,240,825 of record JABWDB010000044.1, on the reverse strand, counting down.
CAGTGCGGTGAAGCGATCACAATAAAACCCCATAAATCGTTAGAACGACTGAGTGAGGCAACAAAAAATAGATCCAGAGAAACAAAATCAAGCAACAGCGACGCAGCAGACGGGAAACTAAATGAGCGCCTCATTTCAGTCTCTCTGTGCGACACTTCGGTCGGCGGACGCCGCCTGCCGGCTCCAGCAATGTTATCTCTGTATCGGGCGTCTCGTCCAATGGCTTACGCTTACGAGAGTAAGGTGGAACAAGACTACGTAGGATAGCATAGCGCGCCTTGACGATGTATAATACATTTGTTGGGTGTGCGCCCTCATATGATATTTCTCTTCAGTCATCCATCAGCAGCAGCAGTAGCAGGAGACTGAAGTAGTCTAAAGCCTGCGATTTTCGCCTCGTTATCCTATGGCGCTCGGTAATGCTGGATTCGGCCACTTGTATGGGCTCGGTCGTCTACGTCCGACTATAGTCTACGTTTGTATGCCTCTGGTAGTCTGTGGCAGCACCCACATACATATGTTCGTATGTTGTGGCGACGTACGCCGTCGAGTGTCGGGTGATTCGTTTTCAGTTCATGCGTAACACCTTCTCGTCATTGTGTTTAGAATCGTAGGCATTGTCTACCTTCAGTACGATTAGTGGTACCTGGCGGGGCTGCTATTGCCAAAGGTGTCCCAAAGGAAGCTGATAGCTGTTCAATAAAAGCTCAGTCTAGGATTTCATTTTTCGGCGCTTTGGACAACCGCTCCCTTGCTGCGCCGTGAGGTAATATTGCTGGTAGTATCTTGCAAGTAGTGCTTGTGGTGTGCCTGGTACTATGAGTTTTTCGGCGTTCTGGGGCGATCATTTCATGAGGCCAAATCAATTCCCGCCGCATCTTGAAAATTCTGTTCCATACCTCCGCCTTCTTGTTGTTCCACTGATCTGACCCGCCATTCAACGAGGCCGTATAAGCGTCCGATTGGTGCATGTTCCATAGAGATCCGAAAAAATTGGAGATTTCAGGTGGAAAAAAGGTGTATTTTCGACATTTCCTTTATAACCCGTCTCGCAAGGGTCGACACGCGCGGCACAAGCAGCTCGGGACATCGCTGTTTTGTAAGGAGAGGACATGGTGCTAGCTGAACGAACAGCTTGCGAGAAGTTCAACGATGCAATTTTGACCTTTTCGAACGCTTCCATTGTGACTAACAACCACGGAAACGAATTGACAGACTAAGTTGGTTATCTATTCTCCTTTTGCAACGTTTTTACCAAGTATTCGAAAAACGGCGGGAACGTACCGGGTAACCAAATACAAACTTCTTATATCTTGTACATAATTGAATACAGTGCTTACAACCCAGTGGAAATGAATTAGTATATAGTTCGAAGTACCCTCCTTGTTTTCATTGATTCAGCACAACCTATCTCGGTACGTCAGGTATGTCCTGTCCCCCCGTATGACTCAGATGTGACAACACATGACAGCACATATGGTAGAGTTGTTTTCTGAACAGAATTGCAAATGTTGGACAATGTTTTGAATTGTCAACTGTTGCCGTCTGCGTATGGTCTGATCGGTCCTGTGCTAATTTCCTCGAAAGAGTTCACCGTAGCCTGATCCGCGCCACCCGGAACAGTGGTGCAGGATCCTTCCTTTAGTGGCGCTTTTCCCTTGCTGTGCAGAAAGGCAATGCCGTCGCCTCCCCCAGGGACCATGACAGCCTCGACCTGACGCCCAGCTGCCCCCAACTGCTTCTCTAGTTGTTGTCTGTCTACATTTTACTTAACTAATCGAAAATGAGCAGTAGAATAGAGGTCTAAAGTGATTGGATACCGCGAAATGAAGGGCTGTTCTAAATCAAGTTATCTATACTATTATCAAGGTTCAAAAAAAGGAAGTCTCAATATATATAATATATATATTTATATATATATATATATGACGTCAATCGTTTCTACCTTATATTGACGTCACATAAAGGAAGCTACAGCTATGTAACCTTGAGGCCACGCAGGAAAAAATACGGGAAAGCTGCGGGTCCGCTATGGGAACAGTTGATACGGTTCAAAATAGCCACTAGCCCGATTCGATAGAACAATGTTAATATGCGACGATATATGTATGAGTTCTAACATAGAAACTGGTTAGCAATACGATCAAAGCAATCAACAATATACATACATGACCACATCAGCTTTCTATATCTGATTTGTACCTCGAGGCGAAGGCCAAAGGCTGTCGCTTGCAGCTTTGGATCACACTGATATACGGATGTAACAACAAACCAGATTTCGAAGGAACTGGAAAAAAGTTGTTTACATTTAGAGGTTCACTAACATCGCACAACTCGATGGAGCGCACGAGGCAGCCGTTTAAACTGCAACTAAGCTATATTTATGCTTATATCTATATTATTTCGTATTTGAATGTACAAAATGTAAACCGAACAGAGCAGAAATCAGGTCTCCCTCTGTTTTGAATATGTGAGCGACATTTTCGAAAATCGAAGAAGAGCTAGCCGCGTTCACATGGTCCGCCTTTACTGATTGGTGTCTCACAAACTGGCGAACTGAGATGAGGATGATTTCACACACAGGTGGAAATTTCGCGAATTTCTGCTTACTGCCCCCTACGGTTGTTACACAGCCAAGTTCTTTGTTTAGGTCAACAGGTGAAGAGTCCGTTGTGGAGGTAGTCCTGACAGTGTGCAGAGTTGACGAAAGGTTGTAAGAGCTCCCTCTCTCTCTCTTCGCGCCTTTCATGCTACCGTTTAGGTCCCGAGAAGGCTGGTCAGTCAGTCTGTCGGTCAGTGTTAAGCGGTGTGCACGTCGTGAGGGTTGCCTCGATGATTTTATGGTTCATCGTCAACTGCTCCCTCTAGTGGAGCTGATTGGATGCGCTGTTTGGTTACGTAACATATCCGAACACAAACGCGTTACAGCACAAGGGTACAATATGGCTAAAGTGTAACAGTTCGTTTCTGCGGACTCACGTTTTGACAGTCATAAAACAAAATAGTAACGAAAGTCGACCAGCAATATCAACAACGGCAGAGTAGAGAGACAGGGTGAAATCGCGAGCGAGAAAGACAGAGAGGGTGAAGTTGAAAAGTTCTAGCGCTGGAGAAGCCGTTAAGATGACCGTACATGTCCGCCAATGCGCTTGAGTTACAAGGCGCCTGCAAGGCACATTCTCTAATGATGCTAGTGCCACTTACATAGGTGTGTGTACGAGCGTGTGCGGGTGTCATGGGTATCTTTTGTATGTGCCGCTGAAATTTATCTGGCGCACCGTATCATTCGGTAGCTATATATCATATATATATATATATATTCGCTACATGTCTAGCAATTTGTTCTGACTCTGCCACTAGTAAGTTCGTCGGAAATGGACACATATTTATATTTGCGCAGATGTGCCAATGAGGTGCCTACACCTGCTGTTGGTAGATTCAGCGGAATGATTGATTGTCGATCAGTTAGCGAATTGGTTGCTGGCGAATTATCTTAATAGGATAAGAGTCTTTTTGATGACGAGCTTATGTGTATGTATTTTTATTTTGACTGACATTTGATAGCTTCCATATTGACTGGTATATGTTCGTCCCATATCGCTTCAAACATTGAGGCTAAATTGCTCCGGAGGACACCGACCTCCATCATTATGCTGATTAATGGGATTATGCTGCTCAACGAAGCGGCTAGAACGTAGAGTATCTTTGCAAGCTGAATATAATATTCAACGCCTAAATCTAACGCTCAAAGTCGAACTTCAGCGAAAGCGCACAACAAACAATGCTTCTTCACTATGGACATTGTTGTGCGTTTAATTTTCTTGGCCTTCTTGTAAACATTTACTGATTTCGCCACTCGAAGAGAACAATCGCTCCGTTGGTGCTGATCAATCCTGCTCTCTCCTCTCTCTCTCTCTCTCCCGCAGCTGTAGTGGAATCCGCCAGCTCTACATTTGGCGCTGCTATTGCCCGAATAACGAGAACGCTCGCTGCAAACGTCGAACAGACAGACTAATTAAGAGAGAAATATTGAGGGAGAGAGAGAGAGCGAGAGAGAGAGAAAAAATAGGTGATGGGGATGAGGGATTGCTGGTTGAAACAGAAGAGGAGCTTTTCCTCGTGCTTTATCGCGCGATGCCTTCTGAAATCGGTGCTGCGGTAGGCTTGTTGAAAAATGGACGTCTCTTTGGAAAGTCTCTCTCCAATTAGGGATTATGTTTATATTATTCATATTGGAGGAAAGCCTACGAGGCAGGTAGTAACATTGCGGGCAAGTATTATTGACATGAAAGAGTGGAGATAGGGGGAACGCTTGCTGGTGCTCTTAAATGGAGCGTTTCGACTGTCGACTCTTTATCGCCGTTTAATTGAATTACCGACCGATTGCCGTTGTATCGACGCTGCAAGAGAGTCGCTCCGTCGCTGTGCGGTTCATATATATATATATATGTATGTCTATGTCTCTGTGGGTGCGTATTATCTAGATGTATTGAGTCACCGGATCGTTTGGCCTTCGCAACGAAGTTGTCATGTTCTCTATTCAAACCACTTTGCGGCACAGACGCTGAGCAGAAGAACATAAACGGGTACAAGTATACAACAGCTATTAAAATGTATTTTACTCTGACACTTCGTTAAAGAACGCTGCTCGCTGTATCGCCTGACGGTTGCCAACTGGAACAGACCTTGCCAAGTGGTCTCTTAGTTGGTCCACATCTTATCGAGCAACACACACACACACACTCCTATTCTTCTCTGCGTCGATGAGCGAAAATGTCCCTATATAATAATAATAATAATAATAATTAGACTAACGAGTCAGACTGAGCATATAGAGTTTCTGTGGTGGGTGTGTGTTGTTGTAGAATCATACTTTTAGTAGTTAAATTGAATTTATGGTATAATGAGAGTCAAGGCTGATTAAAGGGTTAAAATGTAAAATTATATATATATATATATATATATATGCCTTTGTTGCAAATGCAATATTAGAGAGCGATCAGCCGCGTATGGATACTGTGTAGCATCGAGGTTCATTGGTTTATTTGGAACTGCAGTTTTTCACAAATGCTTAAGTTCTCATTGTAAAATAAAAAGTAAATGAAAAAGACGTAAGTAGAAACGCAAAAATACCCTGGGGCAGTATAACACATTTTAAACTGTCCATAGTAAAATCCCTGCGTAGGGTCATCACAGGTATAGTGCCCTTGCAGCGTACCTCTTTAACGTATAGATAAAACATATAGAACAAAAAAGCGATTTTTCCTCTAGGGACCTTCTAACCTTAAGTAGCACACGACGTTGTTGTTCAATTACCCCATGGGTTGACGTGTCACATGGCACTTTCTAACGATGGAGCTTTGTAGCAATTGGAAACCACCCATCTATCTGCATGAATATGTCGGGCTACAACATTTCAACATGGGGCTGCACATACGTCGATGCCAGTAATAAATTCTGCGTCCGGGGAACACGTTCACCTATCAAAATGCATTGAGGAGGGTTAATCGATATCGACCGACAACTGTCGTATAAATACGTGTATGTGTTCTTTTTTCCGGCGTTAGCACTGCTTCTTTCGTTCGAAACCGAATCGTACTCAACCAGAATTTTCGACGATTTTACGGCACGACTCGTGCCGCTCTACTGTTTAATTTAATCAGCTTACCATTGAGATTATGTATCGCGGAGAAATTAGTCCATAACGTGAACGAGCTGTGCGAATATAAAATCGATAGATACGGCCACCGCATCGAAGCGCAACAAGCACGGCGAACCGTCAACTGTGCGAGATCTGCAAAACAGTCATTTGATGGAGGACACAGGCTCCCAATTGTCACTGCGCCCGTTACAGCCTTCGCTGATTCTAGTGGATATTAGGAACCGGATACATCTTGTGAATTGAGGCGCAATGTCGACCATTTATGCGACTATGGTCAAATCTTAAAGGGGGAGATTGCTACCACTTCATTAGGCGAGATTGGCTTCCTTGGCGGCTCGCAATTAATACACGAGGCGGTGTTTCGTTCATAGGCAGCTATTCCTGCGCCATAATCATATTGGGGCTTGCAATACCCGATAAGTGAACTCCTTATTGAATAATAGTAAAGGTAAAGGTATATTGGTTTATTAAAGGAGCTGCAGCTTTACAATGCTTAACCTCACTTATGCCACATAGCGGGGCTCGAACTCTAGTAGAGCGGAACTCGCTATTTACTGACCCGTTTTGCTAAACGTATACATGTGTATAATGGCGTATGCTCATAATCAATTTTGTGATCGGCACTTGTGTGATTCGAAACGCACCAATATAGCGGACATCGTTTCGTCGATCATGAAGACCTGAGGAGCGACACGCGAAAACTCTCTACAGCCTGCAAGGCCAATAATTAAACAAAAGTTACTAAAATGGCGATAACCTCTCTCTCTCTCTTGCTCTCTATTCGTCCTATCTATATTTGTATGAAAAATATTCATGCACGCGATTTATAATAAAAATTCACCTATTCACCGTTATCTTCGCTTTCAGGCCAACTGAATTTGAGAGTGACATCAAATGACAACGCGAGCAACAACGACAATCAACAGATAATATTACATATGATAATAATAATAATATCAATTATTGTTGATACGCTCAATGATAGTAGTACTCAAACAGCTGAAGCTTCTGTACATGCCGGAGCAGGAAATACTTGCTCTGGTTGCTACAAACACATACACACATATATATAATTAAATTATATGATGTAAATAGTGTAGTGTCGCGATCAGAGCTTCGGCAGCAATGGCAGACCAATTTGTGGCCTGACAGAGACCGCTATAGCGTTGTTGTCGTTGCTCGTCAGCGCCACAGTGATGCCTTAACACGGTGCCAGGTTGCGTTGGGGTCGCCAGGCCGCGGCCAATGCCGCTTACGTTGGTGGGTGCCAATAATAATGACGTTGTTGTTTGCGGCGGGGTTCGCTCGGGTGCGATATCGTGAACTCGTGCTCTCCTTTTTGTTTTCTATCGGTTTTTCTTTTTCTTCTTCGTGCGTCTCTTTCTTTTCCTCGTTTAGGAGTGGCCCTATACATGTGTCATTATGGCGATATGGTGGATGTGCTTACTCGTGTTGTATTTCTTACCCGTATGCTTATCTCGAGAATTCGGCCATGCCGTTGGCTTGTCACTGGGCTCTTTATAGCAAGAGACATTTTATATTGGATCCGTCGGTTCGTCGGCGGGGAGCGATTGACAACACGGAGAAGTGATGTGATACACCAACCACTCGTCCCTTGCTGATTGTCGACCTCTGTGTTGTCTCGATTTGCCACGGAAATTTGTGACTAATAAATAGAGTTATAATAATAATAATAATCGTCTGTACATGGTATCTATCAATATGTCTGTTCGTCTCTGTCTCTGTAATGGGGGTCAATACACCGGCGTGGCAAATGGCCACTAAGTAGCCAAAACGGCTAAAGAAATCTAAAAAAAATGGCTACTTGAGATGATACAACGGGGCTCCGCAGTTGGCAAAGCAGGATAACAGATCGTTGTTATGTTGAAACTGCTCCCGGTGGGACTTGGCAAAGGGTAAATTGCAGATACTCACCCCCCAAACCACATGAGGGTATCTGTCTGATTTAACTAAAATTGTTAAATTGTTTTTATGTAATGATTAAAAATTTGTCTCATTTCTTATTTCAAGAGTGTTTGAGAATTGTCTATTTTGAAATTTCGCCGCGAGCATTATGTGGAAAGTACGACCCAAGCGTCCGACGATACCTCCTCCTCGTTGCTTGTTCAATGTGTGAATATTATTGCTCCAGTGAACAGTCTACCATGTAGTTGATTGGTCTTTTTTTATGGTTCTTCCTCATTATTTATTATGGTCTACTACTGAGCGGATTACAGAAATTGCTTCAGCGTTAGTCACCCCCCCCCCTTGTCGGCAATATCCTTTGTTCCATCAATGAGGGTTGTTGGCAAAGCGGGCTGAGCGCTCGACAACGATCGAACATCGTAATAAAATCATCATAAAAAAGGGCTAACCGTCACAGCGGCTAGGATCAGCACCAAGCAAGATCAGCTACAACTTTATAATGGAATGTTTAGAGTTTAATTGCCGTTAGTTTGACCTCACTCAGCGCTAGCCACCGAATGAAGACAGTGTCGGCCAACTTTCAAGACGCACGCGAAACGGTAACAATCTGTGTCGTTGTGAATAGCTTTGAAATGACAGCATTGCGGTAACGGCATAACACAAATTGTGCTGTAAACACGAGTGATGATGGTGATGAAAAAACAATAACGATGATCATAACCTGCAATAGTAGCAGCAGCAACAACAGCCCTAACTACAAATTAAGATGCAATTAGCACATACGCTCGCGCGTGGGCACTGCGTCTGTAATTTTGTGTGCATTAATTCTGCCTGCCATTACCATGCCCCATCTACAGGATTACGATGAAGCGTTGCAGCGGTTGGGATTGCAGAAGTAAATAAAATAGACCCATCAATCGACGCTAATAAACAGTGCCCTTACATTTTATGCCTCAAGACACATTTTGCCATCGACGATTTTGCTGAGTCGATTGCTGTGAAGATGTTTAATAAGTCGAGTTCATATCGATCGGTTCACTTAGTGTCGAAGCCACAAGACGATTAGACAACTCAGCCAGTTGTCCACAGGTCCACTGAATTGAGACGCGTATGCACCTTTTTTTTACTCTCGGTTCGTGTAATCTTTGTTTGAGCCGTTGTTATTAGTGTTGTGATTGGTAGGCGTTGATCACTAATCTGTTGTCCGTATCTGTTCGTAGGCTGACGCTTGTAATCGAACTAATCGACCATCACCCCTCACCCATCTATACCACATCCTCCCTTGCTTTCCCGCTATAAAAAGCGTCATAAGAGTCAAGACCCATTAAATTTGCGGTGGTCACGCGAAGTGGAGCCCGCAGCAGCAGATGTTTTTTTCTGTTGCTGCTGCCGCTGCTGCTGCTGATTTGCTTCAAGAGCGACTGTAACCGTTCGGATGTCGATTTCGCGAGCCGTTTTTCGCTGCCGGCGTCGGCCGCGTCACCGCCGTCCCCTCTGCTCTGGTTTGGATGGGCGGTGGTGGTGGCGGATTCCGTATGCTGAGTTGAATCAAATTAAAGACGCAGCGCACTAGTTGTTTACTCACTGATGGGTGTGAGAACGCCCTTGTCGGCTTGCTGCAGAATATGCTGACCCCGTAGACCAGATTGTTGTGTCTTCATTCAGCGTGCGTGCGTTCGTCCCTGCTGCTGTGTATGCCGGCTCGCGCCAATCGCCGCGTGTAGTCCACACCGGCGAGACTTCCCGGCAAACGCGGTGTCGCCCGGTTTGACCGGACGGTCAGACCAAGCGAAAACAGCGAACACCGAATGACGAGGCGAGAAGTGAAGTACAGAAGGAATCGCTATTTAGTACGAAAATCAACGCCAAAAAAGAAAAAACACCACAGAGAAGAGAATTTCTTCGATCTTCTGCAGTGGCGGCAGCGGCCGGAGGCAGAGTTCCAGCTGGATGCATGGCTGTGGCTAACGGAGAGAAATCGTTCTCTTATCACCTTGGGTCGGTCGCCTCAAAATGGAGCTTCGATTCATGTTTACAGTCGGGTCGTCGCGCGGTTGACGTTTGCGTTGTCGCTAACGATAATTTTAGCATTAAAAGCTGTGAATACACAACACGCAATGCATATGCGGCTATATACGAGAGGAACGAGGAGAGCGAGAGAGAGACCGAATATGCCAACAAATGTCGAATGAAGATCGACCAAAATAATGCTCTAGTGCTCCTGGTGTTTTTGGTACTATATAAATATGATAATGATGATAATGATAATAATTGTTTTATGATCATGATTACAATTGCACTTTGGAACTGGAGATGTATAAATGAATGAAATACGGTTGGCGGCAGAGAGAGGAAGCGGCACGTGGGGAGGGTCGACCATAAAATAATCATCAGCATCTATCATCATGGTGGTAAATATCCCCTAGATTTCCTTTCATGCTTGTTTGGCATTGATGTATTTTGATGTTTAAACGAATCACTTAACAGAACGAGAGATAAAAATGGCGGACGATCGCTTTTTGACGGTAATCAACGATTCTTTAATTGTCCCCATCGTTCCACTCGTATTCATTCTCATCGTTGCCACTGTCACCGGAAGGTGCTCGCTCTCGAATGGGGCAGAAACAAGAGAAACTGCAACTCTCCATAGTGGCTAGAGAGAGGGAGAATAGATCCTTTGTTTAATGAGCTCTTTTTTGTGGTGCGCCGAGCATTTGAAGAGTTGTAAGCTCTAAAGTGTATAAGGAGTTGAGCCTATGGGAGAGGGTACGTGTTTGATGCCACATAGTACCACGTATATAATAGTTGCAACTCAGCGCGTATCGCGCGACCGAGAATCCCGTTTGCTCCAGAATTATGTGACAGTTAGCTGCTTATCATTACAACTAACGTTGTATTGCAACGATCAGAACGAACACGAAGCCAACAGAAGAAGTGAATTTTGTTTCGAAGTCATTTCGAAGTAAATCCGTTTAAAAACATATTAGTGTGTAAAGTGATACACGGGTGGGTGCAGGTCAAGAAGTGCAAGAGTAATTTACATTTCGGTTAGATGGGTTTTCTCGAAACAATTCTAATTGCAAACCCTACTCAATGTGTGCTGGAACACTGAGGAGGTATGCGCCTTCCACAGCAGTAAGACGTCAAGTATTATACAATGGAGTTTATGAAATTGTCAAGTCTGACCGATCAACAGGTTCGAAGTTGCTGAGTGATTTTTATAGAACACCGATGACTCGGCCCTCTGCTCATATCATGCGGTCAATGTTTATTTCTTTAACATCTAATTGTTCATACGTATCAGTTATTTGTAAGCGTTAAATCGTCTATTAGCATCTCGCTTGTTAACGTTGTTGATTGGCTTTGTACGTCTGTACGTCAAACGTCACTAAACGTCACTAATGCCACTTAATATCGAGCTAAATATCCCCGGACCCGTTTCGTTTCTCGCCTGATTCGCCCTATCCGTCCAATCAAGTGCTACTCCAGTGAGTTATCGTGAGATCTTCTAATAGCCATCGTAACAACAGCAACAACAACAACAACAAGAGTAGCAATGGCAATAATAATAATAGAGACATTTCTCAGGTGTAATCTCTAGGTCTAATCTAGGTTGCTATCGCTGGATCACGTCGGTCTAACGTTCATTCCAACGTACCACCACCCCCTCGACCTGCACCCCTGGCGCCACAACCTGAACCTTCGGTCTGCAGCGCGCTGAAGTTGCTGAAGGAGGCATTCGACTTCATTCGACACTACCCGTTTCAATTTCCCGCTCTGTTCAATGCCATTGGCCTGCCGCCCTTGTCATCTCGGTATAGTGGTGTAGTTATCTCTCGTGTTTGGCCGTGTTATCAACGACACAATGTGTCGTGGCTGCTGCTTCTGCCGCCACCGCCGCCGCCGCCGCTGGGACACCGTCGCGTCTACGAGGCGGTTGTTGTCTTGTTCTCTTATTTTGTTGGGTGCTTTGGGTGATATCTATGACTGTATACATCCCACCCTGAGATGGCTTATTCTTGTGTCCCCATCTCGCGTGATCCCCTCTGACGGCCGCTTGGCGCCTATTGATGTGTCCTCATGTGTGAAGCAACCAAACCAATCCGAAGAAAAAGAAGCTGTTCAGAACCCCGATCGAATTGAGAGGATCCGTTTAGCTGATGGTCCTGCTCGACGCTGGCAAATCGAATTGAAATAAATTCGTTGTCTCTCAATTTTAAATGGACACCACTAAGTACTCAATCGATAGAGGCAATCAAGGAACAGAACAGAAAAAAACGCCGATATCGAACGATGGCCGCCACCGCCGCCGCACGAACGAGCGGGCGAGCAATCGTGGAACTTCCTCTGTTGGAATATGGGTGCTTATGGTGATGATGTTAATGATAACATCTAAATCGTTCAATATTATTATTATAGTAATGGTGGTAATAGTAGTGGTAGATATATGAACGATGAAAACATGTATATTATTATTATTATTTTAGAATAGTACGATTATTATTATTATGGCAATTATCGCCGTTGTCGTTGATAACTGCGTGTCGTCCCTTATGTGATTAGTAGTTTTTGTAGCAATTAAAAGGAAGTGTTTTTATTGTTTCTACCACTCACATAACACTAGTTCATACAAATATTACTATCCAAAACCATGCTTATGACATTCCGTGTGCTAACAGCTTATGTTTATACTTACGTACATAGCAATACAAGTACATGTTGTCACAGAAATGCATTATATATATATATATATATATATATATATTTCTTTGTTATGAGTAGTATAGGCATTGTAATTAATATTATTATTTTAGCATATGTTTGGTCGATATTTATTTGATATTTGGTAGCATATTCGGTCTCTCTCTCTCTCTGTCTTTCTCTCATAAGTAAGCCAAATATGCATAGTGCGTTGTGTATTCACTACTTATATACGAGTTTCGTCATCAGTTTCTACGACAGAATTATAATCGAAGTAAGTGGACAGACGACCCGGCGAATAACTCATAGGAGGCCAGAAGACAACGATTGAATAACAGGAGGATGACATGGGGTGAGCGAGAGAGAGAGAGAGGAAACAATGCACAAAAGTAATATATTGATTGATACCATTGTCGGGTAAATTTAATATAAAGCAAATGTAAAAGATGAGTCTGCCAAGGAAGAACATAAAATCCGACAGTATTATTCTTATTATATTGAGCGAATTTGAGCCAATGGATTGTCAACGAGAAACCGAACCGCGAACATGGGTGATTACGAATGTGGCAATTGATCCCATGATGTTCGCCTTCTTGATTATAATATGATAATTACATGTGACATGTAGTTGGCAAGACAACTTTCTCTCGTCGAACCCTGCTCCCCGCTCAGGTGTCTACGGCTAGTAGCAATAATGACGGTTAACTATAATTAGCTCTCTAAGCATCTACCTTCGTAGAAATTTTTATATTACACAGTGGTTTTTAGAAAATTAGGTTAAAAAAAAACAACAGTAATACATTTGGCAAATATAACAGAGAGCGCCTTATATTAGTGAGCCACAGGTTGCTCGTAGTGGCACGATCGGCTAGGCTAAGCAAACAGTCTCCCTGCAGCTGCGGAAAAGGTTTCAGTGGCGAAATATCAGAATGAAGAACAACAACAATGAAGATTTGTCAGTTACTGCAACAACAGCGATACATCCACTGCTGCCGTCGCTGCTTTGTTCTAACTGTCAGAATCTCTTCTAATGGTGCCAGTGGCCGTAGCAGTGTAACGAAGCGCGATGTGGGATCCCAAGCCACCGAGTGTTGTAAATCAACTGTGTAACAGAAAGCGAACGACAAAAATAGAGTGGTTTTTTTTGTTGGTCCACCCGATGCAAGACGTCCCCATGAGATTCATTACCTTTGAAAGCTTTGCGCCAGATGGACCAATTAATAGAATACAAATAATAATAATAATAATAATAATAAGAAGAATAATATACCTTTATACTGATATCATATATATATATATATATATATCGTCGGTTTGTAAATTTTCATTTTCGGCAAAGTATACACGCCCCTTTTTGCTGTTTGCACATGTGAGTAAAACTGTATTTTTGACGCATCTTCAGCTTAGCCTCATTTGCCACTAAACGACTTTGCGGTAAAATGTGTCTATAGACAATGCTATGTATACCTTGATATGGGTTAGACGCACTATCCTGGAATCGATCACAATGTTTTTTTTGTTGTGTCGACAAATCAGCGGAGCGAGAGAGAGAGCGAATAAAGTAATTAATCAAATGGGTAACTAGTCTCACGTGATCACTCAGGCCATGTGTTAATTTCAATACGAAGTGTTTTAACCACGTTGCCAATTCATTCTGACGATGAAACGCTGTTGATAACATAACATGTACAGGGTTCGTATTGAACTGCGTTGCGACAAGCCCGTGATGATATTTATAAAGACCTGTATATCCTCTGATCCTCCGTTGATTTATAGTTAATCAATATAATTAAAAAAGTGACACCAATGTTGAGCGATTGGGCAAACAACAACAACAACAACATGTATGAGTGGCAAATCGACCGACAGACAGAGATTAGACAGAAAATACAAATAAACAAACAACGAACCACTAAACATGAAGGCATCTAAACAGACAACCGTCAGTATTGGCGTCGAAAATCAGATGCATCTATAGCATGTATCATCCACAAATCGACATATATATATATATATATATATATGTACATTTGTGGATGATATATGTTCCGTTAAGTGGATGGTGCGATATGCAGCTCGAATGTCTGAAGACGTGAATGTCGACCGTTTGGCGGCAGAGGCGTCGATTTGATATACTCCATTTCGTCAAGTGTGTGTATGGTGTGATTCATCTTCAGTAGTTCAGTTGTCGCTTCCGCCTGCTCACTTGCATTGTCGCAGGTATTGACGGCAATCCTATGGCCACTAGCGGCAATAATTCCGAACAGAGATCAATGTAAACGTATCTGGATGAGTAAAACGCAAGGGTCAAGTATAACTATACCTGCACCCGGTAGAATTCAGGTTTCACCGGTCCACCTCTCTGCGCACGCTGTCTGCTGCTGCTGGTGCTCGTAAATACTGAGCAAATATTCAAGATACTAAAGAGTGCTCCGTTTCGCTCTATGATCTTCAACAACGATTATGAAAATCGCTGGATTCGTCATCACCCTACCTCCCGACTACTTCATTTGTAGTCAGCGCTAAAGACGATGCGGGAATGATGTTTCTTATTCACCAGAAATAGCCGAAGTAAAGAGATATTTTGACGCTCGTTTAGATCCTGCAGCGGCAGAAGCAACAGACTATTGCTGACGGCGATGATGATGATGATGATAATGATTCCACCTGTCGAGAAGTGAGCGCTTTAGAATGCGTTATATATATATATATATATATATATATGTATATATCGGTATGCATTCCCAGTTCGAATTGAACACTCGGCAAGAAGAAGAAGGCTGAACTCTACTGCTGCCGTTGGTGCCGCCGCCCTCTGCTAAATCGACACCAAAACACAGCACAATAAGATTTCTGTACTCGATCTGGCTGTAGAAATCGATCTGGCTTGGTTCTGTCTGCTGGAGAGATTCAACCAGTCGTGTAAACACATTATCAAAAAAAAACACCTACTATGAACTACTGCAGTCGTGGAAATATATCCACGCGTACTTACATTGCCTTAATACACCATTGCATCTTTCTGTATTCCGCTGAAAAACCCCTATTGCATCAGTATTTAACTCGTTTCGGGGCGGCAACAACAGGACAGAAGGCTTAGAGCGAACGGAGCTGAGCTTTTTATGATGGATCACCGTTCATTTGTGCAGACAACGAGAGAGTCACCAAGGCGGATGGATGTCGTGTGTCCATTCCATGTGACCAATTTTATAAGGCCAAGGTTTCTAATACACTCAATATATTTCATGCCAGGAAGGAAAAAGGCTATCGCTCAAAAAAAAAGCGGTCATCAGGATTAGGAAACCGCTTTCGACTGTTGCTGTATACTCACAGTGTTATTCAGTTTATCATCGTCGTTCCAGTATTGTGTATATATCCATTTATGTAGATTTTATTAGGTTGGTCTAAGTCACCCACTCACGTATAGCTTGAAGCGTTCACACAAAGAAATGGTTTCATTTTCTTTCGTCGTACCCGACCCTGCCCCATCTATGTGTGTGTGTGAGTACATATTTCCTCTCGAGAGGAAATATCAGCCATAATAAAAGGGGATTTATGTGGCGCCACTCAGAATCAACATTTCATCATTTACCTTGCCCATTTGTTTTTTTCAGCAACAGTTCGACGAAGACGACGACGACGACGACGCCGTCGCCGGCGCCGCTACTGCCGCACCGACTATGGTCTAAGCAGAACTACAGTCACATAAGGACTTTTAGTAAAGTACGCTGTGGTTGTGTCGTGCTCCAGACCGGGCGACGCCAGAGAGGCGTGAGTGCAGCACCAGACTTTATCGTATGCGTCAATTTAAACCCGTTCTTTCTGTCCACATCCACTTCATGATGGATGGATGGAGGAGCGTGGAATTATGGTGCAGCATATAGATAGATAGCTATTCGTGTATTGTAGCCATCGAACTGGTTAGGCAAGGAGCTCTGAAGAGGATGTTGAAACTCATTCCGTCGGTTGGGTGTGTGATAGCAACACCGGAAATGCTCTTCTTCTCTTTATGGCAGGTCGGTCGACCGGTTGGTCTGTATCGAATGAATGGCTAATTGAGTACGATACGCAATCGCGGCATTGACATTGACGAGAGCAAAGAGGCAATTTGATTTTGTTGACTTATCGTATCCTCGTCGTCTTGGCTAACTCGAGACGAACGAGTCCCTCCCCGATGCATGGGGATGTTTGTGTCAAAGAAACACGGATGCGTTCGGTCAATCGAGATACGTGCTGTGTGTCTGCCTGCAAGCGACGATGATCAGGGTGGCACTCTGTATTATATATAGTTGTTCTTGCTAAGCGTTCATCTGAAATCTCGCGTCAAGTTTCGACTGGACGGTATTCCTAAGTGCTCGACTATAATCCGAAATAAATTAAGAGGGGCTCAATGTGTCTAATAAAGCAGCGACAATGGCGATAATCACGATCGCCTTTACTGTCACAAGCGGATACGAAATCTTACGGAAGATTGACTTTTGATTTGTAAGAGACAAATCTCTCGCTAAATTGAGACGGCAACCTGCCTTGTGTTTTGTTGTCCAAACAAGTTGTACCTTGTATACCTTACCTGAAAGCTCTTAGTTAACTGCTTATACAGTTACTACTGACTTTACCCAGAGTTTTGTTAGAGAACGGTCAAGTGTGGTTACTGACACATAAACTACGCTCGATCGTGATGAACGATTTTTGAAGCTTCTCTGCGCTCCATTTTTATAGAACTTCGAAGTTAACAATTTGCAAAGATGCGAGTTATAAACAAAGTTGCAACTCGAGTTAACGGACGTCTCAAGAGGGGTCTCTGGTCCCGCTTTGGACCGTGTTTGTGTTATTGTACTCGCAGAACATTCTGCTATAATAATTCTATTTCAAAATGTAGACAACCAATCTCTGCGTTTTCATCGAAGTATATATATATATATATATATATATATATATATATATATATATATATATATATACAACTAAATAATAATAAATACATAATAATGTCGACCCGGTACGTTGTCGCCAGGTGTCCGCTTCATGCGAAAACAGTCGATTGATTAGTTCGCAAAGAAGGTTTTAAATTTGTTTCTGCCGATTTAAACACATTTTCAATGATTCGAGATAGCTTTTTTTTTTTAGCAAAAAAGCATGGCTGTAGAAAATTAATGACATCCATTTTAACAACAACTTTTCGTAACAACAATCATTTAACTTACCTTTGAACATCGTTTTTTTTTGTTCACATATGTCGAGTGGATTCCTCAGTCATCGGGTCATGATCGTTGTTGTTCTCATAACAACAACGGCTATCACTAATATTGATACTCTAAAGCAAACATGTATTTGTCCAGAGGACGTGAGAGGTGGGGAATACAACAAATATCACGACGTGCGTTATAATGATATATCGCACTCACGCGCATGATAATTATGATTGAATCGATTCGATTCCAATCAACGGGTGACCTAAGTGCCTGTCATCGTCGTTCGTTCACTCAACCTAGGCTGCGCTCGCATGCGAACCTGTTGATGATTGAAGTCGGATTAAAGTGGCACAACCCAATTAGTGCCGCTTGAGTTGAATTGCTTTTTTTTCCTATCCTTCACGATAACACAATATCTGGCGGACGCGTGTGGCAAAACTTTGAACGGTAGAGCATGAGATTTTGAATCGAATAGAGGGAAGCTGCATCTCTGGACCCTGCGAGCAATGGATACCCGTAAACATGTTGCATGAGGAACAACTCGCTAGATACGACGGTGTCGTTCGGTGAAATGTCATCCTCTCTGAACGGCCGAAATACGCAACACTTCTGTAACCCTTATGGCTTCTCCGGGTTAGGGGAAATTTACCTGCTATACTGACACAACCATCAGCTAATTACAATACAGATTCAGACCGCTGTGAGAGATTATTATAATAATAATAACCACAACAGCAGTAGCGACCGTGAAGATTAGTGAACTCTTCGACTGCCATGCTAGTTCGAAAATTTGTTATACATGAAAACACTTGTGAATCTATGTAATTGCAGCGATATCCTGCTTATCCCGCATAGTTTTACCTTCGATACGAAGATACTACGTATTAATATTAGACGTTATAAAACGTCTGTTTGACCGCAAAT
Source organism: Stratiolaelaps scimitus (assembly GCA_019614645.1). Taxonomy (NCBI): domain Eukaryota; kingdom Metazoa; phylum Arthropoda; class Arachnida; order Mesostigmata; family Laelapidae; genus Stratiolaelaps; species Stratiolaelaps scimitus. The sequence continues at coordinate 2,222,420 of JABWDB010000044.1, read as the reverse complement.
ATAAGGAATCGTTAAGAACGTGCACGAATTATCTCTAGAACATTTAGTCGGAAATGTGCCAGGTCCATTGACAACAGCAACAGATATATATATATATATATATATATATATATATAATACACGAAAACACTTGAAATGAACGATTTAGACATTAAGATAGTTAGTCGTCCGCCAATGATGAGAGATTAAATACATAACAAACAGTAGAAATTAACATTCGGTCATTAAGACAGTTAGTAGTCGATCGAAGCGATTCATGCCTGAAACGCCTCGCTGTATAGAAAATTATCACATTCCCTGTGACCGTATCGAATGGTTCCAATTCTGTCTGCGATATCTCCTGTTCCTGCCCCTGCATTCGGTAACTCAGCGCGAATCTGAATACATGTAATTAGCAACTGCCGGAAAACTCAAATATTACAGCTGCGTCGCAAACGCTGATCACTGTGATATTTTTATTTTATTTTCATTGACGTTTCAGCAAACTAGTTCTGGTCGTGTATGCTGTCTTGGCTAAATGGGGGTCCGGTTTCCTATATTTTTTTTTACCATTAGCGTGCGGCTCCATCGGATGGTTCCTCTGTTTCTCTGACTTATTTTTCTTCGTCTTTCGTGCCAGCTTAAAGTTCAGCTCACCCAATCTGACGCTTTTGTCTTCCACTTGTCGAGGGGATGGTTATCTATAAAATTTATATCCTACGCTTCTCATCGTTTTGCTGAAAACGACGTCACCAACAACAACAACTCAAGCAACGCCAAGCTTAGCACACATGCTGACACCACACACACACACACACATATATATATATATATATATATATATATACATATATCGTGTGTGTATGGAACATTCAACTTGTTCCGTGGGCCTGTTCGGACTGCGAGTTCTTTGCAGACTGGAATCGACTGTTTGTGGCGCTTATGGTTGCGGTGTTTGTGTTAGTTGTACATCTTTTACTCAGCCCGAGTGTGTTGTCGGTCGTAATTCTTTTCTATTCACAATGGCAACTGTAACAAGAATAAGAATAATTATCACTAGTAGCGTCATCGTAATGATCATGAATAGTAATTAATATAATAATAGGCTGTTGCAGCTCCGTTTTAGGAGAAGTGCTTGTGTGTTGGTCGTGTAAATGATGTTTTTGCTCTAGCTGTGCGTATTGCCAGAGCTGTTATTGCCAGGCCAGGGAAAACCTTTGGCCGTTAGATAATGAGCGCGTTTTCTAGCTGTCAATGTTTTGAACTCGCGCGAAGTTGCTAAATGCAGAGTGTTAAACTAACAGCAACGCTTCCAATCAACAACAGGCTGCACGGAGCAACATTTAGTGCTGCAGCTCAGCTGCATGCTTCGGCTTGACCATTTAATGGTTTTGTCGGCAGAACACCACAAACAAAAACGCAAGATGGACTGGGCACTAATTTAAGATGCAATATTCGTTCGGTTTAACAAAACGGACGGCGCCCTAACGAAATCGTTCAATCTATTAGTCATTACGACAACTTGAGTGTAGGTTATGCACCTACATTTCACCTACGTACGTAGGCTCATCGAATAATTAAGGTAGGATCGGCGGATCAGACAATCGATCACAACCGGATCTCTCCCAAAGTCCCAGTTGCGTCAGTGCCTCGAAGCGACGTGGCACAAGGACATTCACGACACACACGAAAAAAAAATCGACTGATCAAAATGCGATATTTCGATCTAATATTGGAGAGGAAGGATAAAGTGCCGAGTTAGGTGATGCCATCAGCGATCGATGTTGTTATTCTCGCGGCCATCAAAGATTGATAGTTCCCACCTGCGTTCCAGACAAACGGCAGCAGCGTCTACCGCCGCTCCTGTGCGCCAAATACACGTTCTCAGCGATAATGTGTAGTCGACTGACGTGCGTCCCCTACCAATCTAGCAGCCTGGCCGCCTGTCAACGACGGTGCCTGCTGAACAACGGCATCAGGAGTCGATCGTTTGTAATACAGCGACTGGCTCGCGTCACTTGTCTCTCTCTCTCTCTCTCTCTTTGGTCTCTGGCGCGCGACCTGGGAAATTCGACATAGAGTTCGCTAGCCGGAGACTCCATTTTTTTTTGTGGTTTTTATTTTACTGATAAACAATGGGCTAACAATTGTGCCCGCACACTATGTGCAAATGACATCGGAGTGTGTTAGCATGTATGTCTATGAGCTAGGGGCTCGGTAGCGGTAATAATGAATTAGAGAAGTCCTTTTTAGAGATTTTTGATGGCATAAACAAGAGTCGTGTTTTGCGGGACTAGTAACGTGAACATAAGGCGACACTAACTACAGCTGCAACAATTAAATTAGGTTTGCACGTGTAAATGAAAAAACAGATTAACGGATAAATTGGATATTGAATATATAATTTATTCTCGTACAAATATAGGATATTGGTGAGATTAGAAGGGAGTGGGGAGCCTTGGAATATATTGTGAATGAAAGGACATTGCAATGCTCTGAGTCACGCGTACTTGATTAGCTCCTCAAAGAGATGTTTCTCCATGATGAATTTAAAATCGGGCACAGAAGTATTTTGCGAACGGACACCAACAGGCAGTGAGTTCCAATGGAGAAAAACCGCGCACTGCAAAAGTATAGCGACCAACGTTTTTTTACAAGGTACCGGTAATAATACATTAGTGGCACTGCCTCGTTACTCGAGGCTACCGTCAGTTCTCAAATGTTCCGGGTGAACCCATAGATAATTCTGAAGATAAATAAAAGCTTTAATAAATAGGAAACCATAAAATGTTATTGGAAATAAAAACTCGTGTGGAGGGATTGAGAGAAGATGATCGAAAATGGGCTCCGAGATGGCCTTTGTTGGAGAAAGATAGATATTTTAGCCACACAGTTGTTTCGCTTCACATGAGGGAATGACTAATGTACACAGATACGTCTTTACTCACACAAAAGCTTCGCCCTGAGCTGACTGACTCTCAGCTGTCTTTGTTCTATATAGCAGAAAGGCCCCTGTACCCCGTTCCATCATTGCTTCGTAGATTTGGCAGGGGGGAGGCTTATGCGTTGGCCAAGAATAGGGATTGGTGATCGCATTTTCTCCGATATTTTACCTTATCTGGAGTTCCCCCAAAGACACTTAGAGAATTAAGTATTGTTGTAGCCAGATAGGCATTATTACACAAGTGGTGGTTATATTATTGATGTGGTACGTTTGCAGAGATATATGTATCATATTTATATTTATTTATATTATATTATCGATATTGGATTGCTTTTGTTTGTCATGCTTTGATAGAAAGAATGCATTTTTGGATGTCACACTAAATCCAATTCGGGCTGCTTGCAGGATCAGCGTTTCGCGGTGGTTTTCCTGGTAAATTGGGCTTGGAAAATTACGCCCATGCCTTCCAGTTACTGGCCGGGCCAAATGGATGTCCTCGGCGAAGAGGACGACAAACTTATACAAGGTAAACATAAGCAAATAGGAAGTATTTCCGCTTCGTCATTGACCTATGCACTTGTACGTCATGTGTTCCTAATTAGAAATAATTTCAAAGACAACCAATATTAAAGCAAATTCGCTCAGCGACTAAGATCCGTATGCGTACTGTGCACGTCAGCTAATCGCTAATATCATCTTGAAGTAAAACTCTATCCAATGGACCGTGATTTGCTAACTCAAACCCTGTGGTTGTGCGAAATGAACAAGTAACATACGTGGGTTTTCCTCGCAAAGGGAACGTCCTTGAAATGAACCAACTAGATTATGTTGTCTCAATTATAACATTTAAACCAACATAGTGTTTCCCCACCCGTACACGTTTCTGTATCAAAGGGCCGATTTTGTGGAGACTCTCAGACATCAGGATTAATAACGACAACGAATCGAATTGTATCCGAATATTTGTTGTTGTTACTGTTATTGCTTCTTCATGGCGTTTCTGTCCGGCCTATTTTGGATTCAGGTATCAAACTCTTGAGTTGGAGAAGGAGTTCCACTTCAATCACTACCTGACTCGGCGACGGAGAATCGAGATCGCGCACGCACTCTGCCTAACCGAACGACAGATTAAGATCTGGTTCCAGAACAGGCGGATGAAGCTGAAGAAAGAGATGCGAGCATCGAAGGACGGCGATGCTGACGACGATTGTAAAGAAGACAAAGATGGCGGCGATGAGGATGACAGCTCAGATCAAAAGGACACAAAGTAAGCGCTTATACACGAGTTATTATATAATAATCATATGCACATGCAATCTTCACATCGAATTCGCAATAACAGTGAAAACCATTGTCGTTGGCTTTGACGCCGTTGTGCCGCTAGGCAACATACACGTCGCTAACGACTAACTCAAAAACGGTCTCTCTCGTTTCAGAGCTGGCAGTTCGACAGACGCGGATACGACAACTCTGGCGAGTGATAGCGGTGGCGACTCTGAGGATGAAGAGGTGGACCCTGTCGGGGTAGAGTCTGCCGAAGTGGCAGGTGTCAGACATCTCAGGGTCTTTAAAGGTCTAAAGGGGTTCAAGGATCACAGTAACGATAAAAGCCTGTCTACGGATAGGGCGTCTGATGAGCGAGGTTCGAGTACTCCGCCTTGTCAGGCAGTGCAAGCACCGACAGGGGAGACCCGAGTCATCGGTGTATTAGGGGACAACAGTCCTCCACCTTTGCAACAGCCGAGCCCTGTTCCGTTTAACTATAGGTAAGTGTGTTGTTTATGGGTCATGTCGACGAAAAGTTGAACCATAATGTACTATTGTATTGCAATGCTTGTTGATATCTGACGGACATCCTAACGATGTTTTTGCTAGATTTTAGTAAATTCTTTCTCCTTGGTCCGTTGTTCCTAAGTTTCTAGCACAAAAACAAACTGTCTTTACGTCCATACCACTACGCTCAATACATCCGTATTAATCTGCTGAGGGTGTATTTCCTTGTACCGGTTATTCTAATTTTATGTTAAACCTGTTTCTACATTCATTAGCATCCCACACCTGAGCAACCTTCAACAAATGTCCCAACTGCTTCAAGCGCCTCAAGGAGGAACAAATCTTCAACAGCAGCAACAGCAGCAGCAGCAGCAACAACAGCAACATCATCAGATACAGATGCAGGTGTCGTCTCCGTCCGCGACACCAACAATCTTCTTCCCGCTCTCGTTCGCTCCACCTCCCTGTGGCGAAACCGCTTCACCGTCACCGCCAGCGACAATTCTTAACGTGATTTAAGCTGCCGTTGTCTGTTTAAGATCATTGATACAATGATTATCTCTGCGGGACTGTCGCCCCATGATTTGTAGATAGTTAGGACGGCTGAACTGATTTAAGATCGATCTCTTTGCCCATTTTTTTTGCTAGCTTTCTACAATGCATTGCTCCAAATTGAAAATCACTTGAAAATAGATTATTCAAACGCCATACTTTGAGCCACGAAAAAAAAGGCGCACTCTTCAACATCAACAATTGTGTTAAAGGCAACTTCGGGAGTGAAATTTGCCACTTGTTCAAATTCATCGTCCTGTTAAGTTGTTAGGCGCTATGAAATGTATTCGCCACCGATATTGAGCCAAATGAATGTTGTATTTCTCGAAATGTCTGAAATCGGAAATGCCTGTGACCAGCTCTCGAATACGCGAATATCTATCGCATGCCAGAATATCTATGACAGTTACAGCCAACTTGTTACAAGTGCCTATACATGAAAAAATACAACGCCAGAATATGCTAATGACCCTCTGTACTCAGCATCATGCTACACATAAATCTATAATAGATGCCTCCCCGTAGAGTATCTCATCCCGTGGAAGATACGTGCAATCCCATACCAAGTGTAAGTTATTTTTAGTTGAGAGTTTCTTGCGACTCCAAATACGAATGTGCACCTATTAACGATGAGCATACAGCCGCAGTGGGTCCCTGCGGGGACACTCGTATCATTTTCATTTCGACCTTGTTGGGAGATTGCTAGGGGGGCCACTCAAATCAACAGTAGGACCGGCCAGACCGTGCAAACTCGGCTGATCAGTTTTGGTTATCGCCCGTTCAGTGTATACATGCCGTATGCTTCCAGCGTTTTTGATCGTTCGAGTTGTATTTGGCAACTCAAAGCAATATCTCTAGAAAATTTTCAGTTTCTTTGAAATACGTAACACATGTTTATCTTAACACATAGGTGCAAAGATTAATATCTGTATAACGAATATACGAGATTGCATACAGATGTAATAGAATACAGACAAGTATATAAATATATATATATATATACATGGCAACATTTTTTGTATAGGTAGACGGCGTGTTCAGCCACTGTAACGTGTTGAACCGGAGGTGCCCTAAAGTTGAGTACCTTCGTAACAGAGACCCTACTCATTATGCTAGCCCAAGAGCTAAGATGAGTCAGATTTATTTGATTCTGTTAATTAATGGAAATAAAACTTCATTAAGCTGCATTTCCTATTCCGTGGTCCGATATCCCTGAAACCGTCTAGCCATTATCAGTTATCGAAACCATTGTCGGATTAATGGACGAAATTCAGGCCGAGTTAGTCTTGTGGGAAGACATATATATATATATGTATCAGTGTGAAATACTGTTGCTCGTAATGCGTAGCACTCGATGGCTGGTTGCAGCTATGAGTACATTGTCTCTCTGAGGGAAACGCGTTTGTCTCCACCTGTTGGCCACCAAATCAATGTTAGGCTTTTTCTCTTTGTACACATATGATGTCTCAACTCCCCCCAACGTCCGCCTCTCGAGGTGTACAATTGTCGCCCTTCTTAGTTAGATGATGGAGCTCTATATCTATTAGGATAACCATTGATATTAAATAAAGTACATTATTTGCTTAACAATTTGTTGTTGTTTTTTTAGTTTTAATTATTTACGACAGGAAAAAACATTTGTCTGAGAATCAAAAAAGTTTGATTAAGGGTTAGTTTGACCATCGGCGAGCGGGGCCGTGAACTTAGCAAATCCGCCGCTAAGCGACTCGCTTACTGTATGATAATATCGATTTTCATTCAATAAACTGCATAGCATATTCTCAATTCTCAGTACTGCCCTCTAAGATTCTTTAAATATTTGCATAGTTTTGGATAATAGTTATTTGTATTTACTGAAACATCGAACTTATTGCCCCTCGCCTTCATCACGTCGGGGCGGGGGGCCCTATAGCCGCGACTTTCCCGGGAGAGGCTGTCGAGCCTGTGCTCATCTTTATTTTTAAAATGAACATTTTTAGAAGCACTACCCTTTATATTTATTTACATATAAACAAATTGAACCGTCAATTGGTTACGAAGATCGTACTGTGTCAATTCGTTACGCGGGCTCCCTCCTCAAAAACAGCAATAATTGTGCAGTGTAAGGATAGCGCATTTGAATGGTTGAGTTAACATTTAATTAAACGTTTCGTTGGATGAACAGCTTTGAACTCTATGCTTAACGAGCAGGGAGCACAGGTTTCTGTGAGCTACGAAGTGTTGAATTGTCACGATGTCAGTCATTGTGGAAGAAATTTAATTCTGTCTATTCTTCCAAATAATTTTTATTTCCAAATTGTTTTCCCGATTTCTGCGTCAAACAATCACTAGTTCCAATGAAAGGTGCCCACATATAGGTATCCACAAGATTTCCCCTCAATAGGTAAATGTAAATATATATTACTAGTATCCTAATAAATCAGGTTTACTAACCCTCAATGTCAATATGTGCATTGTGGTGACCTTCTCGTATTGCGTTACTCTCTCCTTTAGCCTCTCGACACCATACGGGAGGGGTCCCGGCACAAAGACGAGGCAAAATAGTGCATCTAGTACATGTATTGCAATTGTTATGTGTTGATCTATTTCACTCTGTTGATACTCACGGGTACGAGCGACGTCTATTTTACATTTCAATAGGTATCTCGACAAGAGATTTTCTTCCGACAAGCTGAATTGAGCATTGCTATGGCATAATCTATCCAAATATTCTCATCATGTAAGGATAGTCGAATCAAACTTATATGATTGTGGTTAAATTGACAAAACAAGCTGGGTCTAGTTCCTCGTACGCAGAACGAGCAGACACAGATGGCCTGACGATATGCACACCTATTGTGGCTGCATTATGTTTTGTCAACTCAATTATACTCGTACAAGCTAGATTCGACTGTCCTGGATGACTATATTTGGATATGTAACGTGCGTTAGATAGATGATTAGACTTTTGTTTCCTCGAATTTGTAATTACTATTTTTACCGTATTTGTGTCGGTGACATATTGCATATCGCTCATTCTGACCGATCACGCGCAGAAATATTTGCCTTAAATTTTCGCTCATCTGTAATATTTGTTTTCTCTCATTCAATGTTTGAAGTTACGATGATGAATTCGTCCATCGCGGGTAGGACGCTCCGCTCCGTCCATCGCTAGCAGCGGGTATGGTCCGATGCCCTGCACCAGGAGCTGCGGGACTCCCTCCTGGCCTCTGCGCCACACGTTGCTGACCAAGCTCGCCTCCGGGCTGTCGACAGGCCTGGTGCGGGGGCGTGGCTCCACGCGCTGCCCTCCTCGTCCCTTGGTACGGCTCTCGACGATCGCTCCCTCCGCTTCTGTGTGGGCCTTCGCCTCGGGGCCCCTGTCGTTGCGGCCCACAGCTGCGAGCGTTGCGGGGACCCCGTCGCCACGAATGGCCATCACGGTCTCTCGTGCGAACGCAGCGCCGGTCGCCATCCGCGACACACGATGCTTAATGACACGCTCGTGAGGGCCCTCCACTCCGCCGGTATCCCTTGCACAAGGGAGCCACAGGGCCTCGACACCTCTGACGGGCGCCGCCCTGACGGCCTCACCCTTATCCCCTTCCATCGAGGCCAGCACCTGGTTTGGGACGGCACTGTGGTTGACACCCTAGCACCTTCTTATGTCAACCACTGTGCAACCATCCCCGGTTACGCAGTAGCGCGTGCGGAGCGGGCACAGCTGAGGAAGTACGCCGCACTCCAAGCAACGCACCTGTTTTCCCCCCTTGCCTTTGAGACCCTGGGCGGGCACGGCCCTCTCACTGCGAACTTCCTCGAGGGGGTCTACCACAGGTTGATCCGCGCCACCGGGGACAAGCGCGCTGGCTCTTTCCTCCTGCAGCGCCTGTCCCTCGCTGTGCAGAGAGGCAATGCCATCGCCTTCCTCGGGACGTTGTCGTCCTCACCCCCCCCCCCACCCCATAATCCCTAGAAATTCCGACCTATTGTAACGTTTAATATATTATAATAAATATTGATTCGTCCATATATATATAATATATATATATATATATGTATTGTTCAAACTTTGAAAAATCTAACCTTCCTTATGGTAATATTCAAGTCTGTAACGTTGCAAATGTGTACTATTGTATCGATTCGGCAGAATGACCCTCACCATTTTATATTTTGCCGAGGTCAACATGATGTTCCAAGGCCCTCCCGTGTTTCCCTATGTCGAACATGCAGTTTCGTAGCCTGCCTAGAACCGGCGGATTTCACAGAGATGCTATCAGGTCAAATTTTATGATTGTCTAAACGTCTGTCTATGTATGGCATAAAGTAAAGTCTCAATAGCAGTTACGAGACACCAATGTTGTAATCAATCCCATCGTATTTCCCACGCAGTGCAGATCTTTCCGTGATCGCTGACACCATTAATCAGGGGTATCTATAATACCGTGAATTAGAATCTTGCACACTGTGAATTTTGCACACAGAAAAACAGAATCAACATGCTTGATGTGCTATTCTATGTGAACGACTATGCTAGGTGAGCTTATATTATACAATAGTTGTTGCCCCTGTGAGAATTATTATTGATATGAAGCCATTTCACTAATAGATGCTACCCATACAGGGGGAATTTTCTAAAGGAACGCGTTTTATTTTTTCAACCTATTTGCTATTTAGACGTATTATAGATGCCCACGAACATACTGCCCGTACTTACTGTTAATGCATCCTAACGTCTGTTGGGAATTAGCCGGGTAGATTATCCCTTGAATTTATAAATGTTATCTTGCATATGCTGTCTCGGATATATTGGAAATTGACTTAGTAGTGATGTCGTTTTCTCTGTTGTGTCTAGAGACGTTGCTAACCCCTTCAGGGGATCGGAACCATCGAAGCAAAAATGCTTCGAAAGCGAAGGAATCGGATGCACAAGATAGTTGATTCGCAAAAATATAAAAATTATGTTCGTGCCAATGTATTCAAAGAGGGACGCGTCGGGCCCACAGCGGCAGCCGCTCCCAGGCTCATGGTGTCGCAGTGTCTGGTAAAGCACGTAGTGAAATCCGTAGACTGCGAAACAGTGGCTACGTGTTGATTTCATGTTCTACGAGCCTTCCTTCGTGTGAAGTTGGTCATAGCTCGGAGTCCGAGGAACTCTGGATCTCATAATCGCGAATGGACTGTCGGTCGATAGCCTCCTGCCTCTGGAAACTCGAAACGTCGCCTTAGCTCTCACACAAAGAGTGATGTATCGCAGAGCCCGTAAACGCGCCTGTTTCTCGTTGAAACGGGTCTTAAACGTAGTCAGATAGGTCCTTAAACACGCTCTAGAGAAACGGACTTTACAAATGGTTTATCGAAGCTGAGTAGGTATAACGTAGTCGCATGAGCGCCCCGTACAAGGCGCAACGGGCAACATTCAAGTCGAAGAGATCCAGCGCCGTCCCAAGGGAGAAGTTCCTGATCGCGTCGGGCCCACAGCGGCAGCCGTTCCCAGGCTCATGGTGTCGCGGTGTCTGGTAAATCATGTAGTGAAATCCGTAGACTGCGAACAGTGATGGCTCCTCTATCGTCATGGCTGCTACCAAAGCTTTCCACGTCCCTTGGCCAATGAGTTGATCCCGAACGATCAACTAATGTATGTCAGTGTTATTCCCAAGGCAGTCAAGGAGTTAAATGTTGAATGACAGTTTACATTTTAATTAGGTACATGTTGTTATGTCGTTAAACCGCAACAAGTCTACTGAGGCAAGCATCCTTCCGCGGCGGAACTTTCTAGTCTCAGTCGTTCTAAAGTTCACTTCCAGGCTCATGTTGGAAACGTAATCCTTGAAAGCACTTGGCGCCTGTTGAAGATGGTGCCAGCTAGTGCTGAAGAGTAGCATATAGAAGAGGTCTCATCTGTAAGTGGCGTTTCTTGATCTCTCGTCTGGCAGGTCATTCTGGCGCAAGCAAGTTGAAAGAGTGCACCATCTCTCGGAGCCAGACCTATCGAATGTAGGTCGGATCCAACAAATACCTTAAAAAATGCTAGCGAGTGCATCGAATGGACCTTGATGGGTATATCCTGGAAGATCGTGTAAGACATGTACAGCCAGCTCTTAAAAAAATAGTATATAAGACTGTCCAGCAGGACACGAGAAGGAGGACTTGCTGTAGGAGCTCGTTGCGGATCAAGTCTGACCCTGGTGACTTGTTCCGCAGCTGCCTAAACAATGTGTCATCACTTATTTTGCCTCATGTCTTAGTTCATCCTATGTTGATTACGTAGAGTACTCGATCGTGCGGGATCCAGGCCGATTGGAAAATGTCACATGACGACGTCCGCCTGAACCGAGCCGCAGCACTTACGTCTCGCTGCAGCGGCAGCGTCAGGGATGCCGGCTAGACTCATTCAGTAATCGCCTTTGTTGTCTATTGAGACAGCCTTTGCACTCAGTGAGTAGCGGACGTCAATTAAAGCTTTTATCATGGACATCTCGAGGGGATGAATCGCCAATGTTAACCAATGTTGTTGGTAGCCATGCGTGGCAATTCTACATGAATTTATGTTGAATCACATAGATTCATGGGCCAGTTCAGTTCGTCTTCTTCTCGGAGCGAATTCTCACCACCCAAAAAAAACTCAACTCGGCTGTCAGGCAGATCTGTAACGAAGATATCGATACTCGAGCTGCCCTTGTGGCTCTCAAAAGTTGCTACACGCGTATCATTCATAATCGTCCGGCCGCTATTGGACCGTTGCCTCGAGAGGACGGCCGTGATGCTCGACCGGCTGCCCCTGTTATCGGCTCACCAGGGGCTGTTCCTGCTTCGGTCCTGTTTCTCGGCGGCACGCATGCAGCACTTGCTTAGGACATGCCCGGCCGGCACTGAGGCTTCAGCCCTTCACGAGTATGACGACTTGGTGTTGGAAGCCCTGACGACGATCCTGAACCTCCAGCTCCCTCCGGAAGCGGCGTCGCAGGCTTCCCTTCCAGTCCGCTTCGGTGGCCTCGGCATCCTCAGTGTACGCCGCTTGGCTGACGTTTGCTACGCCGCGTCGCTTACGGCGGTTGCCGACATGGTCGCTACAGTCCTCCCCCCCGAAGCGCTCGCCCACTTCTCCGCTTCCCAGGAAGCTGCCCTTGACCAGACGGGCGTCCGCGCTCGGGTCCCTCCGGACAAACAGAGCAAGCAGCGGGCGTGGTCCGATGCCCTGCACCAGGAGCTGCGGGACTCCCTCCTGGCCTCTGCGCCACACGTTGCTGACCAAGCTCGCCTCCGGGCTGTCGACAGGCCTGGTGCGGGGGCGTGGCTCCACGCGCTGCCCTCGTCGTCCCTTGGTACTGCTCTAGACGATCGCTCCCTCCGCTTCTGTGTGGGCCTTCGCCTCGGGGCCCCTGTAGTTGCGGCCCACAGCTGCGAGCGTTGCGGGGACCCCGTCGCAACGAATGGCCATCACGGTCTCTCGTGCGAACGCAGCGCCGGTCGCCATCCGCGACACACGATGCTTAACGACACGCTCGTGAGGGCCCTCCACTCCGCCGGTATTCCTTGCACAAGGGAGCCACAGGGCCTCGACACCTCTGACGGGCGCCGCCCTGACGGCCTCACCCTTATCCCCTTTCATCGAGGCCTGCACCTGGTCTGGGACGGCACTGTGGTTGACACTCTAGCACCTTCTTATGTCAACCACTGTGCAACCATCCCCGGTTACGCAGTAGCGCGTGCGGAACGGGCAAAGCTAAGGAAGTACGCCGCACTCCAAGCAACCCACCTGTTTTCCCCCCTTGCCTTTGAGACCTTGGGCGGGCACGGCCCTCTCACTGCGAACTTCCTCGAGGGGGTCTACCACAGGTTGATCCGCGCCACCGGGGACAAGCGCGCTGGCTCTTTCCTCCTGCAGCGCCTGTCCCTCGCCGTGCAGAGAGGCAATGCCATCGCCTTCCTCGGGACATTGTCGTCCTCACCCCCCCCCCCCCCATAATCCCTAGAAATACCGACCAACCGTATGTTTGAATAAACGATTTTTTTTTTTTTTCATAATCGTACAGTCGAAATTGTGAAAAGCACAATCGGCGTTATTGGGCTTTCCGGGATATCAAATCCAGTGTTTAGGTGGCCAGCGGACACGTCGCCACTAGGACGACCTGGCAGGACAGAGCGTTGTACCAAGCATTGTTCTACGAATGGTGCCGTTGCCCAGGTTTCTGTGAGAACGATGACCTCTGCACCAGTGAGTCTCGGGGCATCCTTGCTGCTCCACTGTACGATGTCCAGCGTATTTTGCGAAGATCCTTGCGTCTAATGCTGCGGCGGCAGTATCCTTTACAGCCGCCGCAACATTCGCAACATAAGGAACAACAATTTGTTCCTTAGAGGACAGCGCCGCTTCGGCGCGTTCGGGGGGGTGGGGGAGAGTTCCTTTTCTACAAGATCTCTTCTGCGTCCTCGTCTCTACGGCCTTCCCATCGTGTAGCTATTCTCTTAGTAGTAATTGATTAGTTAATTATCAACGTGGGCGACCCGCTGAATATGAACTATATTTATTCTCTTTCTTTCCAGCTTCAGCTCGTTTATTTTTTTTTGATAACGTCCTCGATCACATTGGCAGCCTTCCTCCAACCGAAAGTCCTATAGTGTAGGCCGAGTCGCTTGCGTGAATGCGCGAACAGGATCTTCGTTTTGTGACGACAAAATGTGAAAAATACATTTCGTGTCTATTAACTATTGAGGGCTGATTTCTATTATCTCACAACTGGAGCCGGAGACGACTGTTTTGCGTATAAATTCTGCTTGAAAAAGACTCAGATGCCGATCCTTCTTCATAAATCTTCTCGTCCAAGTTCTTCCTTCGCGGTGAAGGGCAGTGGGCATTCATAATTTCTATGACCCCATATCTCCTATTATTAGTTCCCACCATACCACAGTCTCCATATTTTCCAATGTGAGTGTACTGGAGCTGGGTGGATCAGCGCTCATCTAAAGTATCTGCAGTGAGCTAAAATACCTGTAGAACTACCACAGTTAATGTTTACTTTCTAAGAACTGAAACCACTGACTGTCTGGGTGTCAAGCCTCGCAATCAGTTTATGGCGAAGAGCCGACATTTCGCATGTTAGCTTACTTCATTTGCCTTCCGTTTCGTCCAATGATGTTCTTCATTATCGACGACAAAACAGTTGCTTGAGCAAACTGATTGAAAATACAACGGATGTGCGTGCCACTATACTATGTGAGCAGAAGTACAAAATATCGAGTTGGACGTTTTGGTGACGAGTTGTAAACAGCAATTCGAAAGTATTGCTTACCATGTGGGTCGAACAAGAAAATTAGGACCATTTGAATAAATACTGAACAATGAAGAACACCCCAAGCGATGGCTCAGTTGATTCAAATATAATATTTTATGATGATGGTGATGATGATGCATTACAAATAAATGAATGTACCTGCATTTGAGTTTCATCTTATTTTAAGTGTATACACATTCATATGCCTATTCAGGCGGATGCACAGATAAAAAACAATAAATGGTTAGATAAAGGAATCTACATTATAGAAGCTTATAATATCTTCTGTATTAAAGTTATTATTATACAATACAGCCATTTGGGTAAATATATGGCGTATAGTACACTTTGCCAAAATTAATTGCTATTTTAGATAAGAACGTACAAATGTAATTGTGTTTGCTGAACACTCCGAAAATGTGACAGGAATGTATCCCATATGACGGTTAATAATGATAATAATATTAAAAGAAAATTCAATCTCACATTGGGTTGTTTGGAAATGCTACCTATGTTTGCAAAGACAATTTTGCTTTTGTGCTCTGTAGGAGAATGCTTTTCAGGGTGCCTTTAACTTCGTTGTTTATTTCTAAAGTTTCGAGTTTCAAAATAATCGGTATTCCCCCAAAATTGGTTTGACCCACGTACATCGGTTGCCTAATCTGCGCATTCACCTTATAATAAGGCAGCTTCATGTGTACTGCAGCCATATTGAGCCCAATTGGCCAAACATTTAGCTCGATTTCGAAGCGAAAAACCAATAATGATACTATAGACACAGACATGGACGTTAACTTAACCAAACAGACCCTGATAGGCTGGTTCAACCTGTCAAACATTTGTTTATTATCTATAATGTATTTTTTTCGTAAGTAGTGCATGATTTTCTCCTATAAGCTGTTATAGAGTTAATCTATAACGTAAAAACTAGAACGTGACTAACGGGTATTAGTTATCAATAAATAGACTTCGTTATGTGGCGGATTGTCTGGGCAATCTATATGATGCAGAGATATTTGGTATCTTTTATTATCTCATATTTATATGATATCTGGGATCTTTTGATATCTCAATCCTGGGTTAATACTTTGATTCGTTTAGTATTGAGGCCCAGATTTATTTATTAATCATAATTACAACATTCCTCCCCTTCTTATTTTATGAACCTTCCATGTCAACTATATGATTTGTTCTTGAAGGTGACATTTAAACGTGAAGGTGGACGACGATCTCGTTTTGGATATCGACTTAGTCTTGGGAGTGATATCAGGGAGACGAGGGGGTGAAGTAGTCGGTTCAATAGTACGTTGTTGATTGTAGAGATAAATTAACGGAGACATGGGCTTCTGAGTGGTTAATAGTTTAGACTTGTGACGTAATCGATTAATATGACGTCTCCATATTATGTCCGACTTGTACTTCAAATAATACATTACCAATCCTACGATTGATAATCCCTGTAGTCCATGTTGGTTTATGGGGATTGCGGTAGTCTTTAACGAAGACAATATCGCCTGGTAGCCGATTTGGTTTTAGGCTATATGGGTTTGTTCTTGGCTAATTGATGTTATTCTCTTCCTTGATTAGATCCATGGTTGTGTGTATTTCTCGTTGTAGAAATAGCTTGGCTGATATCAATCCTTCGGCGTTTGGTGTAGCTCGATATGAAAATAGATGAGATGTTAGAGACTCAGAAATGGTTGAATGTTCTCTAAGCTTCATATAAGAACGTTTAAAAGTGTCCACGAAACGTGCTGCTAATCCATTTGATTGTGGATGAAATGGTGGTGTTCGTACGTATTTGGTGCCAATGGATTTACAAAAATATTCGAATGCTTGTGATGTAAATTGAGTGCCATTGTCGGTTATGAGTGTGAGTGGGTTTCCGAAACGGGCGAATAACTCTCAAAGTTTATCGATGGTTAAAGAAGATGTGGCTGAGTTCATTTCAAAAATTTCTGGCCAATTTGAAAATGCGCCAACCATAATTAGGAACATCCGTCCGTCTAAAGGACCTGCGAAGTCCAAATGGATTCGTTTTGCAGGTTTGTTAGCTTTCGGCCAAGGTTGGATTGGCATGCGGTGAGGATCTCTTGAAGCTTTTAAACAGTTTTCACAGTTCTGAACGAAGTGATTAATATTGTTATCAATCCCAGGCCAATAAGCATAGGATCGGGCGATCCTTTTCATACGAGTAATGCCCGGATGTCCTTTATGTAGTTCTTTTAGGATTTTATGTCGTAGATTTCCTGGTATGATGATCCGATCGGTTGAGAGTAATACACCATTGTGTATAGAAATCGCATTTTTACGATTTAATCTTTTCTTTGAAGACAGAACATTTGTCTAATTTAACTTTAAATCCATACTCTTGAATTCGTTCAAATAATTTGAATAATCGTGTATTGGTTTTATACTCTCAATTAGTATATATTTATTACAAACAAGTTAGGACTTAGTTCTAGGGATTATGGGGGGGAGCTGAGGTGGACAATGTCCCGAGGAAGGCGATGGCATTGCCCCTCTGCACAGCGAGGGACAGGCGCTGCAGAAGGAAAGAACCTGCGCGCTTGTCCCCGGTTGCGCGGATCAACCCATGGTAGACCCCTTCGAGGAAGTTAGCAGTGAGAAGGCCGTGCCCGCCCAAGTTCTCAAAAGCAAGAGGGGAAACAAGGTGGGTTGCTTGGAGTGCGGCGTACTTCCTTAGCTTGGCCCAGTCCGCACGCGCTACCGCGTAACCGGGGGTGGTTGCACAGTGGTTGACACAAGAATGCGCTAGAGTGTCAACCACCGTGCCGTCCCAAACAAGGTGCTGGCCTCGGTGGATTGTGTTCTTCAAGAGTAGTTCCGGTGATTATAATGTCATCGAGGTAAGCAGCAACTCCTGTGAGACCAGTAGTCATTTTATCCATTATTTGTTGAAAAATGGCTGGTGCGCATTTAACTCCAAATGGCAGTCTATTAAATTGGAATAGACCTTTAGGCCTTTGCCCGCGTGGGTTCGATTCCCATCTTCGTCGCCAATGTTATAGCCGGGTAACGGGTATTAGTTATGAATGAATAGGCTTCGTTATGTGGCGGATTGACTGGGCAATCTATATGATGCAGAGATATTTCGTGTCTTTTATATCTCGTATTTATATGATATCTGGGATTTTTTGATATCTCAATCCTGATTTAATTCTTCGATTCTTTTAGTATTGAGGCCCAGATTTATTTATTAATTATAATTACAACAACCTGTTTAACCATAAAATCACCAACTAATAAAATGGAGCTTATTATTTTTTATTATTTAAGCAGACTTCAGCTGTTTCCCTTCCCTGTGATAGGCCTCACCTCTACTACGGGGACATGCCGGAGCCACGTTTACTATATCTTCGACTTTGTCGTACCTGGAAAAAATTCCACAGGCTAAAAAGATGATGGCCATTTGTTCACTAGAAAGCGCTTCTAAAAATTGACCGTCAACTTCGGATCAATGGGTGAAAGTTATTGATAAACTAAGCTATTATTCATCACCGTGTGAAGGCAAACAACAGAAATAGCAGCAATGCAGCATCATTGTATGCATATAAGCACAATTTAAGAATAATGTGTTATACAGAATGTTGGAAGTGTGAATATTGTTCGCTGTCGACGCTTCCATATAAAGTTGCAGCAGAACGTACGTACAACTAGATATTCAGCATAGATAGATACGCGCGTACAGGTATAGCATATTGTAGTTTGAGTAATATTCTGTCCTAGTTCTAGGACTCTTGTGTTGAAACGAAGAGTACACCCAACGAGCTAGCTGATACCCTTAAGCATTATATAGAGGGCAGGAAGTGAGTGGGCAAGGATAGGCCACGAGGGTCTCTGGGAGGCCCACTCGGTTTAATGTAAGAAGGCACTAATAAAACGAGAACGAAGGGTCGCGGAACTTCACTTGGTGACCCGCGCACTCGACCCGTGCACATCAAGTCCCGCTGCCGTACTCCCATCCTCACTATACCTCGATCGAAAGTGTGTTTTCACTTCTTAAGGGTTAGGTAAGAACTTGAGCTAGAGGACCAACGAAAAACCCAACACAGAATTTACCCAAACCCAATAACTGTGCGCTTTCAGCTCTATGAAAAACATGTTTACTAGTAGTCAGCCAATCGCAACTAACAGCATATGCAAATTCGAGTTTCGAGTTATCTTTATTGTTTAACGTGGTTCAGCTACTGATGCTGATGTTTCCGTGCGGATCGTTGAATGAATTGCTACCTCAGCAAACGAAAGAATCGTTTTGAAGGTGAACTTGTGGGAATTTCACTACTTTCATATAGAACAACTATAAAAAACATTCGATCGAGTTTCGAGGTTGTTCAAAATAATATTGCGTTCAAAATGAGCATAATGGAGACAAATTAATTCCGTTAGCACTGGAGTACTGTATAGACAATATTGGGACTCCTTAGACAATTCACCTTCATAGTAGAAAATTAGGACTTTGGAAATAATGATACAAGCGTCCTTATTTGGAAGCACCTAATTAGTTTTGATACCAGCTTGTTTCAAGGGTTAAAGCTCCTCAGCATCTACATATACCCTCGTCAAAGGACTTGCCCGTAGGACAATGAGGATCCTTTCGCATCAATTACGCTTTGCGCTTATGACGATATGCAAGACAGGATTGAACGGAAGTGCTCACCAGCTTATATTAAGAATTGAAGTATTTTGACAACAGTCACTGACTTTCCGCTGGAGGTCAGCCCCCAAGATCTACTCAACCCTCAATCCTAAATCCTGCGTCCTCACCATGCGGCGTTCGACACCGGCAGTGCGATCTTCATTACACTTTCGAGGGCAAACTGACAAATTCTTGTATTCAATCCTGCTTCAATCCCGAATAATCATTAAAAATTGGCTACTACAAACTACTTATTCTGTAGTTTCAATATACGCAATAATTAGCTTTTGCGGGAAGGCGGCAGGGTGTCGGGCCGAGATCATCATGTTCACCCCCGAGGGTGAGGCGATATCATAGCCTTTCTGCACAGAAAAGGAAAGACTAGTCACTTTCGAGTCGTTTTATCAGAGGTGCGCAACACTTCATAGCGTAGCAGACTATTCCATTCTTCGCAAAATTTTATCACCTCTCTCATGCAATTCATATCACCGGGGAGACGCCTTGCAATTGCCCAGAGGTAAGTTTGTACTACTAGAAAAGGTTGGGGCTCCCGTCATGAAACACCTTCACGCGTTTTGTTGCCGACGCGATTCGATCAGACCTCCCCTCTGCTGCCGGGCCGCTCGATTTCGGTTCTGACCCGTTTCTCTAATGAGGCGTCCCTCAATTAATGAAAAAAGAACGACATGCAAACAATTTGACGCTAATGGTAAATTATTATTGCATTTATTCCTTTCAGTGTATATGACTGAATTTCACACTTTAAATTGGTTACAAATTTATTGTATAGTGCTACTACGGTATTACCATTTATATGTTTCTTTTTTCGTATGTTTCTATATCCTGCAACTGTTCAGCAGATTGACTTCTTGTCTTATAAATATAAAAGACGACGTGAAACGCCGTTCAAGAGTTAATTCACAGGTCTCCCCCGTTGCGTGGAGAAGGTATTATTTTCCTTTTCGCTTGGCTGATCGATATATATATATATAAATATATATATATATATATATATATATATTATATAGTAACCTGAGGAATCACTTGTATAGCAAAACAAACATGTAAACATTTTAACGTAATTTCAACCTGTTTCGGTTGATGGTTAATAGTTGATAGCCGGAGCCGAAACGTAAACCAAATCGAACAACGTAACGTAATAAAATTAAGATGGCAATGTTCATGCCCACGCCATTGCCTAAATTGTGGGCATGCAACGAACACTCGAATACAAATTCAACAAACAAGCAAATAATAATTAACCATTGAGAAGAGCCATTATCCTCGTCAATAATAATAATAATGATAATAACGATGGTAGTTCACAAGTCCCTCTTTTGGAAACGACAAATATTCAACTGATTGAATACAGCCTACAGTTCAACTAATGGAATACTGATGCTGCTATTGTTATGAGCGTCCCGATCCTTGATATGGCCGCGCTCCTTGTGCCGATCCGAATGTGAGCCCGAATGATGTCCATTGCCGCCGGGCGTATAGTAGCGACCAGTCGGGGAACAATTGGTGCCGTGAGCGTTGCTTCGATTGCGCATCACCGGTGCATGGTAGTCAGATCCTTGCATGACCACAGTCCCAGTAGGGCCGATTCGACGATGCGCCTCGAAACACGTAGGACAATAATACCGAAAACAGGACGGATGTCGGCAGAACACCGGTGTCGATGAGCCACACTCCCTGGTGGTAAGAAAGAGATTTTAAACATAGATGTTTTTTGGAGAAGTTAAGAGAGGTTAAATGTTCGTCAATCGATACGCTTTTATGATAGGAACTATTATGAATAATCGCCTAAGCGAGGTGGTCGATAACATTTCATTGGTTGGATAACTTAAATCGTTAGAGCAGAGATTTCTTCATTTATCAGTATATAATCTTGATTAAGTTAGCGAACACATCTTCAATAGATCCATTGATGCTCGTGGCTAAATTAAATGACGTACACCGTCCATGATAATGAAGTTGTAGGCAAGCAGGCCCGTTAGCACTCAGCCATCTTTAGGCCATAAGTTATGGACCCTTTGTTATTTTTCTTTAGTAATGTACGCGGTGGCCTTCATAAGCATCATCATACTGGAACGCCATGATTTATACATCGATAGATAAAGAGATTGTACGTGTGACTTAGGCTCTATTGCATTTAGGGGTCCGTCTTACGAAGCAATGCTAAAAGCAGTACTGTGGACGGTAAATGTTTAAGGCTGTGAGTCAGACCGGAAAATTTATTTTAGGTTCTATTCTAAAGAGCTCAAAGAACGTCGCTAAATAGCAGTCGCCTTCATTGAATCAACGAACCGAACACAGCAGACTCCTTCCTCAATGTACGCGTCCAGCTGAATGGTCTTGATAAATCGCGGAGTTACAACTTGAACAAACTCAGCCAGCACCGCCTCTCGGAAAGCCGTTGGGGTCTCAAATGTTACCCGGGCAGATCCATTCGGATACCTGAAATCACCGATGTTTATAGTGTTTTATGAATTACTATAACACCTATTGAAAGCATTTCACTACAGTACATAAAACAGTAGTCGGGACACAGTACCTTACTTTTAGCCTACAAGTTTATTACAGTACCCTAGTTGATTCACTAATACACAGTACTATACAGTCTTAAGCCGCCACCTATTTGGTATGGAAGGCACTAAAAGGACCCATCTCGTTTCAGACCTTGGCATAAAGCCGCAGCAGCAGGCAAACACCCAAAGCTCACCAAATGATTCATTTGTTAGCCATCATAGATAAACGATACCCCGGTTCCACTTGACTATTGAAATAAATATAATCGTTGCATTTATACATTAGGAGGTTATGATGGGGCTGAATTGGGGAGAAGTACAAGTGGATTCTTAGGATGCAGTAGTGCCAGACGTGGGGCTCAATTATCAAACGAACCGGTTTTTGTCGGTATCAATGCCAACGTAAATTACTGGCCCGAACAATTCCGAAAAGATCTTCTGAAGTGCCTCAGCAGTGATTTCTCCGTGAAGCGCACCAACGAAGACCGTGTTATCACGGAACATGTTCCGTCCACTGCGGTTGCTGCCTGACCGCGAACGTCCAGGACTCGAAGTCGACGTGCCACCTTCTCCTGACTCGAGTCCTTTTATGGTTTCGTTCTCAGGAGTCTCTGCATTGTTGCCACCTGACATGGGAGGCCATTCGCTGTCTCCGAGAGCCCAGGGAATAATTTGTGCCACGCGGCCCTTGCCTCGTCGCGATGGAACCTGTGATGCAGATAAATAGGAAGCAGTAAGCAATGGGGGGTTGCTAATCTTCTTGAACGTGTGAGGACATGAATAATGAATCGATTAGTGTTGAATTAATACGCATACGATGACCGCTGTTATATTAATCACAATTTGCCATTAGGAACTTAGCAATTCTCAACGCTACCTAAGAGCTTACATTGTCAGCTATTAGAAATGTGTTCCGTTATAGTTTCGAGCATATACATGCACACATGTATCTGCTGAGACAAGGGCTCACTGCAACAAATTAGGTTTACATATAAATGTGTGTGTGTGTCTAATTAATCTATATAATCCATGAAGTGATGAGAAAACTTACGTAATAGAAGAATTGACCCGGTGGTACCTTCTGGCAGATGTCTAGGAAAGATTTCACATGAGCGTCATCTTCGAGCACGAGATAAGCATGACCCCTGCCTCGAGGGGGAAACTGTACGCTCAACACGCCATTACCACGGAACAAATCCTCGAGTGACTCTGTCGTCGCGTCGTAAGGGAGACCACCTACAAAAACCTTCACGAACAGGTGAGTATAATTACCATGAGTTGGCGTTTACGTATACTGCTGCTAACGGAGCACAAGGGGAACGATGTTGTTGGCCGTGGTAGTGGGTATCCAATAGGCGTCGAACTATTATAGCTGCAGAACAGATCCACGTGTGGATCACCCCAACAAAGTTCAACTCGAATACGAGTCGCCAGCAACGGCCAAGAGTCCGTGAATGACTCACCCCGTGACACACGCGTTGGAACGGAACCATGAGCATGTATGAGTGAAATGGGCGAGGATTGAAAACCCTGCTTCATATCAGCTATAACATACTAAACATACAGATAATGAAGAGATATACCAGATAATGAGGGGAACTTCACCGAACCATATTTGTTGACATACATACTTTGCTAGAATTATATTATATAATTATTATATACCTTATTAGCGTAGGTGGGCAATAAGTGATTCTCAGTAACGGGGTTGCCGCTCCAACTGCGCGTGGCCACGCGCTGGTTGGCGGCACTTCGTCGCAGTTTCGCCTCGCGGTCAATTCGTTCCAAAGCTGCCTCTGTGACTTCGGGATTTGAAACAACACGCGAATGCTCTCGTACACGATCTCTTATGTCTCGCTCGCTTGGCGAAATACGATTTCCCAAGAAACCCTGGCCTCCACCGCCCCGAAGAGTTTTCCTAGAAGATACCACAATCGAGTTATTTTGTTTTATATATATATATATATATATATATATGGAATTATAATATTGAAATATCACCCAGAGACATAAATACAACAATAGTACATAAGGGAGTCCCACGTATTCTCCTGTAGTGTAGAGTAGACTCGCGGCACTTTAAAGTGATGCATATTGAGGTTAGTGTCACTCACACCTCTCGATCAATATTAATGATTCTCTTTATTTTCGCCATAAAATATCCACAGATAGAGATGGTGTGCAAGCATTTCAAGAACGCTTGACGATCAACCCACCTTGTATGGGGTGTTGTTGGGCTTGATAACCCATGACTTTGTTGCGTCGACTTGCAATTGATCAGACCCAATTCCAAGACCCGATCGAGAAAGGCCAGATCCAGTGACCCGGCTGACAATTCGTATGAGAGCTGAGGTGCTTTTTTTCGGTTCATCATGAGAAGGTTCACAAGACCTTTCACGAGGCGATCCATTTCGGCTTGCTGTTTGAGGTTCTTCTCAATTTGGCGTTGCTCCAGAAGTCGGTCAGCAAGCTGGCTAACCTATATTCAGTAAAGTATCGTGAGTCAGTCAGTGTATTTAGTCCTTGAGAAACTCCTGAACTAAATCGTCCTTAAGGAAACATTCTAGTAGCTGATCAGCAGGGTTACACGACTATGCATCGTCATGAGAGATGAATAAGTATATGTGCATATCAACAAAAATAACAGGAAACATAGTGCCTCATATGGTGATGGCTGCGTGGGTTGACTTGACTGCCGGCCAGTTGCACGTGACGGAGAGCGGGGACAACTCGAAGGGCCCGACTTCGTCTCTGTAACATACGAGTGAATGGCAATTATCTGTTATATATATATATATATATATATATATATATATATATATATATATATATATATATATATAAATACATACATAATGCTTTGCAACCGCACCATACTCAAGCAAAAAGAGGTATTCGCTGAGTGTCCAGCAGAGATATAATTACGAGATATGTCCTGTCCGCAAGACGCTGGAGATTCTCCACGGGAAGAGATCATTAACACATTTCTTACTTGCAGCAACTTCGAGTATGCCATTCACACTAGCTCTGATATTCATTACAATCACATCAAACGTTGTGTTTATTAGGGTGGGTATATGTCTATTTGTAAATGAATATGCTAGTTTCATGATTATATATATATATATATATATATATATATTCATATATATATTATATATTATAGAATATAGCAGAACATCCTTTGTAAATAACTACGAATGTTATTTGATGACTAACGCAATAGATAAATAACGAGAACACCATCGTTCGCAATCCGACCTTCATTTTACAATCGCTACTAACAGGATAACGAGTATTGGATATTAGAATCGTCTTATGGAAATGTCGGTTTCAATCGTGCAATGCAAATAGTTGCAAATTGAATTGTTCAAGTTAAAAGGTCATGAATGCCAGTTCTACGTTCGGTTCTCAGCCTGCAAGAATGCTATGCATTGTACGAGATTGTGGCTAACGCAGTTTCACTAAATCCAATTAGAAAAATATTAATGATATTCTTCGAAGTCCATTCTTTAAGGTAACGTTCTTCGAATCCCTCGCGCGCACTTTCTGTGTAAATAGTCTAAGAAAATTAACTCTTTACCAAGTGTGTCACGACGCTTTTTCCGAAGGACAAGAGTGCCACAAATGAACCACCATCATGGAGAGGAATTGACAAGACAAACTGCGTAAGCAAGCTCGTCAATCGACTAACATTGTTGGCCGAGACGCTCTTTAGGGTTTATCATGGTTTTCGTGGCATGAGGTGACAATAAAACTATATTATATAAATGGGTTCATATGGAGCAAAATTAAAATGAGTATGTACGCCTATGTTTGGATCATAGAAAAACTTTGAAAATACTGCCTCTCATGACGAAGAGCATATAGCATTTCTATCTTTCCTATGTCAACTTTCCTAGCAACTCAGCGTGTATATGCGTGAAAGACAGAGATCGTCCAAAGGTCTATAAAACTATTTAAAACAATTTTTGA
Organism: Stratiolaelaps scimitus; assembly: GCA_019614645.1. NCBI lineage: Eukaryota > Metazoa > Arthropoda > Arachnida > Mesostigmata > Laelapidae > Stratiolaelaps > Stratiolaelaps scimitus. Next base: position 2,196,752 of record JABWDB010000044.1, on the reverse strand, counting down.
TCCATAATATATATCCGATACAGGACTATTAGACTCATTATTACCCGTTGGCAAACGATTGATTCAAGGTCTTGCCTTAAGTCAAATGGTTAATAAACATGACATTTTCTACCGTATAGCTTGTCAGTTTGTTTCGACGATGTTAAGATACTGCGCTCTGACATTTTTCACTGTTGAGGCAGTTAGTCCGAGTGTGATGACCTAATGTCCTACTTAGGCGTACAATAGGCTTCAGCACTTCGGCTTCGTTGGTGCGCTCATCAACAAGTGCTGCTGCTGGCGCAGTTATTGCTATAAGCTTACCGAAATCGTGATCAGGTGTTACTATTGACCGAGGCGAATTCGAGGGAGCTTCCCAGGTTTTGTAATCTTCAAAATGCGACAGTGACGTAAAGGACTCGAATGGCAGTGAGGCAAATTTTGACCCAAGATCTTCTGAGGACTGGGTACTCTTCGAAGTCTTGCGTTCTCGGCGATCGGGGGTCTCCAGAAACTCCGACATATACAGATCTGATAGAGTATCCGACAAGTCAAGGTTTGAATCTTCTGGTACCGAGCTGTCCAGCCACGAGATCGATTTCTGCAAATTCCTACGTGATGAACTCGGTATCTGTTGCTGTGTGTCCAGATCGTCCACCCTTTCTGATGCCAGATGTAGCTTTGCCAAACTGCTCGGCTTATCGCTCGATAACGGCCATTGGTCGTGGTCAACCATGCTGGCCATCTGGACAGCAGCACGATGGCTGTTTGAACAAATAGACGACGAGTTAATCAGAATACAAATTGTGCCAGTTCCGGCAACGAAATACAAATACCACTTGATTTAGCACTCAGTTCAGCACGTGGCGTTCTATTATACACAAGTAACAAGGCTAAGCCGCTTGCATACGTGCAGCCGGCACATGTGTCGTATTCATCACTAACGGCTTCAGGGTGTTTCACACACGGCAGCGATGTTTGCTCGGCTGATTCGTGCACGCATCAATCACAATGCATACCCACGTACACGAGAAGTAACCAAACAGTAGCGCGTTGTCGGCGGCGTTTCTTCCACCGACTTGAAGTGGACGTTCAAATGAACGTTGATGTGAGCTCATTTAGCAGACCTTTTAACATCCACGTCAGTCCCCTCTCTCTCCCGCGCTAGATTGGCCCACTTTTACAATGATTGAAATGTCTCTGGTAATGTCCGTGAATTTGAAGAGAATTTTCTCCTCGCAAATAAAAGGCGGAGAACTTTGACCGTTGGCAAAGCATTTTTTGAAATATATAGTTTCGGCTAGTGTGTTCAACCACAATGGACCTTTACGTACATCATACACATGGGTTTAATGAATGATTAAACATCCAGCGCGCCCAGTAAATTTGGTGAATAGTAGTAAGAACAAATAAAGAAGAACTAGAGATAGCCTTTATTACCTTTCAAAATATATGTACCCACTGAGATATTACATTTAAAAAATGGCGTTCGTAAGGATTGACACCAGAGGGGAGCGTTTTGATGAGCGCATGTTATTTTAAGATATTTAGATTTTGCATTTGATGTATATGTATATGGCTGAGCACATTCTGTTTTACTCGCACTGAATGAAATCAAACCACCTAGGCTCGTTAAGGCCATTCTGAGTGGAATTCGACATGTGTCACCAAAAACCTTTTCTCAACGACACTTATGACGTAACTACGTAGCGTATCCGCAGTGCTTCGAATCGCTCGAGCGCAGTTACGATGTGACCATACAGACGAAGGCCTATTTTTCGAGGTGACCCTCAGCAGTTCCCCTATCTGACAGGCCTCAGCTCTTAACCTTTTAGGCCAAAGGCCTAGCCTTTCTGAAATGCTCTGGAGAAAAAAAGATCGCAAGTAAACCGACGACTAGTATTTGTTTATCTATAAAGTTAACTGTATTGTATAACTCGGTTAGTACTAATGAACAAACATTTAATGATATAAGATACAATCGCAGACTGAATAGAGATGTATTTTGTGCGGATCTAGTCTACATTTGCATTTTGTCTCGTCTTCTTTTAAACATAATTTGGTTGAGTTTCTGCAGTTATTCTTATGTTACTATCAAAGCATTGATTTTGTGCTAGTTCCTGCTAATCATTCGTTTCGCAACCTAAGTAAGCTTTTAAATACATGAACGAAAAATGGAAATGGTATCATCTACGCTGGCTGAGAAGGTATGTGAAATAGACTTCGTAGAGATAAGTATAAGAACCCAGTAGTTCCACTTTGCAGTAATTAGGACATCTAATTCAATTTAATCAAACTACACTTTTATCAAGCAAATGTATCCTAATGCATATCAACTCCATCCAGTTTATTAGACAACACGACGAAAGAAGGGCGGATATCGATCCAGGCGTTTTCACAATAGGCGCCATGCCATGACCAATTCAGCATGGGATAGCATATGTACAACAAATATATTATAAATACATATAATCTTACTGTATTCCGTACACGGTTTCATCATGTATAATTAATACTATACCGAACTGCCAGCCTCCACGAGACAGGTTCTTGTAAATATTGAAATTTGTTACACACAAGGTAGCAAGTTAATGAGTGTCGAAGTGCTGCGTCCTTGAACAGACAGATAAAAATGTTTAATATGTATTCAATGGTTGAGACATGGTGTCAATGAAGAGAAATGGCCTCCCTTTTTGAAGGCGGTTCCGTGAGCTAACTTGAACATTTTAGACAACATTCTGTTTATTGATACATCATGGCAACACACTAAATCTAATTGAGCTCTAAGTTTTACTGTCGCGTATTATGGGAAGTGATCTCAAAAATACATTTGCGGTGTGATTCCCGTTTTATTGTCCAATGGGCGTTTCGCCAGATGAAGAAATTTTACAGGTTTCGATCGACTGAACAACTTTATCTGTGTGTTGGCATATGCTTGAAAGCTTCCAGCATGCGTTTTGCGACTTAGTTGTAGCGTTTCTCAAGTCCATTTCAAGTTAGTTTGTTTTTTTTAAGAGGTTGACGGGTAAAAATCTTCTAAAAGACACCACAGCTTCACGTCTTAGGTATCCGCTGTGATAGTGCCGGATTTTTACCGGCTAAAAATCCTCGAACCTATAACTTGGGTCAGGTGCCTGGGACTGTTTTTATAATACTTCGGGCACAAGACTTGCAGGGACCGGCTAGTAGCCATCAGAAGGCTGACGAATTGGTGTGTAACCATCCGTCTACCCTAGGCTACCTTTGTCCTATACCCTGTTCATCCGCTGGTTGGCGACGTCGCCTTGCGGTCTCGCAGGGTCTCTCCTCCCGCGTGTGCCTCTAAGCCGGCCGAGCTCGCTCTTCTTTTGGAAGACTGTCCCGATTACCGATGAGCCGATGTCCCATCCCGACGTGGTCTCTGTCATAAACAAGTTGGTTTGCTAGATTATTTCATTGTTAACAACTTGCTTAAGTGGAATATATCGAAACAGAAATGTCCTTGGCGAATTTGTGACACGGTAGTAAAATGTCTTAAATCAGTTGCATGATACGAAATTCTGTAGTCATGTAGCCACTGGAATAAACGAAGACTCTGTAACATCTTTTCGTGATAATAATGAATGTCTGCATTTGTAATATGTTGCGAATGTCGGTTATCATTACAAAGGAAATGATTTCACTATATTTTGGGTTAACGTTTGGTTGTGATTTAAATTGTTTAAATGCGATCCCTTGCCATCCCAACGTAGTCCGCCATTGAGGGAGACCTTTTGACAAGTACAACATTACATGTATGAGTCATATGTTGCTTACATTAGCTGGGTATTGCGTAAATGATCTAAGGAACCTAGGTACTGAGTTTTGAACCAGAACGCTCTCCAGCATGAGACAACTCATCAAGCTCCCAAGTTAATATTTGCCTTTGTGTAAGGCTATAACAATGTGCAAGCCACCACTGAACATGTTGGTCGATTTGTAGCCTGCAGAAATGCGCAACCGTCCTACAGAAGTATTTTGCAAGCTGACTCTCAGCTATTCCCCTGTTATGTGACAAGCATCGGAACTACATCGGTATTATTTCAAGACCCTATCGGGACCACCTTTACTATTTTTTATCCTTGCCCAGCCTTTCCGGACTCCCGGACCTGACAAGAATCCACAGATTAAAAAGATGATAAACGAATCCAACGATTCCCCACGTCTCGCAGCATTTGAATCTGAACTTATACGTCCCTACTGTCTAGCAGTTCAAGACGCTCACTAGACACTCTACTGCATAATAAGGGAACTCACCGTAAAAAAGGCTCGTCCTAGAATAGACAAACGCTTATGCAGGTTCAAAGAACCTTCAAGATTATATATATATATATATATATATATATATATATATATATATATATATATATATATATTATATATATATATATATATATATATATATATATATATATATATATATATATATATATATATATATATATATATATAATGTTTATTATCATTCATATAGTTGCATGCAAGTCATAGGCGCGATATGCAGCTACTGGAACGACCACTGCTACGTGTGTGCTTCCCGCAGTACGCTAATGCTGAAAACTATTAACTCGATTTTCTAACTCCACTGTCGATGCGTGGTCTCATCGGTTGGGCACACATCAACTTTTCGTGTAATCCGCTTATGAATCTTATTGGATTTGATCGAGTCCACCGTCTAGTGTCCACCTTGAGTCGCTCTCCCCCCAAATACGCCCTGATACATGCCAACTTTAAATTCGGACTTTAAACCTCGCGCCCGTATCCGAGTTCGGTCTCTAAAATTTTGCTTCTGGTTAGGGCCGTGTCCAAACGGCCATCGAGTTGTGACAATGTTTGCTCTGGGAATAGACAGATACACAGATAGGCAGTGGGACGGGCATTGAACAGTCGATTCTTATTGTTGTAAGACAACGCCACTCGCTGAAATCTTGCAATTGATATCCTCCAGCCCGATGGCAGCGAACATCATTTAAAACAAAGCTATTATAAAGAATAACATTACGAACCGATTGTTTCAGATGAAAACATTCATGAGACAGCTGAAAACGAATACATGCATATTGTGAATTATATGAATTTCATCCACGTTAAAGGAGCTTTCTCCGTGGAAAGAGGTGGTTCGCGGATACTTCCACCATGCTCCTTCCAATTATGCCAGTGCGATGTGAAAACCGTGAGGGTTAAGTGTTACAGGCATATTCTAGGGATAAACTATAGTGTTGCCAATGTACACCTGAGTGCAAATTTATCTCTCCCAGATCAAATCCAATGAGATTCTGGATGCAAACAGAGCACCTCGGATACGTCGGAGCCTTCATTGCATGGAAATTTCGTCTTATCTAAGAAGTTTCAAGAAGATATGGATGCTATTGATATACGTTATTGTTGTGTTAATTACATTTAATATTAATTAACTTGTTTCACGCTGGTCTTTACATCTTTGTCATTTCTCTCCACGATCCTTGCTCTTCTGGCCGCTTCAATATTTATGCCAGCATGTTGATATAGTTACCCAACCTTATGGGAGACTAATCAAGTTTTAATAATAATTAATTTAATAATAATTAACTAATCAAAGTTCGACGGTTTTGAAGATACATTTTTGTGCCATGTCTTTTAGGCCTTTCCCTGCACATACACATTTATATTAGAACGTGTATTCCGAACCAGATGACAATGACCGAAACATTGCATTTACAGAACAGCGACAACACCTTGGCGTAAAGGTACTTTCGAAACCGGCAAACGTCGTCCAGTCGTCAACAATGGGGTGGCGTGACTATAAATAGAAGGACGCTTACAAGCGAATCAACTCACGCCGGCGCACGCTTGCTATAATTGTGTGCATTATTACATCACAATCGACTAAAGGTGTTATATTAGCTTCCTTGTAATCGCTGTGGGATACGACATTTAACACGACAGTGAATGCGACCACTGCGCTGGTCTAATCTAGCAGCACATCGTTCGATTGCTGATTTTTCCTAAACGTACCATCTCGTACAAGCATAAACAGTAGAGCAGGTTATCGTTGAAGTTCCTATACCTCACACAGTATTGAGTCGTATTTATGATGTATAGTAAATATTATATTTAGTCCTTATGTTTGCTAACTGTGCCCAAAAACATTGGGGGGGGGGGGGAGGGGTTAGCGGCCACGTTCGCTTTTATGGTAAAACATTCGCGGTCGTTTTGTAATGAATTGTGCCAACGATGGTTATTCCTCAGTTTGATCTTCTTGTGTAAAATCTTTTGAGTTAGATGTCTAATGCAAACACGCTTTGTTAACTCTGTACCTGATGTTCAAAATGTTCTACCATGAGACTACAAGATTTCCTCAAGCTGAGCCTACTGGATTTCAAAATACCCTCACTCTAAAGATAACCTCCGATAACTTAACACGTACCAACTGTGCACAGTCAACCAGACTTTGAAATATGAATGATTAACTTTGAGCACTGGAAACCAGGTTTTCGCCTGACACACAACGGCTCGTGCTCAGTTGGCTCTCTTAATTAATCGCCGCCGTCCGATGCATTTCCAATTTTGAGACAGCTTAGCTTTTTGTACTTTATCCAATTGGTCAGCATTCGGTTAAATTAATTGTACCTCTCTAAACCGATCCGACACATCCAACCAACCTTGGCGAACGGGCCACAAAGAACATCTCTAGCACACTCTGTCCCCGTCCACCCTCTGGCTCATGGGTATACTAACTAATACACTCAAATGTTATTTACATACATTATCCAGGAACGATTTTTGGCCATTACTTGGTAATGAATCAATTATCAATTAATATTGTTCCAAGTAGTCAGTCAAAATAGTGCACACTACTATTGCACACTACTCAGCCCTCGGACTCAAGCCTTTCCAAACTTGAAACTTGCCGGAAAAGTTGTATTTTATTCATTTATCTTATAAAACGAACACAAAATACTTGCACTTGTCGGCAGAAACGGCATGTCTTTCTGATAAGTGTTTTTTTTTCCTGATTCACTTTTCTCTCAGAAGAACTAAATACACTGATCAATACATAAAATAACATGAGTACCATACGATTCGGGCCATTCGAGTCAGATAGTTATCATTTAAATGTGTAATATTAACGTTCCTTAAAATGCCGTAACCTCTTTAATTTTAGCTTATAGAATACGTATTTTGGATACCAAATGATCAAAAATGAATCACGATTTTGTGGTACTCCTAGCTAAACATACAGCACATTCCCCTCCAGCTGATCTACTGGACTCATGAGCTGTGAGTCCGACATTTGATAGGCGCATATTTTTAATGTTGTTTCCCTCATCAACAACAATTGTGTTCTCAGCAAGCAGCTGAATCCACTTGTACAGTTCAATGGCATTGAGCAGCTATTCCAGAGGATGGTTTTAGCAGGCAGAGGCGTTTTGTCATCCACGTCAACCCTGCACTGGATCGGCCCACTTTCATGGAGATTGGAATGTCTCTGGTGGTAACCGTGCGTTTGAAGAAAATTTCCTCCTCTAACAAAAGAGCAGCTATTCCAAATGTAAAGAGCTACATTATGCGTAGCAATTATATTAATGTAATTGCCTATTTCTCATATGTCGCAACATCGGTCACAGTTCATTCTGCGGCGATTGAGGGTTGACATGACTCATCAGCATCTGTTGTCAACACACATATCTAAACTCCCACTGCGCACGTTGTCACGGAGCGTGAGACAACCGTTTGAACAGAGACAGCAACTATGCCCAATTCAAGTGTCCTACTAACTACGAAGATTTGAATGCACATTTGTGACATACCACTATAAAAAGTGTTATTGAATTTCGTATGTTTCGGTAAATTTACCAATATGGAGATTGAGCATGCCAAAAAGTTGAGAGCCGTGATAACGTTCACAGCTTCGGGCAATCATTGTTAGTCACATTGGACGCGTATTTACGAGAAAAAAAAAGGAAATATCAGTTCAAGTTGTCTTTTTCTGAGCTTCAGACGACGACACCATTTTCACTGTAGACAACTATTTCGGGGATGTTATTGGGGTTTCACTCAGCGATATCTTGAAATATTTTACCTTATCAAATTAGGACACTGAGTAGAGAAACGTATCATTGAATGAGCGGCTGTCCTGTCGACACCCTTATGTAAGAAAGAATAGTCAGAGTTCTATGTTCAGAAGATTCAGTGAGTGGTTAGTGAGCACCTCCATGTCTATGGTTGGCCATCGCAGGCTACCAGATGCCGTTTACGGTGCTTGAATACACGTAAGCTCCTGCTTTCGCTGATAGTTCGCTAAAAGCGAATTTTTAGACGAGCTGGAATTGAATCATTCTTACCCTTTTTTGTGTGCTTCAAAATACACAATACAGATCGGATTGTACAATCGGATTTTATGAAAATTTTAAACTTTTTGAAATTTTTTTTTTACACCTTTGTATGTAGATATTTGTTTGAAGGGAGGATGTTGTCATGCTAAGATGAATGACAACAACACCGGGACTGCCTCGCCCTCCTTCTGGAACAGTGGACGATGTTCAACAGCATCACCCTTCCGAGGTATCGCTTCCTTCGATTAGGACGGTGAGATGTGTACAAGCCCAGCCACGAGAACCTCACCTCTACCTCATCGTATAGAAATGACGTGGTTAGCTGACTCTTCTCTCTCACTCCAAACTTCCTCTCTTGGATCTCTGTCCATTTTCCGTGCGTAAACTAATACTATGGTCAATAGGTTCTCTGCAGAAAGCCCCGTGGGCGTAAACACGCAGTATTCATTACGCATATGTATAGGGAGTGTACGGTGCCTTCCTTTCTGCTCAGTGGTTGCCGGGCCTCCGACCCCAGTAGTCGCCACTACTATTTTGCAAATCTCATTGCGGAGATACTGCCCATAAGATAATTCGATAATTTGAAGTCACCGTTGTTTTTAGTGTACCACATATCTATCAGCTACCAATATATATATATATATATATATATATATATATATATATACACCAGAACATTTCATCTGAACGTAATTATATCCTGGTACCCCGTAACTGTTCTGAGTCTGCATTCGATTCTGAGTCGTCGGCCCAAAGCTTCCATTCGAAATGGACCTCGAACCCCTCGGGGGCAAGCGCAGAGAATATGTATGAACTCAGGGCGAAGGCGAAAGGAAGGTTGGGGACGACGACGACAGCAGCAGCAGCAGTAGCACGAACTGATGCTCTGACGGCTGTTGTGTGACGTGAGTGCGCCAGGGCGCTTCGTCTCCTGTCCCGTACTTCCATGTGTTTAGTGGGGAAGCCGCCAGGTGGAGCGAATCGCTGGGGCCCTGGGAGAGGGCGCCACTGGGGGGTGGGTAGGAGACATTGGGGTATGGGGGCGCGGTGAGGGGGTGAATACGGGGGAGGAGGAGTAGATGCGGGGTGTTGTGGGGAAGAAACAGCTGTAGACGCCACTCGGATCTGGATCGGGGGACCAATGGCGCACGAGGAGGGACTGCAGGACCCCGCCCACTGGGGCCTCCTCGCAGCATAACACATAGCCAACCAGCAGGCCGGCATGGCTCGCGTTGCTGTTCCATCGTACGGCCGTAACGTCGGCGATGGATTCGGATAATCGTACAAGACATACATCCTCCGCTGTGAAGTCCACATCACTCCGAGGAGACCCCTGTGCCCCTATGCTCTGCCCTGGCTGCTCACGCAGAATGGACCGGGGGGAAAAGCCGCAAGTGAAAGCCTGCCGGCAATCCTATTCTTTGCTGAACTTCTAAAGAAGAGAAACTCAGCTAGTCCTGCTACGCACAATCGCAGCTGACAGAAAATAGCAGGAGTGGCAGATGTCAAAAGGTTTCTGGGACGACAGACTCCTCCTGGAGGCTTCCCGTCGCCGTAGAACAAAAGTATATCGGTGGTCATGGTGCGTTGCGTTTGCGCACTGGCCGGACAGCTTGAAGGCCGTCAGATGCGGGAGATGGTATTTTGCGCTTCTGTAGAAATCGCATTTTTTGTTCCTTGTCTGCTATTGCCGTCGCCGGGCGTTCAGCCACCCGACCACCGGCTAGCCAGACATACGTTAATGCTTTAGACGGAATCCGAGAACGTCCTCGGCTCGATCCCGAAGATCCACGATGGCTCAACACGACATCAGCGGCAGTATACGAGTGGCCATCTCTATAGACGCTCGCGCTCTGCTCCTCCGTCTGCTGCCTCGGTGGGCGATCCCTTGCCAGGACTAAAGAAGGATGTCAGATAGACGTACGCCGTCGACGTCGCCGCATCGGAGCGACCGGTAAGCACAGCGCTGCCGAGTGATGTCAAGATGTCGATATTGGATGATAACCGCGCCCGGCCGGGTGTCGATATTCTCGGAGGCATTGGCGGGATGCCACCACCACCAACAGCGTCATCCCCTTGTGTCGACACTCGCCTCCTGAGTCTTTTTTTTCCTCTTTTCTAGCTCGCCAGCAATCGCTATGGTCAGATGAACATTGGCTAACAGCAGCAGCACGGGAGGACCCGACGGTGCGGAAAGATACCGCAAATTCGACGACTAGCTTCCCGAGTCACAGAGCGAACGGCATCCTTCTGACGAGCTGCAACGGTGGGGTTCCGGGGGTCACCGAGGGGTAGAGGCGTTCCCGAAAAATGCATATCAGAGAATGTATGTTGTTTTGTCGTTCGAACTTGAGACAAGCAAAAAATACGATGCTGCATTTTTTTGTTATTGTTGTTTGCTTTTTGAGCTTAGTGTTGTCGTCGCTGTTGACACGGTCCTGGGCAACTGCGGTGGTCGGAGGCTCGTCGCGAAGTAAACTCGGATAAAGATTAGATAGCGTGTGCATATCAGCTGGCTGGGCGGGCCAGGATATAAACGATGAATAGAGAGATGGGTCCCTTGTGTAAGCGCGAGTCTCAGTTCTTCCTGTATGAGTGATCCGTAACATAGAAATGACAATTGTCTGCCCCTCACGTCGATGAGTGTAAGAAATATAATATCGATCAATAAAAATCAACAGCCCCTTAAGATCGCTGACGAAATCTACCTAAATTGAATGTGTATCTAAATTGAGTGTGGTTCATATGAATAAAAACGATGTGCCCCGCTCTGTCTTGCTCGTTACTTGGGTCCGATATAGATTACGGAAGATCTGGTCCTTGACTCAACCAACAATACCATGCTGCCATAATACTAATGATAATAATAATAACCCAAATATATTTATCATTCGAACACTGTTCCTATATTACGATACATGAAAAGATAACATTTTCAATGCGTCTCACACAACTTTCCATTTTATTAATATTTTCAGTAGTTTTCTCCCAACCCGCCCCTCTCCCAACCCTCGATATCTCCTGTCTCGGCCCTATATTCTCATTTCAATCAGGCTTCCGCTTTCCTCTTCTTCTTCGAGACATCTTCCGTCTTGTTTTCAATTCGAGATCAAACCTCTATGTTCACACTTCGTCTGAATCTGCTGCTATAGCTGCGTACACCGCCGTACACTTATTCACCATTTTATTTCTCATATAGAATTGATGTTTTGTTCAGTCTCGTCCGCGTTACTTTCATAGACATTTCGTTATTGCTTGGGAATGTACAGTTGCAGTCGCATCGATTCCATCCTTCTCCGCCTACTATATCGCTTATCATGTATACGCGTATGCCGGCCTGTTTCTGTGGTGACTCTGCCTGCCGGCGTGGCACTCCGAATCGAGGTCCGACACCGACCTCGGGAGGTTCCCAAGGTGCGGTTCGTCCGGGCCTACGGGACAGCAGGCTCTCACAGAGCATTTCAATGGATGTGCAGCTCTCGAAATCATCTGTTTGTGTCCTCTTATTTATATCTGTCTCACTCCGCCGTAATGCGCTGTACTTACTATCGTCTCAGTATTGTCCATAATCGTCATATCTAATATTAACATGGCTTGTCGGCCGTTCGTCACACTACGCATTTTACCTCGACCACACTATATATATATATATATATATATATATAGAGCATTGTTATCCACATGGTGGTGATCATATTGTTGATCATCGGATCGTCATCATTCCATCCCTTGACATAATATCGTGGTTGTAGTTCAATTATATTATACTTTAGCATCTTTGTGTTTTTTTGCTATGTACGCTTATTAGAATGTACTCCTCGTGTACGACACGTTCGTTTATTCTCTATGAGTTCCACTATTTTTATGCTATCACTCGACATCTTAGCGACGTTAGCAACATCTATCTATAATTCCTCCATTATTTCTGGTTATTGATTGGCTCCGTCAGAGTCCCAGTAGTTCTATCGGGTAATAATAATCAAATATGATTTAACTCATCGCTATTATTTACCACGTCTCCTCAATTCTATTCTACACCGATAGTGCTAACCACCGTTCCCTATGTAATCATTACTATTCGCTTTGATCTCGATTAGGAATCTACAGTATAACCGTTGTGATTCGTTTTATTCTTATTGTCGTCGTCGTCGTCGTCGATAACTAGTCCATTAATACGTAGTAGAATCAATCAATTCAATCAATCGATTACTGTTCAGTTGTCAATGTGTCAATCAGTCAGTCAGTCTCATCATTATTGTTATATATCATAGTGATCATATACACGCTCACCGTTGGACAAATGTACAGGTAAAGGCGATGAGCGATAGCAGACACAATTGGCGAAGATACATTCATGTATCGTAAAAGCATATTAATAGGGTCCAAAGCCAATCATCGCCAATCGGGATCAGTGGTTAAGTATACAGGCGGTTATAGAAAGCAACGAAAATTAACGGGGTTCTGAGGGCACGCCGATGGGTGGTCAGATATATTGATATTCCTTATCGTAGACCAACAGGGCCGAAGCGATGCTGTCGCAAGCATAAGAACATTGTGGCCTCTAGTTTCGTCATAAATCAGTGAAATAGGCATTTGTTCTAAGGGGGCTGGTCAACTTTTTGGAAAACAATTTTGTTTCTTATACAGTGCCGGGTGTTGTTAATTAGCAGTCAATTACATGATTGGCAATCATACAATACGATAATGCGATTTCGCCAAGGACGAGAAGCGAGCTTGTGAAGGACGTAAATGGGTTTGTTCACTAAAGGCGTCTGCTTAATGTGCAGCTTAATGAGGGAGCCCGCGGCCGGCGTGGTACTGCAATTACATTATATATATATATATATATAGAAAACAGCTTCTGGCCTCACGAGGCTTGCATCTATCTAGCTTACGGCTAGGTGATGATGCTGCTGCTGCCAGAGTTACCTACAATTATTTCTTCTTATCATAAATATTATTACCGTTAATTGCATATATATATATATATCTCCGTCTCTGTTTTCGTCGAACGTTGCCTATTGTTACGTACGAGATTCTACGAGATCGTAAACTGATCCTAGATGATACCCAGCCAATAAAAGCTATGGAAATTTCATAAAATTTCAACGATGACCTGCACAAAATTCGTGATGAAAATTTCACCTTTCACCAATCGATCACTTTTTCTCGGCCGATTTAAGTCGAAAACAGCTGATCTTCATCGATTAGTCTCCTACGATTTATAGTTCAATAGTTGACTCTTGTTATTATTACTGCTGATTGGAACGAAAGTCCTCTTGCCCGTCTTGCGATGGCTACATGGGGCGGTCAACGCTACGAGTGCCTGTCAGTGATTTGAGGTTGTTGCACTGTGCCCATTCATTCAGTCATTTCTATGTGAGAAAATTTTCCCGTACATTCTTACAACACCGTCCGCCGGCCGGAGGTACCATCGTGCTGAGACCGGCACGGTGGACTGTGCTGGGTGCTGCGCGTATTGTGCGACATGCTTGTCATACTCGTGTTTAATAGCTGTATATTATTATTTTTCATAGATGCACATTTGGTATATGTATATGTATATATATACACATCGATGCGGTACATGGAAATAGCGTCGTTGTTGTTCTTATTATCGTTGTACCAGTCGCAACTTCACATAACAGCATAATAGTTATTTAAATTTTATTGTTATCGCTACTGGTTGAGTGAACCAATATGCTGGAGCGGGGTGGGGGTGTGTGTGTGGTAATGTCGCGTCCATCTGGACGACTCGATGCTGTCGTTTCCACTGTGTGAACACCCTCCCCTTGTCTGGCCACCACGAACGCTTATTATTAAATATCTCCTCTTCGATTATTGTTTTGTTTCTTGATTTCATACATTCTATTGTTGCCACCCGTGTCCATCGGCCTCTCTCCATCGGAACTCCATGTCGTCTCAGGATTGGAGTCACACCTACACTTGCATGGTACAATTCGTACATATTTGTTCATTCACAGACATCGCTCGCTCTCCAATCACTATTCATCAGCGGGATGAATGCGCCGCACCATCATGGGATTGTGTACGAGCCGGTTCATCAGGCAGCCGGTTCATGCACGCAGATATTCGACAGCCTTCAGGACTGACTCGCTATCAACGTGGCTCAGTCATTCACATTGAGATCAGTTCGATCACTAAGTTCGACGATGAGTTGAAATGGCCGTTGCTCCATTGCTCTCATCACGCACAGACTACAATCAAGCAATTCCCTCACGTACTTCATATTCAATCATTCAATGTTCATCAATCAGCGTCAATTACTATCGGCCCACTCATCATCCAGCTGCTAACTCGTGTATATGACTATTCACATTATTATGGTACAAGACACACAGCGCCGAGAGCGCTATTTCGTTTGGCTGGCTGTGTGTTCTCTGTGCTGAGATACGGTTCCGAGCGTTTTAAGCAAAAGTTCGTTCAAGTGCAGCGTCCGAACATCTCTGATCATTCAGTCAAAAGCCGTTGTTACCATGGAGCTGCTAGACGAATGTACGTGTGGCGGACACGCTACGGGTTATGACAGATGTTGTATTTTAGCAAATATTCAATCGGGGACCTGTTGGACGTCAGCTTCGAACGATTGGAAGTCCTGAACGGAGCCCAATCTCTCCGTCATCAAGGAGCAATTGTGGAACTCTGTGAAGATCACAATACCACAGTGAAATCGGCGCTGTCTTCATTCATCTTTTCTTTTTTTTGTATGGTATTATCATTATTATGATTATTATTTCAGCTATTGATCCCTTCATCATAGCTCATAAATCGTCATCACCATGTTGGACCGACCTCAGTTATCGTTAGTTCATCTGATCAAAGTTGCATTAAATCACAGTGTACTATATATTATGGCATAATAATCATAATAATAATACTAATAATAATCTTAATTATTATTATTATTATCAGATTATAATTAGCACAGCCAATGACACTATCTGTCTCACAATGATCAAACAACATAATAGTGAACATGTTCCATTGACAGACCGGGCGTTCATCAGTCTCTCTCTGTCTGTCTGCATAGTGTGTGTCTGTGTGTAACGATATGAAAATCAATCAGAGTCAATCACATGACGACGTTTTGATATCGAGCACAAATAACACTAGCGTTATGGCCATCTTCCTCATCGTCGCAAGCATCGATCATCGATCATTGTCATCCTCATCATCATCATCGATCATTTTCAATGCGAGTGGTAATAATAATTAATATCACGCAAGTGAGCAGTAGTAGGTCACTCGGCTGAAGTGTCTTCAAGTGAGAAGGTGGCAGAGTGAATGATGGATGGGGTGCGAGCATAGAAAGTATCTGATCTGCTCTGAGAGATCTGGAGTGCGGCAAAATCATGTGAAGTGACTGTGGTGAGCGGAGAGAGAAAACGCCGTTGAAATCGCTGTCGTTGATATATACGAACAGCCGTTAGAAAATTTCGCCATTTGATGACGGCGGCGGCAACAGCAACAACAACACAAACATAAGTAGTTCAATAGAATTATTTCATATGTGCACAACTATTTATCGGTGGTCGTCGGTTGATGCTACGGTTCAGCTAGTGCAATATATATATATATGGTGGAAATATGTTTTGTCGCATTTTCGGTCATTCAAACTTTGCCGCTTTGAGGAGAGCAGCACGGAAAATCATTGTTGATTGATGTTATTGGATGCTTTTCGAACACATTCATTGCGAAAAGGAAGCACATTGGTGGTTTAAAAACTTTTCCTTGAAGAGATAATGGAGCTGCCTCGTGACGATTTACGCGTTACTTTTTTATTCAAGTTCAAACTCAGAAACACGGCTGGAAATACTGCTTCCAATTTTTGTGAGGCTGTTGTTCCATCATGTGACTCAGTTAGAACGGTTGAGATGTGGTTGAAAAAAATTCGTGCAGGTGATTTTGAACTCAAAGACGCTCTCAAATCGCGAAGACCCACTGAGATTGACGATGGCTGGAGAGAATTAGACGAAAATTCGACAGAGTTTACAGTTAGGAAATTTATTTTCCCTTAGAATAGCGACAAAACACATTTCCACCCCTATGACAGTACGATAAAGTATTGCAATAGTGTTTGGTGGATAGAACAGATTAGATTCGATTATCGCAGGGCGAGCTGTTTTCGATACCATCGTCATTCAACTTAATATGTCCTTCTACTGTGTATTTGTTCACGCTGAAAAAACAAGTTTCGTTGTTGCTTTTGTCTATATTACTGTTGTTATTATTGATGTTGTTGTTGTTGTTGCTGCTATTTATGCCTGCCATCGACGTCATTTCCAAGGTGCAAGGTGCCGCCACTGCCATTCATTCGAGAAGAGTGCATTGAGCCATAAAATGAGAGAGTGATAACCTGAACGAAGAGGAACAAAGTTGTTTATACACACACACACACGTAAACACAAGCATGTTTGTTTGAGTGCTGATGGTGTATGTGGTATGGGTAGTGATTATAGAAAGTACCGCTGCTGCTATTGCTGTTACTGCTGCAGCGGATGGTGATGATGCTCGGGGTAGTTGAATAGTTGGACTTGTGATTATTGTTGTGGTGGTGGTTGTTGTTGTGGCTGATAATGTTGTTGTTGCTGCTGCTATAAGTGTTTCCATGCTTAGCCAGGGCTTAGAGAAACGGGAAGACAGCGAAAGTTAACGACTGCGTGAGTCGACTGAAGAGTGGTGTACTATCGTGAAAAATATACTGTTATCGAGAGTGTTTGTGGAATGTTTGTAGGGGGGGAATCTTTGCTTGGGGTGTGCGCGATTGTTTCCGCTTCGGCCCATCGAGCATCCACCAAAGATCGGGATAGGAGAGATGAAGACGAAGAAAGAAAAAAGGAGACAACATAAGAAGAATCAGCTGCAGACAGGCCCGAACAGGCAAGAAGGCCGAACGATAGCGGCCTGAGTACTGCACTTACCCGCCCATGGACGCAGGACAAATATTCAATGAACTATGTACATACATACATACACGCGTACTGTTGGTGTGTGTATATGGGTGCCCATCTCTCCCTCTCACTCTAGCTCGCTTTCTGCCTGCCGGGATGAGGTTGGTAGATGCTAGATCAGTTCGCCAGCCATCAGCCGCTGGGGATGGTTGGGTGACCAAGCGACTTTCTCATTGGACTTGGCCTGATTTTACTTAGTTAATTAGTGTTGTTACTCAGTCCTCACCAGCCTCCCTCAATTTCGGCCGACTTCCTTCAATCTTCTATCTATCTGTCTTTTCGTCTATCCACACACTGGGCATGGTGTGTCCCTCTCTGTTATACTTTTGCTACTGCTGCTGCTGCTGCTTGTGCTGTTGTAGGGTGAGACACCGAGGCATCAACGGGCAGAGCGGTGGTGGGAAGCCAAGCAAGTATAATAGCTTGCCTCGCTCTCAGCTACGGACAATTAAGCAGCACAACTTTTTCATACTCCGAGATTGGCCTCTGTCTCGAACCGTATTCGCCACCTATCCTTGAAGTTAACGGTTACCAACCGGCGAATGGCAGACAGATACTAGAGTTCGACCTTTTCAATGGTGGTTAATTGACAATATAGGTAAGTTGTTTTACGATTTGGTTGATTTCATTTGTGTTCCTCTTGTATATATATATATATATATATATACGCGTGTGTATATTTGTCCTGCATCCTTAAATCTCCCTCTTTAGTCCTCTCTAGATTGTGACATTGTTCATTGGGGTATTTTTCTAGGGTTAAGTTTATCGGTCAACGTACGGGTGGCTGGCGGAGATGTTAGTCAACGCTGGCGATCGAAAACAAGCTATTTACTTATTCTGTTTTTGTCAATTGATCGTACAGCAGAATCCACTTGGATTTTAGTTCGGGTAGCAAACTCGGGTGCGGTCGGTCAGTCCGGAGAAGGCAGATGAATGAATGCCACTACGATATCTGTATCTCCTATATCGAATATGTAGAAAACCATTATTGTCCTCCTCACATTGGAACAATAGAGTCCTACTCGTTCTGTCTCTCTGTCTCTCTCTCTATATATATATTTTTTATTTCTGTACTCATCATGCTTGGAATGAGTTCGTTCGCGAGTACTCAGTACTGTGTCTGTCTGTTTGTGTATGTTTTCTTTACTATCACGCACTCAATGTAGCTTTTCTCTCTCTCTCTCTCTCTCTCTCTCTCTCTCTTCGCATATTTTCTCATAACAGTTCTCATCTGTTGCAGTTGGCTCGCTACCTAGAACCCGGCTTGTCTCCGCTCACCTTGTTCGTCTGGGTAACCTGTACTGTCTGGGTGGTTGGGTACTTGGGTGGCTAGCGGTCTCTTTGTCTGCCTGTTTATCTCTCGCATTCGAGGTAGTAGAAGTAGACCAGCGGCTGCTGCTGTTTCTGCTGCTGCTGCGCCTTCTCACTTCTCCAACCGGGGACGTACCTGACTAGATTTGGGCAAGAAAGCCCCTCGAAGGCCGGCAACACATCATCTCAATCTTTTCCTCATCTTTAACACTATCCATCTTACCGTCTTCATGTTCACCGTCAAATGCCAGTATCGTCATAATCATCACCACAACATCATCGTCATCATCATCATCGTCATTCAGTTCACAGTCCGAGTTCAGCGGCAGTAGTGATAATAGTCGCGGAAGTACAGCATAGATCGATCATGTTGCACGACACACGTCGTAAAACTTCACTCTGGTTATTGCGCCAACCTGCGATTCCTGTGTCGTTGTCGTCGTTGTTGCTGTTGTTGTCGTTGTTGTTGTTGTTGTCGTCGTCGTCAAAATGTGATTGATTTCCTGGTCATGAGTTGCGGCTCTGCGCGGTTTCTGGTGAACGCCGCTGATCGAGACGTCGTCGACGAGGAGCCGTCAACTTGACGAACAGTTTGTTGCTGCGGCTGCCTGGCTGCTGCTTTCCGTCTCGATAGCAGAGCACGGCAGCAGTTAGCGACAACCGAAGCCACTGCCTCTCAAACGGCTGTAAGCCATGTTGACGGCTCCCCGTGGCCAACTTGGCCCACGTCAGCGTTCACTCAGTTCAAATCATCCATCCATCTATTGGTTCATTCGTCCATTGAGAATGTTTTCACCTGAACAAACCCCTAAATATCTCTTGGGCTGCGTCTGCAACAGTCGTGGAAGATGCTTCACTTCTGGAGAGCTCGTGCACTCGCTGAGCAGATGGGACATCGAGGCAACACTGCGCGGTCCGCAGTGCACTCGCACCAAACATGGCTCTGAGCGCGTGATGAAGAGATCTGGCAGGCAGGCAGGCGAGCAATCGAATCAATCAATTAGTTAATAAAGCAATGAATATAGCAAGCCTGCCAGCTCGACATACGCACTCAAAATTTGTCAGTTGGCGCACGCACGGGCCACCACGCCTCTGCGACTCCCCGTTCAGGACAACAGCCAGCCAGCCAATTTCGACGTTCTTGCTAAATGTGACAGGAAGAATTTTTTTTGTTTCGAAACAAATGGTCACCGTAAGTAGACATGTGCTAAATTTTTCATCGCTGAATATTAAATCATTCCAGTAGCAAGCTCGATATGATATTTGCACGTCTTTGCTACGTTACCATGCACCAGGGTACATCTGCCCGATTAATGTCAGACAGATTATATGTAGAAGCTGTAATGAGTTCTAGGCGTTAATCAGCTTGGCGGCCGTGTCGAGTATATAAGTTTCTCGCGCGCATCTCGTGGTGGTCCGGACCCGCAAGGTTCCGAGCACGCCATGCGCGATGAGGAAATTGGCGGGGGGAGCTGATGTTGTTTGACGCAGAGGCGTATTGAGGAGGGAAAACGGGGCGCTGTGGGGCAGGAGGCGAGTCGCTGTAGACGTCGCGATTTCGCTTAAAGCTACCAAGGAGACCACTGGTTGATGTTGTGCCGCAGACTGAGATGCTGCTGCGGCAATCCGTGGCCCATGCCGTGTCGGCCATGGACCAGCTCATCCTCCAGCCCGAGGCTGCCGTCATGGTCCTGGTGGGAGCCGAACGATGACAGGATGAACAATCGGCCCGCCAGGGCAGAGACGAGACGAGAATCAACGATCGTACACAGAGTAGACGCGTACACAGCAAAGGACAACCAATCAAACAGCAAGTCAAAAATAAGGTTAATATATGTATATATATATATATATACAGTTAGCTAATTAATTAACTCGTTAAATAGCACGACGCATACGATTCTTTGGGTGTCATTTCATCGAAATCAATTCAGAGTATGTAGCACGAGTGTTTGACTTTCAGCTTGATGCATAGTGACCACCTGCGCTCTCATGTGACAGGGAGTGATTTGTATTGTATGTGATTCGAGAAATTTAAGGAGAGACAACCTCTCAACCGATGACACGGCACCGTGCAGCTGCCTCGACATCTCTAAAAGAGACACAAATTTGCAAATATACAAAAAACCAAGAATGACGAGAAAGGTCGCATGTTCTTCACGGGTGAAAACGTTACGAAGTCGTCATATGAGTTGTCTAAGAGCTACATGATCGAATTTCGTTGCCACAGTGTACATACCAAGTGCCAAGTTCTCAAAGTGCAGCAAGGCCTTAGAGGAGGCATTAGTACCCATCGTAGGTAATATGGTACTAATGAACGACGATAATAGTCGGATCGATGTTCCACCGAGGTCGTGTACTGAAGTTGTACGAAATGATTGCTGCCCCAATAGGACATAGCGAAATACAATCACGCAGAAGGTGGAGAGATGTTGTTCTGGTTGTTGTACGAAGTCATTTTGTCATTTATTTGGCCATTTCCTTTTTGAAGTTGTTGAAAGACGATAGAAATAGATGATGGATACTGGCAGATAGTTCGGTTGGCTGAAGATTGACAAGAGGTAACTGTTTCTATATGCATCGCTCTAATAGTAGAAGGATGTTTTTGCTGTTGTTGTTGTTGTGGTGGTGTAACATAACGCCGTTGTAGTGATTAGTCGCTGCAGTCGTGGGGTGCTTGCTCTAGGGATTGTTGCTGTTGATATCTACCGGGTTTTGCTACCAGTGCTAGGAGTTGGAGTCAGACAAAGAGTTACTCGTGGGCGCTGGCGAAGGCAGATCGGGTGGGCTTGCCGCCTGTGCTTGGGCAAGGCTTATGTTGAGGCTGCTTAGATTGGCCAACGAGCCTATGGAGCTAATCGACGTGATTGTATTTGCAGCACTACTGCCTACGGCTGCCGCGGAGCAGATAGTGGCTGTTGTGGCTGTGGTACACGATGAGTCTGTTCTCATCATCATCATCATCTGAGATGGTGTTGTTGTTGTTGTTGTTATTGTCGATAGCTGTTGTGAGATGATCTGTTGCGACAGAGAGGGTAGAGTTAGACTTACGACAGGTTGGCCGGTTGCTGTGGTATGGCTGTGCAGTAGGCCCGCTGGCATGCCGGAGACCCCCTTCAAGACTCCAGCAGGCGTAGCGCCTTGTTGGCTTTGCTGATGCAGCTCGCTGGGCGGCCTACCCGCTGCTGCTGCCGCCGCTACCGCCGCCGCGTCCCTCTTTATCTGTTGCTGCTCCGAGTCGTCCAACCACTTGTCCTGCGAGCGTCGTCTGGCGTTCATGAAGAAGTTACCCACGGTGCTGAGCTCAAGCCCGAGCTGCTGCGAGATGGCGATTTGCATCTCCTTCGAGGGCCGCTTTGTCTCCTTAAAAATAGCTTGCAGAGTACGTCGCTGAAGGTCGGTAAACACCAGGCGGGGTTTCTTCGTCTGGCTCTGGCTTTTGGACGCGCTCAAGTGGGTGACCGTGGGAGGCGCGACCGAACCAGCTGCCGACGACACATGAACTGCCGCCAGGGCCGCTGCCGCCGCCGCAGACCCCCCCGAGGCCACCGGTCCCACCGGACCCACCACCACTGCTGCTGCTGCCGAGTGGCTGTTGTCCTCTTTCCGTTTGCACGCTGGAATTCAAATCCAATCAGAGAGAGAGAGAGAGAGAGAAGGCACAAACAAAAACAAGAATGAGGATCTGGTTAGATGAATGTCGCTTTCACTGTTGAGAAATCACTGAAATCTAGATTATTGTTTTTGTTGTTATATACTATTAAGACACACTGACTTCCATCGCATGAGCTGCAAGTTAGATTCAGTTACTAGATTTGGGTGGTACAGGACAGATGTGTTGTATCACGCCAAATCTACTGGATAAATCCAGACTCGATTGTCTACCAATTGATTCTCTACAAAATCCTTCTTAGTGATCTTGTTCTATCTACCTAATATCTCCGCTAGCATTCAATCCAAACATATTGATCTCCGTTGATCGCTCTCCCCATCTCAACTGACGTGCGTTTATTATTTTTCACTTCCTTGCCTCTATACAGCGGCATCAGTTACCCTAACTAGGTTATTTGGACCAAATAAGCTGTGCTGCGTGCATACTTTGCTATGAGGTGTGGGAAACAGTAAGTAAATGCATATCTACAAAAATATCGGTAGCCACTTTATGACGGGTATGTCACAGTTGGGCTTTCCCTTCGGCTAGTTTCATAGTAGTGACACCCATCAACGTGCGGTGAACTTTTCGCGGAGTTACATCGAGATGGCTTCGAGACCACTCGGGGTGAACATGTGTGTCACACCCAATGTCAGTGCTGGAAGATAGTTACGATTTGTAACGTTTCAAATCATGGTTATAAGTTTGTCTCCCCGCAGCTAATGGAAAGCAAGGAAAATCTTTTCAACGGATTTCTTCCCGAGACGCAAAGAATTCGTTACCGTGTACGTTGGACAAACAATTACGTCCTGGAGTTTATCGTTGGATATAGACGTGTTGCTCTGTAAGTAACGCCAAGTTGTTCCACGTTGGCAGATACATTCAACGCAGACAAAGGGGGGCTTCATCGCGCTAGTCATTGTTTCGCCTACCTAGCTACATAGGTTGCTTGGTAGGTAGGCACTTAGAGGCCTTCAGTGGTTCAGCGGCTACAAGCGGCTACAAGCGGCCAAAGACAGACGGTCGATAGATGCGTCTACTCGGACAGTTCGACTGTTGCTTCAGCTAAGGGCTGCGCTACTGCCTCTTACCTCTAGTATAAAATCGTTTGTTGAAAGAACAATGCTAGGCCAACTCATATGAGTTGCTATGAACAACTCGAACAATGTTTCGCGGTTACACAACGCGAGTGGATGATACAGGGAACTATCGCACTATAAAGTTGTATTTGAATGTTCCATGTAAATCACAATCCATGGAACTACTGTGCCCTCTCTGCCGCACATTGTCCTCCGCCCCCGCAGCTAAATGTGTAGGATACATGTACTACCTTATTACAGATAGTTGTCTATAGTTAATATGACATACATATATATACACAGACATCTATGTGCATCCATATATATCTCATATATGGATACTGAATCAATCACCGGGGGTGGGGGGGAGGCAACATCATGAAGCGTGCAAATCAATTCGATCGCTCGTGTCCAGCCTATCCCCCGTTCAAAGCCAAACCCACAACTGTTTCTGGGCTGCTATTTTGGCCGTTTCCATGGCGATCTCCGAGTTGGCACGGAGGCTCGGCACGGTGGCAAGCGGCATTAAACGTTCGCTCCTGCTGAGGCGAGCCACCAAAGCAGCACAACCTGTTTGCGTGGCGCTGGTCGCACCGGAGCCGGCAGGCTCCTCCAGGACTCAGATTACGCGCTACTTCTCGGTGTGCCCTTCAATGGGTCCACCACTACGACAGCTCCGTGTGGCTGCATCACATCGCACAAACCAGTAACAGGCTGACGATAGTGCTCTCGCTTAGCAAACGAACCAACAAACTTATACACACACACACACATACATATATACATTCACGCTGACGGCCGGACGTAGTTACGCACGGCACACCACCGCCGCCACCACCACCACCAGCTTCCTCCTCTTCCTTCTCGAAAATAGCGCGGCGAGGCGAGGCGAGGCGAGAACAGTGTTCGTGTTCCATATCATCCACACAAGAGAAACGCTGGACGCGGCTAGCAACGGCCTCCTGTTCAGCTATCGTTGCCAATGTGTTCTCGAACGTGACACCGCACGACGACTACTCGAGTTTCCACTCTGCGGTGAGAGCAGCAGTGGTAAAGAAACATGGCTCAGAAGACAGTTCAGCTATGTCATAGAGCATTGCTTGATCCCGTTGAAATCGACTGGAATGTTTGTCATGTGAGTGATGATTGTTAGAGAGTATCACACGAACGCTTTGTTGTCCGGCGGTGGCATGGCCGACGGCTATGGATTACGGTTGAAGTGACATCGATGGAGGAATGAGCCAACAAATCAAAAAAAAAAAACAAATGAATAACGAGTTAGCTGATTCGAGTGATTCTCATATCTGGACCGACCATCAAACCATGTGATTCTCATATATGGACGATCATAAACCATGTGATCATTACAGTGACTGATATTGTACTCCATGGACAGACAAATACTGGAGCCGTACCACAGTGAAGATGGCAATCGTGATCGAAATTAATGTGTAAATATAGTCAATATATTGTTGTTGTTGTTCGAAGTTGCAGATGGAGCCGTGAGCAGTGCCATCAGTTGGCATGAAGCTGACACGATATCATCGATACGGCCTCCCGAATGGCGCGTCATGTTTTCGGGCACAGCTCGTCCTTGCCGCTTGTATATTGTGCATGATGTGTCTGTTGTTTCTTCAGCTGGATGTGCCGCATGGATTTCGGGACCGAGCATCACCGGTCACCGGTGCAATAAACACAGAAGGGGTTAATCGACCTTTCGATTTCCACCACAATTCGTCTCGGCTAGCACGAACCGAAGCGGGCCCTGCGACATCGACCCATCATCGGTCTACAGCGTCGCCACTACACGAGACGAGAACATCAGCGGAAAAACCAAGAGCCACCCACCCGACCTCGTTGGAGGCTAAAACAACTATATCCGGAAGCAAGGTCAACTGGACCTTTGACTATACTCCACAGATACGGCCAACCTTGTGTCAAACCCAGAATGGCCGTTGTAATTTTACCGAACCTGTCGTCATATGCGTGTCCAGCTGTGCAGGCCAATTTGAGAGGCGACAAGCCGTTAGAAAGACGTGGTCTACGTGGCCTGGCGTTAGGGCGCTATTCTTTTTCGGTGCAAATGAAAGCTTTCAAACGCGTTTAATCGAAGAGGCTGCTCAGTACAACGACATCGTTCAGTACGATTTTTTGGATACGTACGCGAACTTAACGCTAAAGTCGGTGTCAATGTTGCGCTTTGTTTCACTTTCGAAATGGGACAAACTTAAATTTTTCATTAAGTCTGACGATGATACATTTATCAATGTTCGGTTACTCGAAAAAGTTCTGGCAGCAATAAAGCGCCCTGGAATATTCGGTAATGTGCAAAAGGGTGCTCGCCCGAAACGTCAGCCAAAAGACAAATGGTACGTTTCTAAGGAGGAGTTCCCGGATAATATCTTCCCGCCGTACGTTACAGGCTGCTTCTATATAATACCAATAAATCAGACGCTTAGAATGAGTGAGCATGCAACCGACCTGCGCCTTCTTAGGTTTGAAGATACATACATAACGGGCCTTCTAGCCAAAAAGCTCAATATACCACGGTATGCAGTACCCGTAGCCGGCGTGGACTGGACTGGTTCGAAAAGACGTATGCAAGATGTCGTGAGATTCCTGATAGCAAAACACTACGTACAGCCTGTACAAATGATCAAGATGTTTGCCTATATGAACGATCCAACGGATACGATCGCATTAATATCGACCGTGGAATAGGGAACCACTCCATTGGCTTATACTTCACCATTCTCGATCATTCTGTAGACGCATCATCTAATACACACATATATATATATATATATATATATATATATATATATATATATATATATATATATATTACGTTCAATTTAGTTATTATTGATTATTTTCACCAATTATTGTATGTTGGCGTTCACGTGAAATGTTGGCTGAGAGTTAACCCGAAAAAGTTTAGTTTTTAATTATGGTATGTTAGTGCTTGGTCAGAAATGATGGATGTTGGACAGTGATTATCCGACAAGCGAGCAAGGAGATTGATGGCTATTTTGTGAGGATACATAGGTACACTCGTCTTACAAATGTGAATGTGTACATAAAGGATATTGCATTTTGTTACTGTTAACTCATGAATTAAAGATAGAGAGCAAATGTCTATATATAAATAAAACCATAAGGTATTATTCCTACATAATACAGGTATATACAGGCAGTGCCTTCCTTATTATGGTTCTAAATATTTGGATATCATTAGAAACTAAAAAACATATATATATATATATATATATATATATATATATAAAGGTAAATAAGTTTCGTTAGAGAGTGATGAATCACGCGGGCACTAACTCTGTGTTTGAAGTAGAAACCACCCCGGGGTGTAGGCAGTGTTAACACAACAAATACCGAATGCAATTATTTAGATCTATACACTTATAGTCGATATGGTGAAGGCCTACAATATGATGGCCTACCATACAGTAAGCTAAGCTGTTGCGTTCAGTGTACGAATCTCGGAATGGTGTTCGGATAGTGGCAGACCCGTAGAGATGGTGCTATTCACGATTCGGTCAGCTGGGCGCATGCTGGCGTGAATATTTTATACACGGATCACGGGACACACAGCTACACTCGTGCGTTTGACGCCAACAGGATGACGCTACCAACGACACAAAATATATTTACTTTCCTTTCTCATCATGTATGTAATACTCTGCCACCCCTAACTCTAACCGTATACCACTACTAAGAATAATAATAATAATAGCCAGGAGCTTTTGCCGTAATGAGAAATAAACAAGCTTATTACAAGATGACGACGTTTGAATGTCACACAAGACCGCTCTCCGAATCTGTCAGTTGCGTCTAATTCGTTGGTACGTGTTACAGCGATGATCTAACGCACAATCAAAATTGCATCCGGCTCCTCTTAGCGTTTGCCGATGTAGGCTGGTAGTTTACTGTGAGGCAGACAGTCAATCAGACCGTTGAATATCGCCATTCTAAGCAGCCCTTGTGAGTCATATTCGATTAAATTCCATTCTTGTGATTTAATGACTATTGACCTGATACAGCGTCAACAGCAAGCTACTGACCGAGTAACGCAGAGGCCAACATTAATTGCGTATAGAACAATTGTAGGGTAGAATATACTAGATGGACTTGGTAGACCGAATTCGCCTGTATTCATCAACCATCTGTCAAAGTAATAAGGCCAAGACAGAGAGCGACGACCCATTTCGTCAAAATCGAATTGCGCTCATAGCAATAGATAACAGCGTGCATATAACACGTACATTTCCTCGTCACAAAATGAGGCCAATTTAAAGTATGAGATTTGCACGCTTGACAAATGGCGCAATGGTAACGCGACCCGTAAGACGCGAACGGAAGCCTTGAAGTCAAATTAACCTGTCGGCAATAAATACGGAATAATTTGAGGGTGTCCTCTCTGTCTCAGATGTCCGCGGGCATTTCATATAATGTGTTCTAAAGGGCGATGCATACATTCGTCATTAACTAAAAACCAAAATAAATAAATGAGACTGACTCCATCCTCTCGGCAATCCCCGATTGTTTCGTGGATCAGTAAACAGCGAAAACGTCACAATTTGATTGAAAGCCTAGTAGGTGTTCCTCCGAGGATAGCTCACGATGAAACGCCCGCTGCCATCCTATGGCCCAGCCGTGAAGAGAGCAGCGCGTTTATAGCACGAAACTCATCCGATTGAACTTCCTTCGCATGTAGCTAAGTCCGACGATAAAAGTCGACTCTCCGCAGTTATCTATCACCACGCTCAATGTCCTCTATTCTATGGACATCTTGTTGTGCTCCCCCGTTGCCACTGGATTTGGATCGCGCGCCTCGATCCATGTAGCTCGATCGGCTGCACCCTTGTGGCGTGTCTGTCTGTCCGTGTCTTGTGTAACGTAGCGAAAGAGTTCGTTCGTAAAAAGTAACCCAACATCGACGGGCTGTGGTTGGTTTAAACGTCCGAAATGCCTCCGGCAGTCGAGGGCCAACTTCTCACTCATTCACCCACACACTCGCTCTCTCTCTCTCTCTCTCAGTGGCCGGTCGCATGGTGACGGTCGGACCAAACGACGGCACAAGCATTTGTGTTCACTTTTATTTGAGCAATTTAGTCCTCTCTCCAATCGGGGACGGAGGGAGCTAAACAAGAGCCTGGGTAATATCCCCGATGTACAGATGCCCCGAACACGCGCATGGCCATCGTTTGGTCGCTCCGCGTTCAAGTTCTTTTTGATTATCATCTGCTGTATTGGCTAAGCGATTGGGGGGGGGGGAAGTGCCAACATCTTGAACAACCCAAGCCGTGTCTTCAACCCGATGGCATTTGAGTTCCGAGACCAGCACAGTAGCAATGGCGCAGCCAGGTGTAGGCAGAGCCAAATACTCGTAGAACTGAGGACTTCAGAGGCTACCCGGCCATTGGGAGCTGTTCGAGCGGCGGTGCATCACTCCGTCAAGGTAAACTTTTGCCACCGCACCGAGCGCTCTCTAATCGATTCTTTCATTTTCAATCCAACTGCAGCGTTTGTTCACCGACTACAACTGCACACCCCAATTTCGCTCCGTCATCTCTGATCCTCGGCGTCCCACACACGGACGGACGCGATCTCGTTTTCTCTGTTTCGAACTCTTTCAGTGTCAGCCTCAGCTCAGCTCTTCCTCGTTCTCATTGGCCGGATCGTCCGCCGGCCCCATCCATCTCAGTCGTTCGTTGCGCTGCCTTAGCCCCCTTCAACATCACCATGCCGACATCAAAACACTATTCCAGAAAATTGTCTCATTGTCATCCGTGGTGACGTCGCCGAAACGACAAAGTGGTTCCCATTACTCGGCCATTGTTCAGGGTTACACGTTTGCCGGGAGGATTGCATACAACGCGTCGCTTTATGCAATTCGCCCGTTATGCGCCAGGTTCGTTCCTTCTATCTCTGTCTATGCCTCGTCTCAACGAAATGTGAAGAAGGTCAAATTGGTCGAGAGCGTCGAGAGTTGACAGCTATTTCAGCACAAATGAATCGTTCGAACGCGGCCAATACGACGGCGCAGGATTAGACACGACGCTGTAGAGTCTCTTTACATTGTAAGGATCTGCACGGGGACGACTAACGGTAATTATTGCTTATGACAGACGGACGGACGGATGGCGAGCCTCGTAGAGAATAGAAAATTCGAGATTTACCCGCCAACCATCGAGTGGATAGAGCAGTATGCAGAGAGCGCTGGGGAGGCGCAGCCCCGATGATTAATGATATTTGATTGACGGGTAGGTGAACAGTGGCTTTAGTAAGAGCAAGTGGAAACGCTTTCGCGTCGCCTCAGACGACGCGAGCATTAGAAGCCTGATGGTGCCACCTTTGTTGAGGCACTGGCAAAATAAAAACGCCGCCGCTAATTGACCCCCGGCCTACTATGGACTAAATGTGGCCATGGACAATAGCCCTTTCATGATGAATCGATACATTTATTTAAGTGCGCTTCTATCATTTCACAGCTAATAGATATGTGCGACACGCGGGAAAGCGGGGCGACATTGAAGTCATTCACATGAAAGGGTGTCAACAGCAGTAGCGTTTAACTGTGCATTGAACCCTTATTGTCGGTCTCCCTTCGGCCTTTTCGAGTTTCCGCTCAGCTGGCACGCAAGGAAATCAGGTTTCACTGCTCACCGCCAAGGGAGAGTTTGGCAATCACCGTTAGTAGGATCAGCGGTTAAGGATTCGTTCCTTAGGTGGTTAGAGGTATACGGCAGTGGCGTGCTTCGCCGTGGCCGCTGACAGCCCCTGGGGGCGGATGCGGGACAATCACCTACGAGCGGATCATTGCAAGTCCGACCACGGGTTCAAAGATCAACATGACCACTAAGCTCAGACGAAAAAGCAAGGTGGGGCCATTGACGATGAGCCGCTCGACCTGAATCCGAACCCGACTTAGCCTCCGCCTAAGGAGCAAACATGCGATGACGTAGATGAGACTACCCTCAGCAGCCAGCCCACACTCGCACAACTCTCTTTTTTTTTCTCTCTCTCTTTATCTCTTCATCCTTCGTATGTCTAGACGGACGAGGCAGGATATAGATCCTGGCGGCTAGTGAGCTCTGAGATCTGATCACAGGAAAGAAGATGACGAACTGCAACCGAGGGACAGGCGTTTGTCCTCTGCTTGCTTCGTCCCTCATTGAGGCTCATAGCTGGTGCCGACTATTGCGCGGTCGTTTTTCCTTTCTACCCGATCTGGTATTCTTGCCCTCCTCTGTAATGATGGGCAGCATTTAAAGACGGGGCCGTACACGTGGACGCGTACAACAAAGTTGTCTCAGAATCTCGGAGCTAGCCCGCAGCCAGCGCGAAACTGCTCAGCTGAGTGGGACCGCTCCATGTGCTGTGTTACACAGGCGCTTCGTGTAGGTTCCACTTCGTTCTCTCTCATCCTCTCCATGGCCTTCGGCCTTCCCAATCCAACATCTAGCAGCTCCAATCTATACCGATATCGGGAGCCGTGATCCAACTCTTAACGAACTTTGCTGTGAGCTCTCAGCAACTAGTCAGTCAACCTCTTTGCCGGACTAACGCGCAGCGTTAAAAAGAAGAAGAGAAATCGACGGGTAGAGGGACAAGTTTGTATCGTAGCCTAGCCTGGCACGCCACCATATGACACTGGAGGAGTTGTGTGGTGGATGCTCCCGAAGATCAGACGCGATTTCAGGCAATACTCCCACTACACACGATACCCCCCCCAGCCGCCCTGACTCTGGGGGCTCCTAACAGTAAAACTTTGTCCCAGCAACGATAGCTATTTAGCTATTAGGAACACCGAGATGCTAGCGAAAACTATTATTTTGCCATAAGGCCAACCAAATTCAGATTGGCTTGCTGCGGAGTGGGTAAAGAGGAGCGGTAAGATATATGCAACGAGGGTTGAAATGTATTCAAGTCGCGAAGCACCGTCTGGGGACATTCGCCGTGGCGAAACGACGAAGGGTAAGCCAAGTCGTATCGAGAGGCATGAATACTCAGTGGTTAGCAGTTGTACAGGTTCAAGATCGTCACCTGAGGTGTGTACTACCATAAATACGGTGGAAAAACAGACGACGTCAGGGGTCGATGACATCGTTAGGGTTGGGTAAAAGGCGAGACGACAGAGAAAGGTTGTCCCATTTTAGACGCAATATATAAAAGCAATCGGATCTTGGCAGAGACAAATGTTTAGGTCTTATTAGGAATCTCATAAGGAGTCGAGTATAGAGTACATGTGCAAGATTTCATAGAAGCTCCGTATTTCGAACGCTAGTGGATGGTATACACACCTTGGCAGGCCTATAAATGAAGGCAATGGTAGAAGAATAATGGTAGCAGAACACATATATATATAAATCCTTTGCTTGAGAATACGACTAGTATATTACATGCGTTCCATTGTCGGTATAATAAGCATTATTATAAACCTGTACCCTCCACCTAATTAGGGGAAATATTACATCGTTGGTAGAAGCAGTCTCGGTTAATCTCGCCCCTCTGTCTCTCTCTCTCTCTCTGTCGTCTCATGGAGGTGGGGTTGCTAGCCAATGAACTTTACGGCGTTTATTCATCTGGCCAGCTTTTCGCGGTCTCCTTCTGCAAGCATCACCAACAACAACAGCGGTAGCAGCAGCACCACCACCACCACTTATAAAGGCATCGCTGACTTGATGCCGATGCCGACCCGCAACCCACGTGTTGAGCGAATGAAGGTCGGGGCTAGAGAGAGAGTAAACATGTTTGTTTTGTCATTAAAGTCAAAAGCAGGCCATGAGTCTTGCTGAGGAGAGTGAAGGTGAAACAACTGTTGCATTTAGGGGGTGGTCGCATAAAGGCGATGCGGGGTCGCAACAACACCATAAGGATGGTGTGGCTACACGCTGTAAGGGCGCAGTATTTTCCCGCGTGTTTGTTTCCACCCGGCGGGGTGTCTTGAGACAACGCCCTCCACCTTCTCCTCGGTCTGGAGTTCGTTACTGTATTAGATGTAGTGTGTCTATGGCGGTTGTCGCTCGTATCTGCGGCAAGCAGCCAGCCAGCGTGCCAGCCTGCCTGCCCAATATACACAGACGCATAGCTGGGGCACTTTTAAGACCTGCTACAAATAGCGTCACCCGCTACCCTATTAGTGCAATGGCGCTTGCATAGATTCGAAATCCGCCCTAATTTCCTTGTCTCTGATTTCCTTGTAGTATCTCTTTTGTCTTTAGCTCGCATCGGAATGAGAAGCGCAAAAGGGAACTAATATCGAGTAAAGAGAGAAGAGGGAACTTGGTTGGTCGTTGAGAACCGTGTTTAACAGCAGGACAGAACAAAAGGTGAAATTCGGAAGGTGATGGGGATTGCAGTAGTAGCAGTAGACTTATTCTCTAAGTAACGATAAGTACGGATACTTAAAGCCGAGACGCACGGACTTATGCTAGGGGTTATCAGGGTAAGATCGGGTCTGTCACTCTCTCTCTCTCTCTTTTTCTTTGTCTGTTTGTCTCATCTGGATGAAGATGAATATTACACAATGTCGGGGCACACCTTGACCGCCGAAGAGCTCTCAATGGAGAGGTGCGGCTTTCTCAATTAGCGCTGAAAGGGTGAAGATGTCGTTGTAGAACTCAAACGAGCACAACGCGAGAAACTTGATCTCACGAAGGATCTCGAGAACTTCTACTACGAGAATAGGCAGCAGGGTAAGAAACGCGACAAACGAGCGCAGAACAGGACGAAGACGAATACCACATTGAAACCATGAAAATAGCAAGTAGAACACGAACAAGCCAGCACGTGAAATGTCTGTGATTCGTGGCATATCCTTGTGTCGCGGTTGGAGTCGTGCCCCGAATTGGCACGAACGCGCGATCATTGGCAGCGCTCTCAGGACACTCTCGACCTGCGCGACTATGGATAGTGAGCGTTAATTAGTAATGAAATAATTCGATTTGAGAGAAAAAGAGGGCCAAGAGCTCGCACGGGTCGCCCCTCCTCCGCCCGCCCGCCGCTGCATCTGGGTGACACTTGTTAGCTATAGCGCTTTGGTGGGCTCGTTTTGTCATCTGTGCTGCTTTCTAGATCTTGGCTGCAGGCCCCCTGATCTTGACGACGGTATAGGCATCCCGAGAGACGGGAACAGCTCGGTGTCGGATCATAATTGGATGAGATAGTACCAGCGCCGCTAGCGCTGCTTCTTCACCACCACCACCACCAAAATCACCACGACGGAACCACGGATCCACGCCATACCTCACCACACTACACAGCGACTATTCGATATCGTCACTCGATGCTTAGGGCTCACAAACGACGGTATTCCTTGCACATTCACGAGAACTGCTCACACGCCTAATAAAGGCTATGCTAGGCTACTTATATACGTAACGAGAAACTCATAATTTGAAAAATATATATATATATATATATATATATATATATATATATATATGATATAGAGATGTTGTCGCTCGGTAGCAAATATATCGCTTCAACTATTGCACAACATAAGTGCATCACTCGAGCAGCGGAGTGACTAAGCCACTTCTACGAGCAAAAGTCGATATGTGCCGGCTATAATATACACAACTCCCTTCTATTTGCTTGTTCCATAAACCTCCACAAAGTGGCCCAATATGTGCAACTGAAATCCACACAAGAGGCGAGAAGTTGCGACGTCATCACCGCCGCCTTCAAAGGCAGTTCCCCGCCGTATTCTGTTCGTTTGGCCGGAACGAGCTCGCGCCCGTTTCGAACGATGGACACAAAATGTGTGAATGCACACATACGATCGCTTCATGTGCCCGCAACAATAAATCATATTTGGCAGCATATATGTATCTCCTTTTGGCAACAACTCTTTGCTACAATTTGCACCCTTTTCCGCGTTGCCAGAAAGAATAAAAAAAAAAACTGCAGGGAGAGGTAGACAAGGAAAAAATCATGGCTGTTTCCCTTCGCAGCCAGTATCTATCCATCCATCTACAGAGGCGGCGCGTCAGTGGCTGACGTCCGGCCGTGTCTGGGTATCAATGGCGTCAGCAAACTCCACAGCAAATAGAGCTGACGATGGGAACGACAAGAAAATCAAGGCCAGTCGTCGAAGTCAGTCAGTGAGTCTGTAGCATTAATATTACTTAGTGAAGCGGAGAGGAACAGCCTACATCGACGCACCCCTTACAATCCCCACCCATACAGCCGTCGTCGTCGTCGCTAGGTATAGCGCATACAGCTCTTTTAGTTCGTGTCTGGCTCAGCTCTCGTCGGCTATTTCCGACACAGCACGATACTGCGGGTGGCTCCTTTCTGATCTATATGTATGTGTCCATGTGTGTGTGTGTGTGTGTAGAAAGATGGATAATAATGATGGTAGCGGTGGTAGGCCATTGATTTCATTTATCGATATGCCTGCTGACCCCCGTGTTGCAGGCAGCGCTCTCTGACTCCAGCGCATGAACGAGCTGTGATCGAGCCAGCCAACGAGGTAAGGTGTTTCGTCACCCAACGGATAGGGTGAATTGAGCTTGCCATGGCCACTTCGACTCAACAACGAGTTCACCGTCTTCGTCTGCACACTTTATGTATGCATCTATATATATATATATATATATATATATATATAGTCTGCCCTTTTTCTTAAGGAGCATTCCCCTCCAATCTCTCAATCACCACCGCTGACTTTCTATTCACGAGCTGTTCATCTCAGCAGAACATCTATATACCTATTTCACTGTGCGACGAAACAGACGTAAGAAGTTGGCCATTTCACCGAGGGAAACTCCAGTGGTGGTCAAATCGAAAAGGGTAGTATTCGGTGTGTTTCAATAGGGATGACTTGTTCAGTGCATACATAGCCGTAGCAGATGAGGTCTACGTTCCAAATTTGAGATCAATTCGAATCGATTCGATCGCCGGCCCCCAGTCGTGCGCTCAAATAGGCATGCGTCTGTCTGCGTGTATGTGTGTCTGTGTTAACATCACCGCATAATATGCTAGGCAAATAGGTAAATTCCCTTGCCTCATATACTGTGCATCCGTATATATATATATATATATATATATATATGTGTGTGTTTTGAGAAGACCGGCCAGCGAGAGAATGTTCACAAATATACAGGGCATTATTCATCACGGCTGAATGTTCACCGTATGTTCGGCCGTTGTTGATCGAAGTTGACCACCGGCCGAACCGTCTCTGGATACGCTTACTCTCTATCGGTCTTATGACAATAACGTAATACGTTTTATACTGCTACCTCTATCATGCGTCTACATATTCTTGCCTTCACCACCTTTGCAGGGAAATCAAATCAATTTGTTTATAAGGGGAAGGAGGGAGGGGCAAAGCTAGGTTTAGAGTAAAGGGAAAGTTTACAATTAGGAAAAGTATACTTGCAGTTAACAAACAAATGGGTTTACAGTTAAAACAGGTGCTGCTCCGGGCTTATCTCGTAGCCTACTACAGTTTACTATTTCTCCCTATACATATATATATTACATAATACATATGTATTCTAGCCAGCTGTTTGTCTGATTCCCGATCACTGGCAGGCTTTGGAATATAATCATCGCTCGCTCCAATGAGACCACTTTCCTCAGAGCGGATATCCAGGCGGTAGCCATCAGAAGCGGCTGTCGAGCAGAAGCCGGAATGCTCATTTGGTCCAGGGTTCGTTCGCTCCGGGACACTGGCTGGGGGTTGAAGCCTCTGTGGGAGGGGTTAGCGTCTCGCAGGGTCCCCCCCCCTCATCTTTCGAGGGGAGACCGGGACCACGCTACTGCCGAGCCGAATGGATCAGTAGTGGCCTGCTGCTGTACGACCACCATCACCATCACTACCACCACTAGTACTGCTACGCATGGCCCTCGACTTGGACGAACGAGCTAGCGAGCTGGCGGTCCGGCGCGGCCGGGTAGGCAGCAGGCGAAGAGGACTCGTTCGCCTCTCGGGTTTTCCGATAGCGTCGTTGTCGTTGTCGTCGACGCCATGTGACGGGCGAGGAGGGAAATGTCTCGGGGCCTGAACCAGCCGAGCTGAGAGGACTCACAAGCGAACGGAAAGTGAGGGGCGACCGTGGGGGGGGGGGGGGGGGTCGGGGGGTAGGACGGAGGACGGGGGGGTCTGTGGGGGAGGAAACGAATTATCGGAAAGATATCGGAAAACTTTTTATCGATCCACTGCCACTGCTGCTACCGCCGCTGCCGTCGTCGCCGCCGCCGCCTCCTCTTCCTAGTTGCCATGCTTGCTGGCTTGCCTCCTAGCTCGGTGGCCCCGATGGACCCGAGACCAGCGAGGACAGCGTGGAAGAGAGAGGAATGCTTTCCGTCCGTCCGTCCGACTTTGGCAATAGCGTGAGGGCTTCGGCGAGGGCCCAGGGCCGCCGTCTTCTTCTTCTGCTGCTGCTTCTAATAGTGGACTCATCGACCAGTGAGTCTCTCCACGGCCTCTTCTCTTCTGGGCGGCACCGCACATAGAAGTGGATGGAGAAGCGTCGGCGCAGCCGATATTCCACGTCGTCTCCCAGACCGACCGCCCGCCCGCCGCTTGTCTTCCCGCATCATCTCCGTGCGTAGGCTCCCTTCCTTCCTCTCTTGCTATGTCAGTCCCCGTTGCACAGCAGCAGCAGCAACTTCGGAAATCGTTGCCACCAATCGCAACGCGGGAGAGGGCCCCAGCGTCGCTATTGGTCGACGTTCACCGGAAAGGGCAAGGACGTCAAAGCGTAAGAGGTAACGGACAAAACATGACACTCATGGCTCTTGGGATAGAAGAAACTGGGAGTGGCTGGGATAACCGGGAAAACTGGCCAACAGGACCGGGAAACAAAAAAAAACACTGCTAATATATATATATATATATATATATGTATATATATATATATATATGAAAAAAACGAACGGGGAAGGGGTCATTCATTCACGAGGTCGAGGTTCTTCATGGTTCGTAACTTCTTATGATAGTTGATCCGTCTGATGAGGATGGTGGTGGTGGTGATGTCGAATGACGTCGAGGTCGAGCTGAGCGAGACATTTCGACGGTAAATCTTCCTTCGTCTTTTTCACTTTCTTTTCTGTTCGTTGTTGTTGTTGTTGGCGTTTGTTGTTGAGCTGAACCAGAACAATTGGCCTGCTGCTGGAGTTGATTGATGAGTGGATGATGAACATCCGGTGGTTGGTCATGATGGTCATGATGATGATATTGTTGTTGTTGTTGTTGGTGCGTATGTGTAATCGAACGTTTAGGTTCGTTTCTGAGAACTCACTGGGAGAAGAAGGGTCGACGCGGGTGCATCCGTGAGGCAGACGAGCCCAATGGGTGGTAGGAACTAGAACAAGACTTTAGCTCGGAGCAGCTCCCGGCCCGTTCTGAAACCGATAAAGTGGCCAAAGCAAACATGGCGTCAGCGAACGTCCGAGGTCTCTGCCTCTTCACTCAGCATCGTCCGCACTCTCGATTCTCCGTCCGTTGCACGTGGGCAAGAACAAACCCAGTCTCTCTGTATGATCCGCTCTCGGTTTTCTTGGTACTAACTGGACAACACAGCCTTTGTTTCTCTCTCTCTCGCTCTCTCTTTCTGTGTCACTCTCTCTCTCTCTCTATCTCTCTCTCTTGTTCTGTATCGTTGCCCGAAGAAGGAACGCTACACTTTAGTTGCGGGAGACGCCGTACCAGACGGTTGTAGTCATCGTCGTGTTAGGGATCCAGGCAAAGTTAGCTGAATCTAGAGATGGCTAAGGGAACTGTCGACGAAGTTCCCGCTCAGCTCTATGCCTCTCTAATTTCACTTTACGTCACACAGCACACACACAGTACACCATCACCACCATCCCACATAGACAGGGGAGGCTAATCCCGAAATTTCGATTATCGTATGATTTTGCAAACTTTGGAATTTTCCGATCGCCTTAATCCAACAGCATTAGCGTAGCAACAGAACCCTGACAGGGACCCATTGTACACAGTGTCTCGTATATGGTCATTTAGACACGACTCCGACGACATCGTTCACCAAGCACGAGGCAATAGTTACTTTGACGTTTGGACGTTGAAACACGAACGAGATCAGGCGTGTTGCCTTGAGGCGCACTAACGTTACACGAACATATTAGCCAACAGTATCAGAGGCTGCAGTTGCAGGTATCCATTGACGACGTGTGTATGTTTTTGTGGCAGTGTGTCCGTCTGTCTGCTCGTTTGTAAGTTAGGTACAGCAGAACAAGTTCCGCTGCATCGGTCAATGTTAACTATCGTTGTTCTTCGTAGCCTATCTCGCGCACGCACCCACGCAAGCACTCACACGCACGCAAGCAACCGAACATTGCAATCACGCCACCAACAGCTACGCGCTAGGTCCACTCACTGAGTCCAGAGTAAGTGAGTAAATAGTCGAGCGACCGGCCAACGTCGACGACGACAACGACGACACTGAGTAACTTCTGACTGACTGACTCTAGCTAGGATAGCTGTCGCTCTTTCTCGATGGCTGGGTGGCTAGGTAGCTAGTGGTGAATGAGTGGCGACTCGCGCGACCCGTCTAGTTGCAGCGCACAGCACAAATGAGTGTGCGGCTGCGCGTCGGAAGGCGCCGCAGCCGCCGTCTGCTGCTGCTGCTGTCTGGCGTGGCGCTTGAGGTCTTGGTGTCGGTCCTCCTCGGCGTCGGCGTCGTCGTCGTTGTCGTCGTAGCGGTGGTAGTGGTGGGGTGAGGAAGGAATATGACCGAGCGACTGCTGGCCCTCCTCCGTTATATCGGTTTACTGGATTAGTGGATGTATTTTATAGCGGCAGCGGCGGGCCACCGACGGTGGCCCGCCGCCGCAGCAGCAGTAGCGGCAGCAGCGAGTGGGTATGGTAAAATCGAAATGATTGATCATGAGATATCGGATTCGGATAGCAGCGCTACCAACAGCAGCAGCAGCAGCGAGCGACCCCAGCCCCCTTCCTCCAGCCAAGCATCCCCCCCCCCCGAAAATGCCCCACCGAATAACGGCTGAATGAGGCGAGATCCGAGATCCATACAAATCCATACATCGAACAAGCGCACCCCAACCATCATCCTAACTGGCCCCTTGCGGCTACCCCCCCCCCCCCCGTCTCCCTATGAATGGCCGCCACAATCCCTTCTATCTTGGCCCCTGCACTCTTGACCTCCTGAAGGCCTTCCGTT
Organism: Stratiolaelaps scimitus; assembly: GCA_019614645.1. NCBI lineage: Eukaryota > Metazoa > Arthropoda > Arachnida > Mesostigmata > Laelapidae > Stratiolaelaps > Stratiolaelaps scimitus. The sequence continues at coordinate 2,157,248 of JABWDB010000044.1, read as the reverse complement.
CGCCTTCCGGCCTTCTCGGGCCTCCTCGCTATTAATGAACTGATTGAATAATCCATATTCCAATTCCTATCGCCTATATAACATATTGGACATTGACGCCTTCTCTAGCTGACGCGGCAAGCGGCCCAGCCGCGTCGTCTCGGAAGAAACCGTTATCCGAAACTGCCCGTCGCTCGATGCCGGCGCCCGCCCGCGCGCGCGCGGCCCCCTCCACTCATCCCGTTCAGGTTTTCGTTTGGTGAGACCTTGCGTCACCCGCTCGCTCGCTCGCCCGCCAGTCTGCCCATCCGATCGACGACGTCTAGCCACGAAAACGACGACGACGACAACAACAACGACCAACCAAACACGTGACCGATCATTGAGGAACACCCCACATAGCGAGCGCGCCCGGTCTGCGCGTCCTGGGCCGTTGCCGTCTCGATGCGGCTGGGTGTCTGCTTGCCAGCCGCAAGTGCAATTCGAAAGGGTCAGACAACCCAATAAGTGGCGTGTAGGCGACAGTCAAACGGTAACGAGACAGGATGCGGCCATGACAAGACACTCGTCATGACGAGACCCACCATCGAATGGACAATGTCACTTTTGGTGTCTCCTCGATCCCAAAGTGTAACACCCTCAACCTTCATCACTATCACATGTGCATAGTTGTACGCTGTGTACAACGTGTCTAGCGTTGGGCAAGCCAACCCAAACTGCTGACCCCTCTACCTCCATCCCGGTCGCCGTCACCGTTGGGGTACGACTGATCTCTGGCTGTGTTGACTGGTGACAGCTCGTCAAACTCACTTGCTCACGTAATAAGCCTGAGTCCCATTAGCCAAATGGAAACAATGCTTAAGTGGCAAACTTGCTCGGTAGCACTGACGGTGATTTTGCCACATCTCGATGCCTATGGCCGTTAGGCTGACCGTCACACGACAGATGATCCTGCAGCAGCAGCAGCAGCAGTATAGGCTCACCCCCAGATGGATGTAACTACGTAACGTATACATAGATGAATCGTATAGCACACACTTGTAACGACTGATTCGCAGAAGTATTTGTTGTTGTTGTTGTGGCCGCGCTTGTACATATCGTTCATAAAGGTTAGGTTTGTTGTAGTTGTTGTTATTGTTATTGTTTGTATCATACATCCGATATATCACGCACGGCATAGACGAGCGTCCCTCATCGAGAATCCCCACCACCATCTCACTCTATCCCATCGCGTGTGCGCTCGCCTACTTAGCATTACGAATAGCATACGACGAGACGACGATAGGATCATCAGCCCACTCACTGCGCGCCAGTTTGCTTTCAACATCTCTTCGAAGGCGTGCACCACTGGTAGCGAGCTAGTTGGCTGGCTGGCTGGTTGTGCAGCAGTCATACTAGTTGTATGGTAGTATCAGTAGTAACAGGGCGTGATGCATATATATGTATGTATATATATATATGGAGAGAAAGCGAGAGAGAGAGAGAGCGAGTGTGTGAGAGGAGGGTGATGTGTCCTCAGGCTACTCATCAGCTCATCTCCTCAGCTGCTTCCATCTATATAGCGTAACAGTCTCGAGCTAGCGGCAGAAAGAGGCTCTTCTTCGAATCAACGTGGAGGCGGTGGCGGTGGCGGCGGCAGCGGTAGTGGTGGTGTGTTAGTCTGTCGCCGCGGTGAAAGCGGCCGAGATGTTAGCGGCGCAAACTGCACTCCTAGGAATTGTCGCAATCAGGATGATCTGATACTTGCAACGCAGCGGGCAGAGGCGTAGGTCAGAGGTACGTTCGTCGACAACCAGATGGATACAAGCGAGCGCGCTCGCTTCCTCGTTGGCGCCGGCATCGAAACGCGGACGCATCAGCAGGAAGATCGATATCGTTGTGCATCTGCCATCTTGCCCAGACATTGAGGTGTACATTGAGGTGCATAGGGAGTACATATGGGGTGACGCAGTATGCTACGTCTTCCGACACCTTGGCTTCCTTTAGTTCTTACTCCCGTTGGTGTTAGACCCTCGTCCCTGAGGAGGGCGCAAACCGACTGTCGACTACCGACGTAGTGCCTCACGAGAACAGCCGACCAATAGCTCAACATAAGCCAGCCTGCCAGTTTACTTAACGAAATTAGCTGCTACTACTGTTGCTACTGCGTCAACGCTCGCTCACGCTCTCTCTCAAGAAGTCTCCCTCCCCTCTGGCGTTTAAACACCTCGACTAAATTTCACCCTTTTTTTCTTTGGCCGTGCGTGGGCGAATGCAACATCTTTCCTCTGCTATTTATTTTCACTCGCTCCTATTCCTGGATGCTCCACTCGGTGGTGACGGCGCAGCCTTGTCCCACCATAGCCGTCCCCTGAAGCCCGGCTCTGGTGGCTGTTGTGGACCGCGCGTGGCGGGGAAAACGCCTAACAAGAAATACGAAGTGGTAGAAGAGCCCCTTCTCTCTCTCTCTCTCTCTTTCTCTCTCTCTGTCCCTCGAAGTCTATGCACAGACACAGTTGTTTAGCATATTTTGTATTGAATATCGCTTAAAGCGTTTTGGGTAATCCTTTTGGCCTTTTTTTTCCGAGGCAGTTTTTTTTTTGCTCGCTATTCTATTCTTCTGTCGGCGAGAGGGATTCACACTTGTGAGGTGAGCTTCGGATACAAGAGGTGAAGAGACGGACTGGCTGGTAGTCGCCATAGAGATGGTCGAACAATGAAATGACAGACTCGGCCGTCCGTAGCAGCAGCAGCCCCTAACGGGGCCCTTATTCCTTTCGTTCTTTGTGTCTGAGTAAGTGTGCGAGCGTGAGTGAGTGAGGTTCGGTGGCGACCGATCAGTATTTCCACTGCCCTACGGTAACTTTGACGAGGCTGTCCTACCTGGCGGCAACAGCTTGGCTTGGCACTACATCGTTATACCTTTTATTAACTTTGCGAGTCTATCAATTACACTGGGCAGCTTAGCTAGAGAGCGACGGAGGCTGGCCAAACGATGCCATACCTATGACGAAGCAAGGGCATGGAGGTAGGCCGAGAGAAGCTGGAGAGGGGTGTATCACCAAGAGGTGATTACTATTACTACTTCTACTACTAACACTAACACTCCATCTGGCCGAGGTGGGACACCACCACGTCTATGTCTGGAGGCTGTGCTACTCATCTCTAACAAGATGATTTCATGCCGCTGATGACGAAGATGGCAGCAGGAGCCTTCTCCGCCGGACGCCGCGCAAGAGGCGTCTCCATCGTGGCTAACTCGACGAAGTCGTACGGTCCAAGCAGATGCAGTCGTCAAGCTGCCGCTTGAGCTCGTGATTTTCTACTGCTACTCAGACAGACTTACAGCTACTGCGGCTGGCAAATCATCCACCGGAAGTCGGTGTCCATTTCCGCTTCAAGTGCGTTCTCGGCGTTGTCAAATTCGCGTGTACGAAACACGAGTATGCCTTCCCTATGTCTCTCTCTCTCTCTCTTTCCCTCAAACCCTCAACTGCTCCCCTGTGTCCCAGCTCAGATCAGTTCTTAATAAGACTCATTTATAACGTATTACTTAACGGCGAGACTTCCTTCCGGTGTGCACCTTGCAACACGCCGTCTGGCATATAGCCGTCGTCATCGAAAAATATCGGTCTGAGATAGACGCCTAGCAAAGCATCACGATGTGCGGTGACGGTGGCGGCGGCTGCGAGGAGGCAGCTGAGAGTTGTGCAGATGCTGGAGGCTGCTGACATGTACATCCATACAGCCCTCACCGGAACAGTTGGGACAATCTGATGATGAAAAAATCTCCTCACAATTCTCTGGTGTTCTTGCCATCCCAGACGAAAAAAAAGGGTTATCATTTGTGTCGCAGTCGGCGGCGGTCGATTCGACGAAGCAAGATGGCAGAGAGAGCGCGAGAGAGAGAGAAAAGCGATATGTCGCGAGGGAGATTTTTGGTGTGCATTCCTGAATTCCCGAGCCGCTGGGCCGCAATTCTCCTCCGTCTACTTGATGCTCAACCCAACTACCTCGCTAACACCCCAATGTCACTATGTGGTGAGGGCATTGTGGAGGCGGAAGAAGTAGCGAGGTGACATGGGGCTGGCGAGATAGAGACCATGTCAAAATATGTTGTCTCCAAACGCGGTATGGAAGAAGCGAGTATCGTCACGGTTAGCATTGGAAGGACCGGGTTATCGGCAGAGTTATGGCGGGAGTGTACAAGGGCAAACGAAGCCCGGTCAGGGGACAGTGAACGATATGGCGAGCAAACCAAAGAGACGCGACACATGAATTCGATGATGACATAACCGGGCAGCAGCGGTAGCCTCAGCGTCAGATAGCTTATTCGTATGACATCTCAGTGGCGTTTGGCATTCGGCACGGTTTACCCGACGCAACTTCATACACAGACACACGCACCCCCTCCCTCTCTCTCTCTATCATACAGACAGATATACATTCACACATATGCCGCCGGCTCGAAAGCCGACATACAGCTAGCCTCGCAGAGGTGGTCGAGCACAAAATAGCAACCGGAGATGATGCGGGGGCGGCGACTGGGATCTCGTTTCTTTCGCTTTCGGAATTAAGAAATTCCATCGGCGCCCATCTCCCCAACCGCGTGTATCTGGCACTCATCTCTGCCCGTAAGCGGCCTCTATCTCTCTCTCTCGCTATCTCTCTCTCTCTCTGTCGGTCTGTCTCTCGCGCGAACTATTGTTAGTCTCTTGTTATCGATTTCGCCGGCGAAGCCCCGGCCAACAGCGGTCGCTACGTCTGTCTGTATCTTTGTCTCTCTCTGTCTAGTGCAGTGAAACTCGCGAGCAAAAAAAAATTAGCCACCCATTGCACCCCGTGCTCGACGGAGACGGAGATATATTGTACATTTGCTATTGCGGAAACATAGCGGTAGGCGACAACAGCTAAACAGCGACAAAGGATGAGCGTTTGTCGCGGCCTGGTTCGTGCTGTTTTGATTGAGCAAAACACGTTGTTGCTGGCCACTTTCATTGTCTATTCGATTGCTGGCGCCAGCCACAGTGAGAAATTGGCAATCGTTGAATTGCTCGAAAAACGGTGAGAACATGGTTGTAAATGCGTATAGAAGGATTAAACATAATGTGTCGTATACAGCGTCGTCTATTCAGTTCCAAGTGTTGGTTTTTTCAAGCTGCAGTCCAGCGAATTTATTATACCTTCTGACCGCTATGTCAACCGATCAAGGTAGTTTTTGCATTCCTCTGTAATGCAAGCCCATAGGAGATGAGGTTGTTTGAAGATTGCAGCCAGCATCGCGCCGTTGAGTTTTAGGCTCAAAAAGTGTAAAGAATAAACAACACACGCAACCGGATACTGCAGGTGGGCGTCACCACCTCCAGTTGATAGTTCGACTGCACCAAAGTGAGAGTGACACAGAGAAGGGGGGGTGGGGGGGCATCTCGAAGGGAAGGTGGCCAGCAAGTGGCGCAGCAATGAAGAGGTCGTCGGGGGTAGTCACTCAATCCAATCTTCCCTTTTCACCCTTCATGGTCAGCCATCCCCCCAAGCAACCTTATATATATATATATATATATATATACATTGGTGAGCCCTCTCGCAGCAATGATCCTACGTAAATAAAGGGTTCAGGTCTCAGGTCTGCTTTCATTTCACTACGGGTCAGTGGGAACAGAGAGAGCGAGAGAGAGAGAGAGAAGTGAACGCAGCCTCTTCGGGAGGTCCAACGAAAAAGGCACTGAATCCTCTCTCTCTCTCTCTCTCCATTTTCCCCCCTATTCTTGTGTTCGCTTTCTCGTGGCAGTCGTCTCCTTCGTTGTTGGTAGTGGCGATCAGGACGAGCGTACCCTCAGCCGCCCGTTTATCCGGTGGACTCAGCTATTCCCTTCGCTATTACTACATAGAACCAGTGCCACCACCTAGTGACGGACTGATATCGTTCGCTTCTACGACGACGCTCGTAGTGGTCTTCTTGTTCGTTCATTCGTTTGCCTTCGCCCCCCCGCCCCCCAAAACGGCTTACCCCAGATATTCCCGATGTCTCATTCTCTCTCTCCCTCGCTCTCTCTATCTACTATTTACCAAAAGGCCGGCAAATTAGCTAACCGAGTTAGAACTAAGTTGGATGGAAGAACGGACGCGTTGGGGGGGGGGGGCACAACGCCAGTGAGGCTACTGGCAGGCACCACGCGCTGTTAAGACATCGGGCGCCAACTTCGAAGGTGGTGGGTTAAACTGAGCGCCCGATTGGGCTAGCCAGCAGCAGGAGGAGCGGGCCAAAGCGACGGACGATATGATTTGACCTCCCTATATTCTCCCCCTTCTCTGTCCATCGCTCGACGCTCCGAGCTACTTCCCACTATGGTGGGGTTGGATGGCCTCAGCTGGATGATGCGGGGGTGTAGCGGACTATGCGTCTATCGATGTCTGCTGATGTGTATGGTCTGCTCTGTGTGAGTGTGTCTGGCCTCTGCGTGTGTGCGTGAGTGGGTGTGCATTCTGTGTGGCTATGTATACAGAGCATGGTGTGTGTATGGGTGCTGGCGGGCACAGACGGACAGACACGCGGGCGGGCGGGCGGGCAAGGAAGCAAACAGAGATGATTGATCTCCATCTTCGTGACCCTTTGGCTACGTTTTACTACTGCGGCGGCGGCGGCGGCGACAGCAGCAGGAGTTTCGGTATGGACAAGGCTGCGGGGCTGCAGGGGCTCGGCTCTCGGGAGGTAAATCGGCCCCCGCCAGCGTCAGCGGACAGACGAGAGCGGTAGCTGTTTTGGCTAGGCAGAACGAGTGAGGCGAGGAGCGCAGGAGGAAACCTGCAACCGCTGGCACACACTGCTATTCCTGCCTCGTCGTATGCTCGAGCTTGATGGGTGTATATGGGATGGGCAACCTGCCCGCAGCTGTTCACCTCTCAGATCATCTTGGCATTTCTTGCATTTTGAGCAGTCCTGTCGCCTCTCCATACCCTTCTGCGTGTTCACCCCTGGCTGGCCACTGAAGCGGCTGCGCGGAGCCGCCCTCGGTGTTTGTTGGCAGCGGCAGCAGCAGCACCAGCAGTAGCGGCAGTGCCGGCGCCAGTGAGCACCATGCGCGTTCGATCTCAAAGGATCGACCTAATATCCAGCAGCTAAGCTTGTTCTTCTTTCAGCTAATACCTTTTCGGAACAATCTCAGTCCCGGATGGTATCCCTCACTCACATGAGCACACGCAAATACACAGATACCTCACTCAAACTCAGCCCTGTCGTAGCTCGCTCTTCTTCCATCGAACTCCACGTTGTATGACCTCCATCCCATCTCGAAGACCCCACCTATCGACAGCATATCTCAAAGCCTTCCAAGGAGCGAACGACAAGCGATGCGTTGTTGAACATCAAAGCCACAAAAATCAGGAGCAGCAGAAGAAGAAGGAGCCGCTGCTGATGATGATGATAAAGTAACACGCGGTGAAGCTGATCCACGAGTCTTCACAGATGCTACTTTATTCTTTAATACACAAAATGTTTATGCTTAGACGGTGGGCTGGGAACAGTCGCTTGCTGATCTGACACGCGGCCGCGGCGGTGGCTGCTGCCGCCGCCGCTGGTGGAGCAAAACAGACCCCGGCAAAAAATGGCATTTCTGAAGGGCTTAGGCGGGGTTTGGCCAGATAGTGGCACCCGTTCTATTTTCGCGATCAACTCGGACAACGAAGAGTAACTCGTTTGAGACATGAGACGAAGGGAGTTTGATCGACAGATACAACTACCACTACTACGAGGGTCCGATCGATGTGAGGCATCTCTCCCAATCGGTGGCCCTGACTGGAGCTCCCATCCGCCAACGAGGCTCACTTACCCAACACAACAAAGAACGTTCCGACGGCTGCAGTTGGTAGCATGACATACACACAGAGAGCGTAAGGACCATTGCGGCTGCCACCGCCGATCTCACCGCACTCATTTCTCAGATACGTTCGTTGTTATTGTTGTTATTGTCTCCGTCCGACTTCGGGACAGTGGTCGTTCCTAGGAGGAGCGATGCAGCGTTGCGGATTGGGGCCAAGAGTAGGGGGGGCTGGGGGGGGGCTGGGAAGGGAACCGTTATTCGCCGACATAAAGGACCATTAATTCTGTCCGCTTGGCTGAACGGCGCCGACGCAACAACCACATCAACCACTGCGTTAGCACAATCTCAAGACGATGACAACTACCACTGTCACTCCAGTCACTTCTACCATAACAACTTCGGTCGGAGGAGGCGGAGACCTATGGACACAGACTATCATAGCATAGGTACGACAAGGGACACAGGCGTCTACATTATATATATATATATATATATATAAAGTAGTATTTGACGTCGTCATGTCAGTAGCGGTATCGTGTCTGTGGTGGTGGTGGTGGTGTTGCTGGCGACGGTAAGAAGGTTGGCCTCGGGGGCTTTTATTCCCCCGCTTTTGTTGGGCTCACAGAGGTAGGTGGTTATTGCTGCTTGACTGCTATTTCCTCATTCTTTGTGACTGTCTCGCCTCCTTTGTTCGTATTGTTGTTTTGCTCAGCTCTGTGACTCAGCAATTTGCTTGCTTGGCATCATTACATTGCCCTCCTCTGGCCGTTTCGTGTTAGCGGAACAATGATGATGACGTGCATGAAAAAATGTCGCATCTCATCATCCCATTTGCCATCTATTGGCAGAGTCCGCTGCTGCTGCTGCTGTGGCCGCCAGATCACGGCCAACACGGCCTGATGCTAACCATGTAAAGTAGGCCTGGTTGCTTATGGGACGGTGTCCATATATTATATGATGTCGACTCCTGTATCCGGCGTGTGTCTACTGTTGCACAATGAGTGGACCACCACCACCACGTGTGCTCGTAATTCATTAGTGCACATGTAATGTATTTACAAAGAGTTGTTTGTTACGTTGGAAATGAACTATCGAGAAGATGTTGTTGTGCGAGAATGTTCTCAATAAAGCATGTTGCTCTCGTGGTGGTTCGTGCTTATACTAAAGGTTTGATGTAAACCGTTCCGCCAAACAGGCAGGACATTATTAGAGGCATATTTCTGATTTGGATTTACTTCGATTTGCTCATGATTAATTAATTGTTAAAACAACATCATCCGCATCTGCCAGGAGTGGTATTCACGCGTAGAGTGGACAGCTTCAACTCGTATTTGGCGGATATTGGTAGATTTCAACTGTTATTTGTGCACAGGACAGTATTGTTCTCAACATCAGTGGCACAAATTCAGATAGCGTATGCAACCTAGTGACATTTCCGCCGTCCTTCATAATTACCCTGAATTGCCCTGAATAGAATGCAAGAGCCTCGACAAACAAATGGCCAAATATCGAGACATCAGACAAGATATACGACAACAAAATGTGGCGTTGCAAATCTAAATGTCAAAGGGTACGAGCATAGACCCTTATTGATATATATATATATACAGAGGCAACCTTTATGGATGCCCCATTTGAGCATTGATTCATCTAAAGATAAAGGCCCCTCTTCGGCGCTGGGTAAGTATGGAGCTGCCCTTTCATTCCGATCGCATAGACAGCCGTAGCCATTGAGACAGCGTCATCATTTCCAGAGCTGAGCATTTGCAAAAATCCTTTCTCCTTCTCTCTCTCTCTCTCTGTCTCTCCGAGCAACGACGATTGTAGGCGACAACAACGGCGGCAACTGCATCGTCCACAGGCAAACTGTCATAGCAGCAGCCGTAGTGGCAGCAAAGAGACAAACAGCATTTTCCGCGATTCGCTGACTCCGTTCAAAGCTGCTGCTGCTGCTGCTGCGGCTGCCACCACCGCCGTCGTCATCGTCCACTCGTCGGGGAAGCGTTTAGCAAAAAATCGAACGCTGAAAAAAGCGAGAGTCACCCGCCGTTGGCAGGGTGCCGATGTCGCCGCTTCCCAAACAACGCAACGCGATCAAAAGCGCAAAAGAGGATGGTTGATAAACAAATTTCGGACAACCCTTTTGTGTTTGTGACTACCCCCCGGGGGTCGGTCTCGACGCCGCGTTTCCACGCGTTTTCATAGTCCCCCTTCCCCCCCATCCGGCCGCCTTTTCGACACCCGCCGTTTACACCTCTGAGGCGTGCCACAGGCCTTCTCACCACTACCAGCTTGTCCCTCCTCGCCAGCCTCGATGGTAGCGAGGCCAGCCAGCTACGGTAGCGCACGCAACCCGCTCGCACGCTTCGAGCAGGAGACACATTCACTCGGGCAGAAATGTCAACAACAAAGGCGACATTTCGTTTTCATTCGTGTGGAGCGGGTGGAGGAGACTGGATAAAAGCAGGCATCGCTGCGGGTGCAGATTCGTTCGTTTCCTCTGCTGCTGCTGCTGCTGTTCGACGGCTGTGTCTCTCTCTGTTTCTCCCTCGTCTGTGTGTCTTAAGGTCTTCATTGTTATTTGTTGTGGCTTGCTCAAGTAGTCCTAGTATAATAGCTGGAGGACATGCGCTCGTGGTCGTTGCTTCGGGATCTATCTACTCCCTCTGTCTACGTATATATGTCTGCCTATGAGCGGCACAATCGTGTAGCAGTACTGTATGAGTCTAGCGAGTCGACTATATATATATATATAGAGTACGTAAGTAGAAGAAACTTCATTTCAAATGCCCTTCGTTCGTCGTCGTGACCCTTAGTTCTATCTCGAGCTACCCCGCACCCTGTGGCGCCCCCTCAGTAGATGTCATGCCCGTCATGAAGCGACAAAGGGGAAGGTCGCTGCGTGTACAATGAATGGCATTAACAGGAGGGATCTCGGGAGCATAGGTCGGCTCGGGATAGGCAGACCGAGAAAGGGAAGAGCATGAAAAGTATTGCGATATAACGAGTGAGCGAGAAATGGCGACCAAGAACGCCTGTTCTTGGGGAGAGGGTTTTTTTCTTTCCACGTCTTGAGAACAGCAGAACAACAACACGTCCCGACTCGGTCGCCATTGGCAGCGATAGCACGTTCCAACTTCAACCCCCACCCCCACCCCCCCAAGTCTCGCAGTTGAGGACTCGACTTCGAGGAAGGTCGAGTGCTTTTATTTTGCTTCGTGAATGCCGCGGGTGCCTGCCTATACACATCTGTCTATCTGTCCGTTCGTCAGTATGTTTACCTCATTAGGCGAGGCACAAACGAGGAACGGGGCACAAAAAAATACCCCGCAGAGGCCGGTATAGGCGGAGGATTTTTTTTTAAATTGGTTATCGCTCGCCGCCAGGTTCGGCTGAAAGTTGGCGGGAATTTCGTCGTCTGTTTCAGCCCGTATGCTTTCATGTCCATGTGGCGACGATCAGACGATATAGTATGAAGCACGGTAGAAAACCTAGCGTGGTGGCGCGCGCAAATCCAAGCGAGATTCGTCAAGAAAGAGAGTGAGAGAGAGGGCGAGGTGGAGGGGACAGGCGATGAACTCAAGGCTGTGGTTTCATTGGACGCACGCTAGCCAGTAATTAAAAAGAGGGAGCGCTATCCCGAAATATTGTATGTTTTGCATATATGAGGTGTTCCCCAAAGGGGAACTCGTTGTAGCAAGGAGAGGGGCCCAGGAGAAGAGAAGAATGGTAAATCAATTATGTTAAATACCGCCGAGATTCTCGCAAGTCCTCGCTGGTCAGACTGCATCGCTGGCCAGTTTAAAAATACAAAAAGCCGAGCCGAGTATCAGAAATGTGGCTCAACTTAAATATAATTTCCACGCTACCGCTGAGCTAACAATCAATGTAAATTACGTTACGATGTGGTGATTTTCAGTAAAATGAACATTGAATGAACATGGCCATGAAACTTAAAGTAAAGCTTCATCATTTGTATTTCACGGTGTCTACTAATAAGAACGAACGCGATATATGGAATTGACTAGCAATAATTATCTTATTATTATTATTATTATTATTATGTAAGTAGGATCTAAAGAACAATCCTTATTAAAGAACGATTCTGACCATAGTGTACTTTTGATTCAGCTTGGCGTGACGTTTCTCACAGAATTCATTCGAAGAAAAGATTTTTCACTAAAGAAGTTATGCGTAGGTAGGTACGGTTTCAGGACAGATAGCCAGTTATATTGTTTACCGACATTGTGATTGAATAGCTAAGAAATGCTATTATCGTGCCGTTTTGATTACAACACCTAAATTAAACATTTCTAATAATTAAAATTAAGTCTATATTCGGCAGTGTTATTATCCTTTTCGAATTACCGTATCAGCGAGTTTTCACACGAGAGCGAGCACCATTCGCTGCTAGAACTTCTCAGACAATTCTGATTGAATGATTGCATCTCTAGAGCCGCCTCAGCCAGCGCAAACAATCATTCAGAATCCTAGCTGTCGAACTTCAGAGGAGCAGTTGCACCAGTGGGAGCCGGGCGGGGGCAGCGCCGAAGAGATTAATTGCCCTCGGTCGCGATTAAAAAATACGAAACAGCGAGTGATGGACGGGCTCTTGTGCGAACCCCTACAAAAAGTGCCCCAGAGACGTGAACGCGGCTCGATGAACCCACCCGACTTACACCCACCCACCTACAGACAGAGACAGATCCGCCTGCACGCACGCACACCAACCCCATAGGCCCCTGTCGCCTCTATCCAGTTCAGGCAGGACAGCCGAATTAAATGACTGTGACTTCCGAGGGCCGTGCGTAGGAGAAGGTGGCGCACATGATACACGATATGGACTGGATGAAGCACTGAACTGCCCCCCCCCCCCCCCCTCCTGCTGCCTGATCTAAGCCACGATGTGGGAGGTGGCCGTGGGGATCGAGTCGGGGGTGACGCCACCCCTGTCTCAATATGGATGGAACGTTTGAACTGCCAACCCGACTGGCTATAGCTGGCTAACGGGCTAGCAGGGGGCGAAGAGCCCCCGATGAAGCTGACGCAGATGACGGGGTTCGGATTCGCAGCAGAGACGTAAAAAGGAAAAAAATCATATTATTAGCGCCTGAATGCTTAATTACGATTTAATTTCAGAACTAGCGAAAAGTGAGACCACTGATAGTGAGTGCGGGGGGGGAGGGGGGAGGGGGTCTCTGAAGCCGTAGAGAAGGGGTCCCTAATAGCGGAGCTAGACTCGGAGCGGCCAGCGGTTGTGCAGAGGTTGATTGCTTCCAGAGATCGATCGATGCAGGACAAATGAAGTCGGGTCTGCCGCCCGATTTCGCGTGGCCCGTGCATCTTCCACAATGATAATATCAATTATCCTACCAGTATTTGGCCAACACATGTGGTTGCTAATAGACTGTCAAGTGAGCCGTCTGCCCACTTGACTACAGTACATTGTATAGCTATGCATCTAGACTAGTTTGATTGATTGAACCCCTGCGTCAGACTGAAGGTCGAGCTGGGCAAACAAACGCTCTGACAAGACCCAATTAAGAGGCAACAATAGGCTTGGTTGGTTTCACAATAGATGCCACTCTATCTATGTAAGTGGCCACCGCTATTTTACAAGTAACTGAATCGTTACATTCCTGCATCTCAGAGGAACAAGTTCAACGATTATATAATGTTTTAGCCGAATTGATCTACAATTTATCTGGCCATTTAAGTGTCATCGATGTCAAAATCGTAGAAATGGTCAAAGCCAAAATGACTTCACCAACCGGTTCAGCCCCATTTGGCAATTTTCCGCTGACGCCGCCCCTCAGCCGCGATTACCCCTCATCCTAGCCGGCCTTACAATAGCCAGAGCGGCTTATCTATCACTCTCCTGATTCTTCACCTATAACGAAGCCCCACGGCGCCTTTGCACACGTCGTCGTCTTTTATATTTTTAACATTGAATATTAGGAGCCAAAACCCCACCCTGCTCCTTCGTGATGCTAGTTACCCTCAACAGCGGTCTGCCTTGCTAAAAAAAAATCCTTCTGCCAAAATATCTCTATGCTCAATTGGCTGTTAGGGGTCCTCAAGAGGGAAGGCTTAATATTGGTGACGCGCTCGCGAGTGGCTGGTGCAAGTGCGTTAGGATTTCGCCACGCAGGCCACATGAGGACGAAGGTCTCAGCCTAACGCTAACAAGGATAACCTAGATCGGGCCGTGATTACGCCGGCAGGGAATGTATTGTCGGCCACCCTCGCCGCCAGCCCTTACTGTCTGGCGGAAGCAAAACTCACGAACGCGTGAACCGCTCGTTGCTTGGGTGAAGCCAGTAATAATAGCAGCAGTGCTACTTCGTAGAAGCCCGCGCTTCGTACCAGCGCCTTGTATACGCGATAAGGCTATGTCACCCCTGGCAGTGTTCTAAAGTCTATGTCAATGTGCCCACCTCTTTACGCTAGGCATAGGGTGCACAGACTTCACTCATTTCTGCCTCTTTCAAACGAAGCTGCTGCGGCGACCCATCGTCGTTCAAGTCTAATTTCTGCTTCCTGATCACCGTCAGACTCCTCTTTTTTTTTTTTATCAGTTTGACGGCGCGAGCTGCGCTTCAAAAAGTTGTCAGTTTCGCATCGTGTCGGCATTCGCCGTTGTCGACGACATCATCGGTTCGTCCCTCGCCCCTACTCTTCTCTCGAACCATCCGGTCCCCGAAATTTCTACCCGGCCCCGGTGAACTGTTCCGTGTGGGGCCGTTGCCCCGTGTCTGTGTGCTTCTACGGGCAGCGCTCACTCTCATTGCCCTTGTGGTGATTTCCGCGATGTGATCGCTTGATCAAGCAAGCAGTCGACTACAGCCAACTGAACGCGGCAACAGTTCGAGATTTCAGCAAAAGGGGTGAACGGCTGCAAAGGTGCATCGTACATCGCCGTGACGCCGTGCGCGCCACGACACTCAATAACGGCAAGGTGCCACATCATAACCACAAAAAAATGTAGTGTGGTCTAGCCCGCCTCACATTCTGTTCTCCTGGCTTACTCTGTGATCGCTTGTTGTACGCCAGCGGTCGTAAAGGTGCGAATCACTTTCTTGCTGCCACTAAACCATACTTCGAGCAGCGATTTACTCCATCTCCTTAAGAGCAGAGCACGAACCGCGCTCAACCTATGACATTCGACCTCATCTCGGGACGGGCCTCTTCGCGTCCGGTCGCTCTTCTTTGCAATGCCGGCAATCGCGCAAAAAGATATGCAAACTCAGCCCATATCCCCCTCTGGGTACACACTCCGTTCTTTCTCGTTGAACAATGGCTGCTAGTGCTGTTCCCTCCACTTACTCCGTTTTGCGATCTTCCCAACGGCGGCTAAATGAGATAACCATTACATTTTCTCTGCATACATCTACCCTTCCGCGAGCAGCAGCAGCAGCAGCGTATTAAGAGTTCCCTGCGACGGGTTGAGGCGTCGCCCGCCATGTCCTGCTAGGGCCGGCTCGAAAATCGCGCAGTTCTTCTTCGCGGCACCTCAGGCGTGGCTGGAAGACCCCCGGACTCTTCCCCGCTCTTCCCCGACCGATGAGAAGACCAAAAAGAAAAAGCATCTCGGGTCCAGAGTCTCAAATGAAGTGTTAACATTTAACAAAAAATCCATTGGGTCGACCCCCGTAGATCGCCACCATCCCCCGTTCCACCATCGCCCGTGAGGAGAAACGGGGCGGTCTAAGTATTCGGTCGTTCTTGGCTCGCGACGGCCGGTGCCAGTGACTTCGTCAGCGCGAAACAGATTCGTCAGCATGGAGGCTCCCCGGTGGATTCAATCAGCGCAGCCTTCCCTTAGCCTTGTTATCCTTCATTCTCACCATCCTGATGGTGTTCCTTATACACACGTAGACACCAGGCAGACAGACAGGGACATTCAAAGACGCACATCCACCGGATTGCCCCGACACACAGACACACCCTATCCTACCCGTGCATTTCATCGCGCCATTGTCATTCGGCTTTTGGGATCGCTACGCTACGGCCTAATGGCCTAGACTCTTTTGTCTTCTCATCTCTTTTTCCCAGGCCTCGCAGGCCTGATAAGCGAGAGAGATAAGAGCGACGATAGATTCGCTTGTACGGGTACAAACCACAGATATTGTACATGCCATAGCGTACTAACTGAACATGGTTCCCATGAACATGGCTTGGACAATAACGTCTGGTCTGGTTGGCCGGTTGGCAAATCCGTCAAAAAACAACCTCCACAGATATGTGATTTGAAGGGATAGCCGTATTAATGAATACATAAGCGTTTCTCGACGAGCTCCGAGGCAGAGCACTCCACCATTTTTGGTGTTTTGTACGGATATAAAAATTGGGATGCATAGGCCGATTGGCTAGGAAGTAATGCCTGCAGGAAACGCTCCACAGAGCTGATAGGCATTAATTTGCTGTTGTACTTCAGCGTATTCATACGCGCAGACGTATCAATATGCACCAACCCGTTAAAACCCGATATTGCAAGCTGGTGGACTTCAGCCAGACAGCTGAAACCTACCGCAAAATAAACACAGTCCTGCTTGTAATATAGGGTATAATATGGTATCTTGATCATTGTTAATATGTTGGTTAGTCCTGAAAACAAATGCAGAAAAAAATACTGCGAATCTTGAAGCAGGCAGAAATAAAGTGCCGTAGAGAGATTTGCAGAAAGTTCTTATCAGAGAGAAAAAGAGATGCTGTGTACGTTTTGCGAGTCGTTTGTCGTGCAAGCTTTGACACCCAACACATAGCTGCTACCTACGAGACATTCGTTCTAACGCTATCGAGACGCGACCGCTTGAAAAACCTACCCGAGCACATTGTCAAATATGGAGAGCTTGGGACATTATGAAAGTTCACTGAATGCATTGACAACTATACCGTAAGTCCGTGTGGAAAAACCAAAGAGACTCTAGACTCTCTCATTTCATTGCGGCGTCGCGAACAGATGCCAACAGATGCTCCGTAAACAACGACGCTAATTGGGCAAGTCGCATCGTCGAGGGGCAGACAGATTAAATTCGCAAATGTTGAACTTAACTTCGAGTCAGTTAAAATAAAGGTTTACCAAAGACATTGTAAACTGAAGACTGAACGCGATTGAAGCCAGATTTGTCATCACGCCGTTGCTTCGTCTACCCCAAAGGAAGAGGTAAGGTCAAGGAGGAAAGTTTAAGGAGGCGGTTCGCAGTAGGTCTTTCTTTCTTTCTTTTCACAGGATTGAGAATTTGTTGTCTCGTTGTTTGTTTCTTTGTTTGTTTATCACTTTCTTTTACGTTATGTCTCTTACAAATTATTTGGCGCCGCTGCAGAGCCGCCTCGGAGCTGATGCTGTAGCTGTTCGGAGTCTGCTGTTGTGTGGCTGTTGCTGTTGTTGTTGCTGTTGATGCTGCTGTTGTTGTTACTGTTGTTGCTGTTGTTGTTGTTGCTGTGCGTAGAAGACGAGGCAGATGCAGTTGTGGTGGTAGTGGTGGTCGTGCTGGTGGTGGCGGTGGTGGCTGTGGAAGTAGTTGCGGTGCTTGAAGTTGTTGCCGAACGAGTGCAGCTCCTACCAGCCGAAGTGGACGAGGTCGACGATGACGACGCCGCCGCCGCCAACGAAGCAACCGCCGCCAACGAAGCAGTTGGATCTCTCATTCGGTCGGTGGACGCGATGAGGGCGCAGCTAGTGTTACTATCACCTTGATGGCTGCCGCCAGCTGCATGGACAGCCAACAACAGCGACCCTGAGGGTAATGAGGTTGCAGCGGCTAACGGGGCGGTAACCGGTGAAGGCGGTGGCGTCATGGCGTCCCGGGCGGGAGCCGGCGGAGCGACCGATGCCGCCTCGCGGGGGTGGTAGTGGTGGTGCTGCTGCTGCTGCTGTTTGGGCCGCCCGGAGGGTTGCACAGCTAGTAATGGTGGAATTGACGATGGCGGCGGTGGTACTGCAGCCTCTGACTGATGCAGCTGCTGCTGCTGTTGCTGCTGCTGATACAACAGCGGCTGTTCTAGTTGCTGTTGTGACTGTGATACTGACTCGCAGTCCACCCCGAGCGACGCGTGGGGAGCACTGACTGTGGTGCCAATCGTCGTGTACGTCGGGTAATGATGGGAACCGGTGCCCCCAGTGAGGGCCCCCAGCCGGGACGAGTACGTATGATAGGCGGCAGCGCCCAATGGCGTCGAATTAAACGGACCCCCATACGAATAGAACGAGCAAGGTGGTGCAGAATGGTACGGACCGGTATGAACCGCCGGCCCTTGACCGGAAGGAGATGTCAGAGAGGAGGAGCCACTATTGTTGTTGCTACTGCTGCTGCTGCTGTTGTGACAGCCGCCACTGCCGCCACCATGGTGACCATGGACACTGGCGCTGCTACCGCTGCTGTTTCTGTGGTTGTTGTTGTTATTGTTATTGTTGGTGGTGGTGGTCTTAGCGGCAGCTGCGGCAGCGGCGGCTGCGACGGCAGCAGCGGCGGCGGCGGCTGCAGCTGCAGCAACGGCTGATAGGTGATGATGGTGTTCCACCTGTGTGGTCGGGTTGGGAGCAGTGGGATTGGTGTAATGTGACGTGGCGCCAACGGTGCTTGTGGCCGAGAACGAGAGTGCGGACGAGGAGAGCGGATTCAACGCTAGCGGAGACCGCATCGAATGATGATGATTATGATTATGATGATAATGATGATAATGATGTGGATGCGGATGCGTTTGCTGATAATGTGGAGACACCACCATCGGACTGGCGGAGCTCGTAGAACAAGCCGCACCGTTTGGTGCGAAAGGGTTTGTGCTGCTCGAATTGTGGCTGTGATTCGAGTTGTGATTTGATGCTAGTGGCAAGGTGGTTGTTGTTGTTGTTGTTGAATCAGAGATCAGAGAAGTGGAACATGATGAATAAATAGAAGAAGAAGATGCGTGTAAGGGGACAGGGGCCCTGTGGCGTGGGGGCTGCTGGACCCTCGACGCTGGATGAGTCGTCGGCACACCCCGCGCCGCCCGGGACCCCGCCGAGTGAAATGCAGAAGACAAATGCTTACCCAGTGGCAGCGAATTGAAACCTAGATGGACATCGCTTAAGTACGTACCTGAAATTGGAGACGAAATTAGGATACAAATTGAGAAAAGGACAAGAAGAGAGAGAGAGAGAGAGAGAGAGAGAGAGAAGGACACAGAAAGATACGATGCTGTTAGTCATTGAATGTTGACAAGGAAAGCACAAGACTACGTTCTTATATATGTATACCTAAATTACCCATTATTTGATCACGTTGTCTTAAATAATTACTAGTCGCTTCTATCGTCGAGTGGAGGCTGTGGTCCCAGCAATAGTCACAGACAACGAGCACGATCATAGACAATGAGTACCATTCAATACTTCAGTTGAATTTCCTTCTCAGAAGCTTTCGTCGGGTTTACTCCGACGCGTGAAGTTACTCACTCTGCCTCGATCGTATCCCATCCAATTTATTTTATCTAGGTGCCCACACTGTCAGCCAGCGACTAGCTCTGCTTGCCTTACGCCTTGTAGCTGTAACAGCAGCAGCAGCAGCAGCAACTGATTAGTGGCGTATGTAGACGATATCAATACAGCATATTCATATGAGGAAGGAATAAATCTCAACATCTGGTCGCTTGTGGAGATGAGGCGAACAGCAAGATGGCGATCGAACAGCGAAACTCACTGGGCCTCGTCGGATATGGAGCGGGGGGGGGGGGCATTTAGGAGCCGGAGAAGGAACGAAAGGGAAAGGAAAGAAGAGCAAGAAGCAAGAAGGAAGAAAGAAAGCAGGAAGGCCGCGTGACAAATGGCCACCGTTTCAATATGGAACGCTTGCCAATCGTTTGCCCCGACTCCCGTTAGACTGCCACTACGAACGGCGGCCGCGTCACTGACGACGACGGCGGCGGCGGCGGCGACTACGGGTGGCCCCGCGGTGGCTACATCAAGCCAGAGGCGGGCAGTGCTTTATTTGAAATCGGCGCGTGCTGTTCCCCAAATGAGCTTCTGATAGTCAACAGTTCTCTCTAGCAACACCTTCGGGTTCAGTCTGAACGAGTCGCGGATGAAAGCAAATATCGTGCCCCTGGTGATGGTGTTCGAGTCATGAGTTGCTGAGTTGAGTGCTTTAGTCTGATGTTGACTGGCGAATGCTGCCCGTTCGGCTCGTTTCTTAAACCCAAGTTGAACTTCTTCTTTTTCTTTTTGTTCGGAGACGAATAGTGGGGGATGGTCTGGAGGACCGGGGGGGGGGTATGTTGAGAGGCGGAGGGGTTGAAAGGCGCCACTCTTTGGCAAAAGAGCAAAACAACGGGAAGCAGACTACTCACTCCACCATTCGATGCTGTGGCCGCTGCTGCTGCTTGTGCTGTGACGACGACGATACCAGCAGCAGCAGCAGCAGTCCAGCAAAAGCATGAACGCCTGAGCTGGGAAACATCACCCGGTGTATAGTGACGACGACTGAGATGAGCAAAGACTTCGATAGTTGGAGAGTAACAATTTGCTGCCCTGTGACCGAATCCAGGAGGAGGAAAAGATACAAGAGGAGCCAGAGAGGGAGAGAGAAAGTGGTTGGGGAACATAGAAAATAGACTCACAGAGTTTGGGGCTTCGCTCGGGTAGCACCTACACATCTCGATGTGTAGGCCACCTACGGAGAGCGATCTTCGAGATCAGGAACGAGAACAACGTTTGATCGTCTGACTTCGACGTCCACTTTGAGACTACTTCGATTTGTCATCCATCGTCGACATCCTCTTTGACCCCACCATCTATGCCCCCCAACGATTGTCTCGCGACCGTTGATTTCAGGTCAGCGGGGCCAAACGGTAAACACAACCCACCCAAATATAGTGCAACATCATTTATTTCGTTAGGATCGCCAAGATTCTCCGATCTTTCCGCCCTCGGAAATACCCGTCCGGGTCACGACGCAGGCACTGTGGCAAGTTGCACCCTGCAGTTGTTACCAAGAGGCTACTATTTCTACAAATAAAACTTGCTTGCCAGCTATGCTTCGATCATAATCATTGCAATGATTCTAATGGTATGTCAGATCGAGATCACAGCAGTGAGGGCCTAATAATAACACAAGGTTATTATTATTAGTATTATAATACGTTCTTCTCGGCTGAAGGGCGTCATTATATTTCGCAACAACTACAACACAATAATTACATAGCAGTGATTGTAATATACTCTGCTGAAGTCACTTCTCATCTTTCTTCAACTGATAAGGTTATAACTGTATTCCTGCAAGGCGTACAGCGCTCTATAGTGTACGTAGAATTCGTAGATGTCCCCATACGGGTGTACCCTCTACGGTGGGTGTTAATGTAGCACCGTTGTAGGTTAATCGCTACTAGTCCCAGTCAGCTAACAGCAATATGCAGCTGCGAATGATATTTATTTCCTCCGTCACAATGCCATATCATTTTGTGTATTTACTACATTCGCTGCGGAAATCCGGAACATTGGTTGTCGTTTTAGTCTCGCGCTTCGCTATTGGTGAAAAGCGATAAAATAAGGCAAACCAAGCGATCCCCTCACCACTAATAGAGACCACACACACACTACATCGCTGATTAGCTCGTTCATTTGTTATCGCTTCCCTCAAACAAACTCGCAAATGCAAATCGAATGCTAATCACACGCCCCGTGAGCCCCGTGTGAGCTTCACCCCGTTTCTACTACTACCAGTACTACAGCAGCTATTGTAGCTTGTACCTAACAATAGTCGTCTGGCAGAGGGAACAATGGGTGAAGATGAGAGATAAACAAGAGGAGGGAAAAAAACCGAAAGAGAGAATCAACGAACGAAACAAACAAAAGCTCACAAATTACATTTTGTTGCAGCGAAATCGAGATTGCAACAACGAGATGAGAGATATCCAAAGAAGGCAACGGATCTCCACCCTCTCTCTCTCTCTCGTGGCCTATGTTTTGTCTGTTTCGTGTGGTACGGGCAGACGGGTCTGGAACAATAATCGCTATTGCATGGGCAATGTATGCCCTCGGTGGGGGCTGCGCAAAACTAGGCAAATTTTTGCTGTCATATCATAGGAGTGCAGTGCACAATATTCTTATGTTAAATATAGGCTGGGCCGATTTGGAAAAAAGAGAGCATCCTTAGCTGCTGCCTAGAACTAATATCTGGGAAGGTCTCTTCCACAATCGTTGACTGGGTTCTCGATTCCTATCTTGCAGAATTCTGGCGTACTCGCTCGATCAATTAATCAATCAATCACTCATATGAGGATCAACTAGGCGTTATCAGCATCCTCTGTCGGCAGCCATCAGCAGATCTTCGTTACATATCATCAGGATGCGTTAGCTCGAGTCGGTCGTGAGTGGTTAAATCGATCTCTGCCTACAGCTAGAGTACATGAACGTGGCGAGTGAGCTGAGAGTGAGAGAGAGAGAGAGGTGGAATAGGTACAAACAGGATCCATTTGGCTGTGCGGTCGGAGGGAGTCGAATATAGAATCTTCTTCGCCTCTTCTCCGCCACTTTTGGTCCCCTCCTGCCTCTCTCTCTCTGTCTCTCTCTCTCTCGCTGAGAAGTCGGCTGCCAAAAGCTCCTCGCCCGTTTTTCCCCATTCTTCCGGCTCAAGAAAGGGGCTCGTTGTTTAGAAGCGTACGAACACGGTGGGAGTTTAGTTTGAGATTCAGGATTACAGACGGAGTACGACTTCATCCTGCTCACCGCTGCCACCGACAACATCCGTCCCTCCCACGGGAGTGAACGTTCCTCCTTTGCCCGCTATCTCAATGGCTGCTGCGACAGCGGCCAAAGGAAGCCAACCGACCAACCAGCCAGCCAGCAGAGTTGTCATCCTATAGCGGTAGTCGAGGAGGGCCCTCAAATGGCCAAATACAATTACAGCCTTCGCGAGTCCGCGAACACGAAGCACAGACACAAGGATTCTACGACTGAGACTGTTTCACTAGGCGAAGTTAGAAGGCGGGAGATAAACCAAGAAGGTATTGTTGATCGGGGTGCTGGCCCCTTCTCGACGGAGCGACACAATGAGAAGCGCACCGCTGTTGAGGCGCATCCATCGATCAAATTGCAGAGGATTTGATTGTTGACAACTCAGTCGATTCGAACTATTGAACCGCATACGGTTGATCACAACGTTCGAGTTGGATTTTTTTTCGCGGCACTATCTGAGATGAATATCACAGAAAGGGTCGCCAAAAAAAGAAATTACTATTAAGTGTGAGGAATATGTTTTTCGGAGATCGACTTGCCATTTTACTCCGACATGGCGCAAAGTACTATATAGTAATCGGTAGGGTTTCTATTGGCTATTCCTATTGGTCTATTGGTTAAGGCGAGTTATTACCTCAGTTGTAATCGTGTGTATCGTCATTTCACGGCTCGTCACCTTCTTTGGTGCCCATCTCTTTCCGCCTGTTATTTATATATATATATATATTTTTTTTTATTGACAAACGTGGCGAATTAAAAGCCGTTGTCTGTCCTACAGGTGGCGCGTAGAGGGTCGTAGCCCTATATAGAACGGCAACTTGTAGCCGAGATGATCCCCTTTGTTGTGTCAATACTGTAATAACCGCCATTCCATTCAATGTCCTTCGCCTTTTCATTGTGTTCAGTTATAACGATTGCAAGAGATGTCGGAGTTCTCTTTTAAACGGATAAGAGGCCGTGACCATCTTCTGACCGACAACATCAACCACGACAGAAATAGTAAGTTACCATTGTTGTCCTACAACCGATGAGAAACACGACAAGCTGAGAGCGGATACACACCGCACGCTCAACACTGACCTGGTCGCGCCGCTGTAGCTACGGCGGCTGAGGCGGCAGGCGGCTCGATCCTGACTTAGCTTGACCGCAGTTCGGCCAACCAATAACTTATACTCCCCCCTTCCCTCGCGAGTATTCCTTCGCTTTTCATCTCCAGAGTCTGATTCCTTCCCCTATATCGTCCCCAGCAGGCTGAAAGCCGGCGATACAGCTCGGCACCGCTGGCGCCAGACGCTATGCTCCGAGAGCCCATGGCGTGGAGGGCCGGTCGACCCTCCACGACGCTGCCACCCCTCGTCATCTCTCCCCCCCTTTTGACAGAAAGAAGTTACTTCTCCTGGCTGCAGCCAATCCGGCGTCGATCGCGCGCACGAACGGCAACAGCAGCAGCAGCCGGATGAAGACCGGCTTGCCCGCCTCACAACTCTGGCAACCAGGCAGGGCATTAGTCTTCCTCGGGGCGCCATATGGTATGACTGCAGCCGTTGCCGCCACCACCACCATCATCGTTCCCGCTCATTTCTTCCTCGTGTGTTCGTTCCTCCTTCCATCGTCCTCTCTCTCTCCCTCCCTCTCTGCCTTTCCCTAGAGGTAACGCTGCTGCTACAAGGACTGGACTGCTACCGGTTCCACTCGACGCTGGTAGCTCCTGCTGCCTGTCGGAGAGGAGCTTATTAATAAAGTTGCTCTTGGCGTTACTACGAGCGTTGGCGGGCCTCCCCTTCAAGACCCGCTCGACTACAGTTGACTCGCTCCTCATTGGGACAGAACTCGACGAGGCCGACGACGACGTATTGGAGCAACGAGAAACAGAAAAGGGACAAGACCACTGAGAGTGTGGTAGCAAACGCCGATGCCACCGACCCCACGGCTGTGTTGCGACAAACTCATTTGCTTCGACCGAATAACTAACCCCTAGGACACATCCCCCAGCTTCCATCTCGTACGACGCGGCGGCACTGCTAACAACAACAACAACAACGATATCATAGCTTCAAAAACGAAGACATTTGTCATAACTTCCACCCACATATAGAGGCATACATAGGGCATGGGGGACTACTACGTATACACTACGCTGGAGCTATGAAACATGGCAAGGAGACATGAAAAGTCACAAGTGTTTAGCGGTTAGCGATTATTACTGCGATCGGTGAACGACTTAGGCAGCGTGTTGGCTTTTGCCGTTGTTGACTCGGACACTGGATTGGTTTGTTCACAACTTGAGCAATGCAATAGCTGCGATGTGAACGCGAATCTCGGCTGGGATCAGCCCCAGCTCTATTGAAAATAGCATATGCTGCCTTTTCGAATTCATCTATATTGTACAATGTTTGACTATACATTATTTGTGTGTTTCATTTTGTCAACGGCAGCTCGGCCTTGAGGGTTCGTCATTTGGTCCTCTGGATTTTCTCGTATTTTACATTTCACAACATTGCATTGAAGGACAATGTGTCGATGTGGCCACCCTTCGTCGACACCGTTGTCAAGCTAGCCTCATGTTGTCCAGCTTCGCCCTCTGCTAGCATTTACATAGATCACCTCGATCACTCTTCTGTTTTTCTTTTTGCTCTCAACAGATTGAAATTTAATGCGTTCCACCATCGTGTGTGTCGTCGAACGTTCGGCTGGTGCCACACAATGATCAGGAAGAGACAGCCGACCCAGCTCAGAGGAGAGCATTGGCAGATACGATAGATGTAAGCTTATCGTTGCTGCTTACTTGGTCGAACACCAAGTAAACGAAAAATGGATCAACATATGAGACGACATTGGCCATATTAGAAGAGGGCATCCGGGCGTCGGCAACTAAGTGGCTGAGCGGGGGGGGGGTCAGCGATCTTAGATCAAGCGTCCGTTCTATTGTATACTGTTTGTTGTACCCGTAGGGCTGGTTACGACCGCCGCCAATGGGAGTTGGATAGCAGTTAGTTGGATGGTTTGAGAGGCAGTCTGCCTGATTGTATATGCACTGCGGTGTCGCATATGACTCAGTTGTTCACATAAGGAGCAATGCTGCCTCGGATAGACCGCAATGTGTGGGTGTGGAAGGGATGCGGGAGTTGCCGACTACTTCGATGGCCGTTTCTGCCCTGCTGCCGGCCAATGTGGGCCAATGTGCTCCAACGGTGTTCCAAAGGGAATCAAACAGAGCCCTCTCGATCGAATCCGATGACCCCACTGCCGGTCGAGAT
This sequence comes from Stratiolaelaps scimitus, assembly GCA_019614645.1. Lineage (NCBI taxonomy): Eukaryota > Metazoa > Arthropoda > Arachnida > Mesostigmata > Laelapidae > Stratiolaelaps > Stratiolaelaps scimitus. The sequence continues at coordinate 2,131,506 of JABWDB010000044.1, read as the reverse complement.
TGAGGCTGAACGGCCGCGGATGTAATAGAATCATTGAAAGGCAGACATCGCTCGGGGCGTGTACAGCGTGGACTCGGTCAACAAACACACGACGGACACATGTGCATGCTGCGCAAAAGCAGAGGCAGCCCAGAGGGGTGAGCCATAGACCGATTGGCGGCTACCACCTATACGTTTATTCTATGTACATGTGTGGCTCCCATGGAAGAAACGCACAGATCTAACAATCGTGCACACGTCATACGTACGTGCCATCTACTTTCATAGATAACGATTGAAATAGATGTCCAAAGATAAATTCCAATTGAAGCAACGTCCTCATCATCACAAAGTTCTCATGTGTGTGTGTGTGATGTGTCTACGATGTGTTGGATGGAAAACATGATGCATCCACCACACGTACACACATTCATATGTGCTATTTTCAAGCAAGGGGGGGCGGGGGGCGAGTGAGCCTCTTTCAACGAACAACCACTCCGTCACCGTCAAAGAGCAAAACTAAACTAATTATGTTTGCCGGCACCATCAAGATGGTCCAGGCATGACAGCACTAGACGCGTATCCCAAGGAAGATGCAGCTTCGAGAAAGAGAGAGAGAGAGAGGGGGGGGGGCAGCGAGGTCCTGTGTGACAGCTTCTGAGAGAGAAAACGTGATGGCTATCTGACTGAGAAGGAAGACGAGGTCCCGACTAAGGCCAACGCATGTAGAAACAAGAAAATGGCAGTAGCGGATAGGACTAAGGAGGACCGCGTCAGTTGGCCTAGTCTCGCCACTCTTTCAGAATCCAGTTGGGATCTCGGACGAAAGTGAGAGAGATACCGAAAGGCGGACGGCTGACTGGCGTCAATGGCGAACGAATCAGCGGAAAGAATGAAAGATAGCGACATGAAGCAGGGTACCCCAAACGAACGACATTGAGAATGAGCAGAAGCTAGGCCAGAGCTGTGAACGAAGGAGTGAATTGGGACGAGATGCATTGGCAACTTGGAACTCGTCAAGAACATGCTAAAAGATCAGGCGGAAAAATCCTGATCGAAAGAGTCGGAGAGGTCGAGAAAGAAGAAGTGGGTAACAGAGAGAGAGAGAGAGAGAGAGAGAGAGAGAGAGAGGAGGAGGTCTAAGGAGGCGGCAAAAGAAGGAGCAAATACAAAGCGAAAAAGGAGAACGAAGAGAACTACGAGGAGGAGGAGGAGGAGAGTGGCAGCGGCCGCCGCCGCCGGCGACGCCGAACAAAAACGAGAGCGCCAAATAATGGGGCTATACATCAACGGCAGGAACGCCATCACCTCAGCGACAGACGGACAGCAGAAAGATCAGCAGCAATAGCATCCAGAAGGCGAGATTCGTATTTTATTTCGGGTCGAACGGAAAGAAGCCGATGGTGGTGGTGGTGGTATGTCGATGCTTTCAATAATAGCATAGGTCTCTCAGTAGTAATAGCAGCGGCGGCAGCAGCAGCAGCAGTCGTCGTCGTCAGCACATCCCATCCATTGGATGCAAGCCAGCGAGGATCGTCCAGGGGTTGTTTGCTGCCAGCGGCTGCAGTTCCTAATAGCAGGCAGGCAGGCAGGCTGGCGAGCATGCAGTGTTGTGTTCAATCTCAGCAAAAGCAGCAGCAGCATCAGCCGCTCGGCACTGCGAGTACCGCTGCCACAACTGCCGCCGCTGTTGGTGCTGTTGGGCGCGAAACAGCTCTCCCCCGCCCCCCCCCAAACAAACTACCGAGCGTTGCCACAACTGGGGCAAGAGATAGAAACGGGAAGAGAGCAAGAAGGTGGCAGATAGTTCGTTTGTTCGTTCGTTAGTTAGTTAGCTTATTTTCCCCTTGACGTAGAAGGGGCTCTTTTCCGCAGTCAAATTCCCTCCGATTGACCTCTCTGTCTCTCCCTCTCTCTTTCGGGCTCTCTCTCTGTAGCTCTGTTGCGAAGCGAGGCCTGAGCCCGTCATCGCAGGAACGCACAATGTGCCATGTGCTTGTAGATGCTATAGATGCTAGTTGTGGCAGTAACAGCAGCAACGCCATCGGAAGATGAAAACGAAGTAGCCCGCCCAGGGGTGGTGGGCAACCGCCACAATGTAACCACTATAATAATAACAACGACAACAACAACCCCGGTGTAACCGTAGTAATCGCGGAATGAGCGCGCAACAACATGGGCACACTTTCGGCCAGGCTGAAAGAGGGTGGCCAGTTGGTTTAACAAGGTGAAGGTACAACGTAACGTGTGCATATATATATATATATATACACATGTGTGTGTACATAAATACATCTAGGTGTCGTTGTTACATCAGGGTTACAATAGCATCAGCATTTACATGGCTAAATAGCAACACTGGACCAATGAAAAGCGTTACGAGGCTTAAATGACCATAAGAACTTAACGAAACAAGCCCTTCCGTCCGTTGCCCATCGGCCGCCGGCCACTATCAGGGGCTCAGGGACTTTTCAAACAAACAAAAAAAAAACTGAGAGCACACCCCATGTACACACAAGAGTACTGTGGTCTGCGGTTTGGTCTGTGCTCTAGTTGATGTGGCGGGGCGGAGGGAGATGAGGAGTCGTACGGGAATTCAGAGCAGCCGGCGAGGATAGCCGATTACTTCCGATCATTTGAGTAGTAATCAACCAGCCAATTCTATGTCATACCCCCTTGGCCCTCATGTCTCTCTATTCAGTTATCGTCCGTTCAACCCGTCGTCGTTGCTGTTGTTGTTGTTAATCTGCAGTTCATAACGACCCCCTCAGGACGACGGAATGCCGTCAGCAGTGCTAATGCATATGCAAAGCAATTGCGAATCCACATCGGGTACATCTTTGCACGGGTGTGTGCATGTTTGTATGTGTGTGTGTGTGTATACACTTATTAATATGATACCCCGAAGGAACGGCTGTCTGGCTGGGCGGGAACCGCAAGCAAGCAAGTGAACATGCCTCATTAGTGTTCGACACAAACGACGTGACACCCAAATCCACAGACATCTAAACAACTCTGCCGGAAGGGCGAGCAGCTCAGTCAAATAGAAGGAAACACCGCAGCGCTCGTTTGACCCTTCCATTTGAGCGACCGCGTGGCAACGACTACACGCTCATAGTAAAGAGAGAGAGAGAGAGAGAGGAACGATCCCATCCTCTTTGACTGCGAATCCGTGAAGATCCGGAGCTGAGGTTGGGGTTGAGCTTTGGTTTCCGACTCACCCCAAGGATTCACCCGTAAGGCCTGGACTGACCGGATCGTCGCTAGGTTCGTCGCACAGTCTAAACGGCCACTTCCATCACGCGCGATGTATATATATGTGTGTGTGTGTGTGTGTGTGTCTGTGTATGACTGTCTCCCCGTGTGTGCTTGCAGCACTGAGTGTCGTTGAGGGGTAGGGCCATTTTTTAAAGCTTTGTCTCCCTCTGTCGCTCTCTCTTTTTAATCGACACACAGCGCCCCGTGGTACGCATCCTCTCCACTAAACGAAGGTGTCAATGAGTGGCGTAGTGTGCGCAAAAGTCCATCTGAATTCTGAACGAACAGGAGACGAACCAACCGACCGACCGCCCAAGCTCTCCAACAACTCGGAGACACAAAACTCAGGCGGGCGACTGCCACTACAACTACAATCACTGCGACTTGTGTGGATTTGGCCAGCAAGAGCAGTCGGACGGGCGTTTATTAAAGAATTATCATTTAATGGCAAAGAGATGTCTTCGCCGCCGCCGCCGCCGTCGCCACAAAGACAAAACTTGGCCGAATGGATCGATGGATGAATTGTTAGATGGGTGGCTGGTTGTCCGGACCATACAGAGATAACGCAACACGCACTAAAAAGTGGTGACAACCGCATCAATCTATCCATCTATCTATGGCCGGTTTGGAGGTGATAGGACCTGATAGAGAGAGAACAGGCCGGTGGCCAGGTCGAGCGCTTTATTTGAATTGTTTTTTATGTCCGCGAGTTAGGCAGAACGAACAAAAACGGCGAGTTCATACATACAGGGAGTTCATGTGTTCAAGACAATGACAAAAGCCGTGGCGTTTGTAGAAACAAGAGGCTATCATTACCTTTTAAGCCATGTATTATTACACATATATAATATACAAGATAATAGTTACCTCGGTCGTTAGGTGGTACAACGGGCCTACAGTCGAACGCCCCCAGTCGACAAAAATGAATCTTTAGATGTGTAGCATCGCGAACAAGCGGAGGGGATCGAGGAGCGGCAGTTCTTTGGCTGGGAGTTGTAGGGACGTTTGGAGGGCACTCCACTGTTCGTCAGCAGCCAACTGCACTTCGTTCGAAGTCAAGTTCGGGCGGGTACAAACCTCCTCGGCGGGAAACGCAACCAAAAGCCTACCCATTGATGTGAGCTTATTTATTGCAATTCTCGTTGTTGTTATTGTCGTCGTTTGTGGCAGTGTTGTTGTTGTTGTTGCCAAGAGGGGGTAGCTTGAAGATGTTCGCTGCAGTTACAGAAGCAAGCAGCCAACTAGAGACAGAATCAGGGTGCCAGCCACCAGTGGATGCTACAAAGTGGCTTCAGAGGTATTATAGTTGGCGCACCCTGCTGCAGTCAATATAGACGCGTGCATCACTATAGCGATGCGAAACCTTTGAGTTTGGCTGCTCGAACTCGAATGGCCCTTTGGTGATGTTTCACAAATAGCAAACTCAAGTTTTCGCGCGCGCGCGCGCGGGGGGGGAGGAGGGAGTCGGGCATATTTCACAACGCGCAATACAACAAAAACGTGGTTTATCAGCGCCAACCGGTTTGCAGTCCGTCTCCGAGTAGTCTGTACTACTACCAGGTGCGCACGTCGCGGGAAGAAAAAAAATAGCTTAGGGAAAATAACTGGAGCGGTGGGAGGGAGACGACGAGAGCTCGTGAGAGGAATAGGACCTGGAATCTTCTCGTCCCCTGAGGCATCACTTCGGGCCTGCGGGTATCGTCAAGGTGAGGTCGACTAGCAAAATATTGCTTTTAAAGATTGTGCCCAACTGGCGTAAGCTAAAAAGGGGCCGGGTGATTCGCTTTTCCGATCGTAGGCCTACTCATCTCGACTGGTCCGGCATATTAATTAGGATCGACGAACACAGCGAAATTCAACCTTACCGATGAGACTTAAGAAACAGCGCCGATTGGCAAGAGTGTGTGTCGTGCCTGACGGGTCGCGACGACAGATCTCTACGGACTTAGCAGTTAGAGTATATGGACGACAAAAAAAAAAACTATCGTCGCACGCTCGACGCCAACACCCAAAAACGAGCGCCTGAGCAACGCTAATCCCATTTGGTTTTTGGTGTCGAACCCACTCATCTAGGTCGTGCTGTAGATGCAGGAGGGAGAAGCCTATTGGACGAAGGCCAGCATTCGGGGCCAGCACCCCAAATAGCCGCCGCTGAGGCGAATGGGACGCACGCCAAAAGACAATTCTTGGCTCGCTCAACCGGAACCCTCGGACGACAGCGAGAGAGAGAGGTATTAGAACTATCGTTTGAGAACACGGACCAGAAGTAGGCAACGGGGGAGGGACATTGTACCAGCGCTATACCGTTTGGAGACAACTGGTAGACCTCGAATTCAAATTGGTCTTACGTTCGACACACAAGCGCTCTTTGACATAAATTCAAGCGATTCGGGAGCAGCTCACTCTCACTGCGTCTTCGTTGTTTTTCCGATGACCAGCTTGCCATTGTATACCTGCCATACGCTTAGCCTGTGTCTCTTCTATAGCGGAGCTGATATTTGGCAAGGGGGCCATGTGTCGAGTGCGTTGGTATCCTCCTTGCCGGAACATTAACGTCTTCAATGGGGACACCGAGGCCGAGGCTCGAGCGAGTTTTGACTCTTCTTTGGGCGTGTGTGTGTGTGTGTACACACACACAGCGACTATTTGTTTGTCTGTTCTTATGTACGAGTTTGTCACGCTTCTCGTTCGAGGCAGGACAAAGGTCGGCAATTTCTTTCGATTGCTATTCTACGGTTGAGGATTGACCTCATCGCGCTGTGAGTGAGCCAATCTGTTTCTCTATGCGCATATTGTTCAGACGTGTTTTACGGGTTGGACACCATAATGAGGTGAACATCAATTCACGAATGCATTGAACATCACTGGACGCGTGTTTGCTTCTACTCTTATCGAGTCTATTAATGGGGACAAAGGCAGTGGAGTGAATAGAGGCTATGTTGCTTATCCTGGCCGAAAAAGCTCGCAGTGGCCTCCACCAGGGTCCTGTCCCGTCTCGTCGTCAAACGTGTGCTTTTGCCTGTTCCGCCCATAGGCGCACCCTACCATAAGGGCCACTTTACCACCGTTAACATGGAGAAGTTCAAGGTGTGTCGTATGTCTATTTATTCATATTTCGCCACACAGAGAATTGAGTGTAACACCCCCCACCCCCCAACCGACTGGGCTCCAAATTGACGCCCTGTCAAAGAAAGGCATATCGATCCTGGGGGCGGCTGGCGTTCTCTTCGGGTGCTGCTGCATTGGGTGCTAGACGCGAAAAGCTGAGCCCTGAGACGGAGCTAGCTGAACAACGAATACGCTACTGCCTCGTAGAGTAGGAGGAGGTAGTGGCTGTAGGCGATAGCAGCAGCGGTAGTGGAGCAATGCGGAGTATGTAGGTACAATATAATATACTATAATACTGTGCCGCCGTCTACACACCTCCGCCTTCGGCTGCGGTGTCCGCGTTCTCTGTCTCAAACCCTCTTTGCTCGCTCGCTCGCTCGTGCGTCCGTCCGTCCGTCCATCCGTCCGTTCGTCCGTCGACATCACATCCAGGTTGCAGCATATTGTTGTTGTTGTTGTCGCCGCCGCCGCCTAGAGTTGAGTCTCCACGCACTCGCCATATATGTAGGTACACATATTCAAAACAGCTGAAGGAGAGAAAGAACTGTTTGGAACTAAGGCCGCACTCCTCGGCCAGCCGGTCCGGACGGCCCCCAAGTAGTTGTTGGCTGGACACGAGGCCGCACTCAGCGGCTGAAGTGCGAAGCCGCGACAGGACGTGTTGTAGAGCGCAAAAAAGTGAGGAGCTGCTTCTGCTACTACGGCTACTTGTACTACTACTCCTCCTCCTCCTCGAAACTTGAGAGATGACTGAGGAAACAACGAACGAACGGATGGACAACTGACCGTCCAATGGATGGACGCTGCGTCAGAGCGTTCGCTGGCTCTGCGAATTGACGAGGTGGCGGCGGCGGCGGTGGCGTATACCCCACGCGACGGCGGCATACAACCTCCACCGGTCTCAACTCCAGCTACTTGAGCCCAAGCACTTTTTCGTGCTCTGGGAGGGCTGGCCACTTTGAGGCGGCAGCGTTGATTCGACATCTGTGTTCTCACTTGTTCTTGAAGACTCCAGCGAGCATCGGCTGGCTGGATTTTATACGGCGGAGAACCTTTTGGACGAAGTGCGATGCGTTCGTGATGGACGCTGGCTAAGGACAATACGATTGGCTGGCACCGAAAACTAACGTCAAGAAAGAGAGAGCGTCACAAGGCGGACGGGCAATGGGCTCGGGATGGTCCAGCAGCCGCAGGAAGCAGGATAACGCCGTCACCGACTAATGGGTTGCTGCTCGGCAGCCGCCTGGCCCCCGGGGGGTGAGTTGGGTCCGAATGAGCGTGCCGAGTCTGAATCGGAATGAGTTAAAACTGAAATCTTGCATGATGATGGTAGTGGTGGTCATAGTGGTGGCGGTGGCGGCCGTGCCTATCCGGCGCTCATGGTCGCTTATGGTCGGTCAGCAGGACGGAATTCTTACTAGTGCTGCTGCTGCTGCTGCTCCTAGACTTTGTCTAATGCACCCGAGGGGCCCGAGGGGTCTGGGAGGTTGGGGGGGGGGAGAGGGGGTTGGACTGGGTAAGCAGAGAGTAGTCTAGCGCCGACCGGGATCTCGAAGGGGAAATGTGACGCTAGACGTTGTCAAGGAGACCCCCACAACACCAGAGACATTTAAGATATACACAGACAGACACACGCAACGCAACACGACCAGCGGCCGGCTTCAGAGTGCCTCACGAGACTTTGGAATCGGAGAGAGACGAACGCGAATCCGATGCATCGATGGGGGGTCAGATATGGTAGCATCATACCGTTCTCTCTCATTCCCTCGTTCGCTTTCAAAGGCAATGTTGGCTGTTTCGTTGGCCAGCCGGGCAGCTAACTTGAGTGTCGCTAAACTTACACCTTATCGTTCGGCAGACCTCGAGCATCAGCTTTAAGCGCCCACCTCAGTATGTCGCAGTATGTTGGCGGCGAACACTCATCTTTTAGAAGACTTCCCAATCCGATGCATATTTTAGATGAATACGGATATACATAGCATGCTCATTATTGGAGGCCGGCCGGCCCGTGAAACATCGCGACACTGCAATCTCATGACAGTAATAATAGTACGAGTCGTATTAAAGAAAGAAAGTGGCTATTCGCAACCACCACCATCACCAGCAACAACAACAACAACCAGCAGTAGTAGTGGTAGTAATGGTAGTCAGTGCGACCGAATGAAACATTGAAACAGTAAAGATGTAGAGATATGTAGATAGGTGAAATGGAATGAAATCGTTGCCTCTTCAATGGCCACTGCCGCCTCTGGTGTTGGTGTTTTGAAATTCAACCGGCACTTGATCGTACAACGTCCGTATTGCCTTACAATAGACAATACGAGCGCTGTATGATCAGTGTGAACGTCTGCGCGACCAACATGTAGCAGTCAGTGGGACAGAAAGTGCAGCGTCAACTGTAGCGCAGCTCTACTGTAACGGCCAGTTCAGTTGGTAACGGTTTGAGTTTGAGTTCAAAGCTAGCGGTCACGCTTGATGGGCTTTCGGCGCTGAGTTGGCCCTCTACTCACTAGTCAAATCATCGGCCAGTTTGAGCCCCGTCACAAACCCGGCAACGCGGGATGCTTCACCAGTCGTCAACCAAGCAGCTATCCGACTCACAGCTGCAACAGGCTGCCAGCTCAATGGAGCGTGCACAAACATACAACACAGACAGGAGTGCAGACACACAACCAGCACAGAGATAGATAGAGAGAGAGAGAGAGAGAGGAAGAAAGAAATATCATAGCGGACCCGGTGTCGTGGCTACGGCTCGGTGTGCCCATGGTTTCGGCTGGCTATGCGTGCACCCATGACGTGCTCTGTTGTGACGGTTCTAGATCTGCCAGCCAGCCTACCAACCTACCGATCAGTCCACGAGGTAGATATATATATATATATATATTTATATATATAAAATACACAAATGGCCGGCCTCTATTGCCAGGGTGAACAACGTCATCCCATAAAGGAACAACAATAACTCCAGCGGCAACAGCACATTCATATTTAATCATCTACTTGATCTTTGTGGAAGGTCTGTTCGGCACTTCGAGATGGCGTGAGGGCGGCTTGAGGTTGAGGGCCCGAAATGACTCGGCAAATTAGCCTTCTCTTCATTGTTATTGTCCTCATCGTGTTGTCGGACAAGCTGAGTCGGCTGGCTAGCGATAACAGCCGCAAATAATCATCATAACAACAATCACAATAACAACGTGCTTGTCGATCTCTGTGCGCGCGCGTGGATGTCTTGTCGTGCTGTGCCTGCTGCGGTCACGAGCACCAAGTGAGTGAGCACATGGGAGCACTTGTCAGACTAAGCTAAGTCAAGTCAAGCCAATCTGACCCCGCGAGCAGCCACAAGTGACTCTCAAATACGACCCCTACGGGGATAGGAGCACAGGAACAACGGCCCTTCTCAAACAAAGGGTCTATGTGTCGTTGCAGCGAAAAGGGATGAACACGCATTCACCCGAGAAAAGTGATGGCGTGAAGAGCAAGGCTTCAAATACACTTCAGTTGGCCCTCCTTCTCTATCTCTCTCTCTCTCTATCTCTCTCCCTTTATGTGTCTTCAGGGCTGAGGTTCTCCGCCTACAACACGAACGTTAAAGGTGAGGGCAAGACGGTGAAAGTGAAGAAAAAAAAAACAAGAGGACGAACTCAATGGGGTGGGGCCCGGTCAGCTGTGGATTCCAGTTCTATTGGCGCTACTGCAGTCATCTGGCGTGGTGAATCCGGCCGCGGCAGCCCCCAGAGTCGTCGGCAGCGTTGCCTTCATTTGTCGATTGTCCCGCTGAACAGGACATTCCTCGAAAAGCGCACGAACACGAACAGAGGGAATTCAAAGTCCAATTTCCACTTGACGTGTTCGCCCGATGTCGTCCTGTTATAGTATTTGGGTCCGACTGCTGTCCAGGGTCATTAATAACCGAATCGGATCGGTGTGGACTCTCACTGGCACGATAGTTCACACACACACACAGACGGAGAGGAGGGACAGGGTGCCGCCGTCGACAGATTTGCACCTCTCAGTTCCTACTTTCTCTCGAGAGAGAGAGCAAGAGAGAGAGAGAGAGAGAGAGATCGAATCATCGTACGAAACGCGTGTACGTCTACACCAGCTCTACGATTTCCATCTCACCTACTAGAGAACAGCAAAGCAGAAAGCCAACCGACCAGATAACGTCCGCCTACGCATCAGCCTGCGCATACTAGTCGACTACGCGGGACTGTTTGGGGAGAAGACCCCCGGGGGATAGAAGCAGCACCTTTCTTTCAACCCCACTTCAACCTCCGATAGTCGATTCTGATATTGTACGCCGCACCCCTTTTGGAATGCCTGGCCACCACCTGCTTGGACAGCGCGTCCGCCCGCCCGCCCGCCAATAGGCGTTATACGCTGTCTTCAATCTACAATGGTTGCAAGCCATAGTGTAGGCTGTAAGTAGAGCCTCTATGGGGATCTATCGAGCTCTACCTGTGTGGCTGACTTGGTAGCCCTCCCAACGAACACTCCCATCCAACCCTCATATATATATATATATATATATAAACACACACACACATAGAGACTACTTACTGGCTATAGGGCGGTCTCATCGACCACCAGCACGAATACCCAACCCGCTGCTAGAGCTTAACCCCCAACTCCACTAGCTCCAATGAACGACCCCCGTCTTTTGCTTCCATTAGCTGAGATACAGAGGGAGATACAGATAGAGTACGAAGAGAATTTGAGAGACGGCGTCAACTTTGAGAGAACCGTAGAGTGAGAGAAAGAGAGAGAGAGAGAGAGAGAAACTTCAGAGCCTCGAAGCCGAGCAGACCATGTTGTTGCGGATGATAAAGAGGACGAGAGAGAGATGGGAGAGGGAGAGATGGGAGATTTAGGCACAAATTGAGTCTCACAGGGTGATGAAGGGTTAGCAGGTTGACGCGGCGGGTTCCGCTGCTAATGCCGACAGCGCCCCACAACCCATAACCCGCCCTGATTTTCCACCACACGACCAGCAGCAATTCCTCAAACGAGAGAAGCAGTGGCCTGCAGGAGCAGCAACGACGACAAGTGGAAATAAGTGAAATATTTGTTGTGAGTTCAAGTGCTCAGAGCAGCGAGAGTGTTAAAAGTGGGGAAAACCCGCGAGCGAGCTAGCGAGCGAATAGCCAAGATAGATAAAAGGAGACGAACAGTAGATGTTGATGAAGGAAGATCGTTCGTTGACTGATGTTGTCTCATGACACGTTGCAAATTCATCACAAATTGGAACGACGCTGAAAGGCTGCTCCTGCTGCTCTTGCTTCTGTTGTTGTTGTTATTGCTGCCCACAATGGGGAATGAGGTAATGTCGTCGCTGTTAGGTGGACTCCTGGCAGAACCTGGCGGCGTACGAGCTTGCTTTTTGCGTCCACAGCACTTCGTGACGAGTTCTTTGAACGAGGTAACTCGAAACGAGCTAACCTAAACTCTGACTAGGCCACACACAGCTCTCGGTGTATAGACATACAAACAGACTCACATACATGCACATTGCACATCGTAATATATATATATATATATATATATATAGGTACACTCGCGTGGCTGAATTTCGTCGCGGCAGTAGCGGCAAAGCAAAGCCACCCATATATAAATGTTCGTTTTCTTTCAGAACATTAAATTTGCGCATTAGTTTTCGCGAGGAAAATCCCGCTTACTCTATCCATGATTCCTACCCATGGGCCACGCGGTCAGTCCTGAGGCTGGTCACCACCAGCGACCGCGGTCCTAAATGAGGTCCACTATTGGTCGTTAGCTGTGAACGGTCAAATGATCGCTGGCACTCGCCGACTGGCGGGTACTGATTGCTTAAGTGACTTAAATTTGTTAAATTCCCTGAGAGATCCCCAGCGTTCAATCGTGCCCTGGTCGGCCAATTCTCCCTCTCGGACTCACATACGATATCGTATAGTTCGAAAAGGGCAACGCTTCAAGCGTCCAACTGCCGAGAGCAGCCACTCGACAATCTGTGAGACAATACAAGTGCAGGATACTCAGACAAACTCTTGTCAAGAAAAAAACAACGGGGCCACAGACACATATCAACGACAGTAGCACCAATAGAGCGGATGGTAGCGAGATGGAACAGGCCTGCTTGAAGGCCTATTACGCTCAAGGACTCCTGTCGTCGCACACAGCCGCTTACGCGTACACCCCATTCTTGCAGGGAGCACACAGGACGAAAGGACAACGAAGAGGCCAACTTCAATTGACCTGGGCCCGTTCGTTTAAGAACGGATCCAGGACAATTCCCCTCTCTGCCCGATAGTTTCGGTAGCCACCTAAACGACGAGGAGAATAACCCCACTATCCGTCATAAAGGTTAGGTTCGGCCGTCTTGTCTCGCTACTGCGACCGCCATACCATGGCCATAGCTTAGCAGTCGAGAGATTGCGTTTGATCGAGTGCAGTCACCAGCGGGCCTGGCGACGACAGTGCAAGATTACCTTGTGTTGTACCAATCTATAAGTGAACTGCTACTTATTTAGCTTGGTGCTGGTTGCCTCTGGTCGCTGCCAATCGACTACTAGTACACTGCTAGTAAGCTACTAACAAGAGCAACTACAAGAAAGTTTACGGAGCCAAGGTACCATTACTACGAAGGCTGCTGCTGCCGCTGCCGCCACTGCCGCTGCAGGTACGTCGTCCGTGGAGGAAAAAAGGATGATTGAGCTTAAACTGAACGGATCGATGCATTCTACTGAGTCAGAGTTCCTTCGGACCAATTGACGATAAATACATATTATAGAAGTCTAAGCATCGTCGTGGTTACGAACGATTTTAGACCTAGGTTATTCTTGCTGACTAGCCATCTAGCTTTAGCCGAAGTCCAACGAACTGTGGTACACTGTAACAGCCACCACTACCACCACCCTCACCATCAACAATCACTACTGCTGCTGCTGCTGCTGGTGCGACTGGAGGGCAAACGAGAGCCAGGAGAGGCGGAAGTTGAGAGAACAAAAAAGTCACAAAAAGGAATATGACTACTCGCGTACGGGATACAGCAATATACCACACGAAACATTGTTATTATACGACGCTCTGGCTGGGATTGCCGAAGTCAATTGACCAAGCTAAAATCCGATAGCGACAGCAGCAGCAGCAGCAACAGAAAAGCAAACAGCATAAGCCATCAGCTCGTGCTGCGGCTGCTGCTGCTGCTGCAGCAGGTCCATCTCGTCACTTCATCTCGCGTTCCGACGACTGGTCGCCGCCTTGCGAAATTGGTAAAAACGTCAGTGGATTTCGAACAGCAGCAGCAGCCACGAGCGGGAGAAATACAACTCTCATTCGCTTTCGTTCGCTCGCTCAGTCGGTCGGTCGGTCTCTCCGTCCGTCTGTCCTAGTGCGATTGAGATGCGCGATATGAGATTTGCTTTTTCTGCGCCGAGCAGTGGCACCAGCTACCACCACACGATCGCATGTTATAGTACGACGGCTACTACTACTGAACGGAAAAGTGGGTGGGTGAATGAGCAAACGGCCATCCCGCTTGCCAGCCAGCAGTCACTTGCTGCTGATGCTGCTGGTCCGCTGCCCAGCAGCTCAAGCAGCAGCAGCAGCGGCAGTGGAACAGCACCCACCAGCCAACGGCTCAAACCAAAAGGAGACGGCCACAGAAGGCGACGGACGGGTCGATACTCTTTTGCATGCGAGCTGCTCCTCTGGGGACCAGCAACAGTGACGGTGGTAGTGTAGTGGTGTCAGCAATGGTGGCCCACGAGCGCGAGGAGGCTGGTCGTCGCGATCTCTCGTGGTCGAGGAGAGCCACTCGGTGGTGATGCTGCCGCCGCTGCTGTTGCCACAGCAGTAGCAGGCGGACCGAGCGCGTGGAGTCGGGTCAAACCGGCAGCCATACATCGCCGCCGGGGGTGAGCTCCACTCGGTGGAGAGTGAGTAGCCGTAGAGGCAAGCCGGTCCGACCGAGCTACTGAACTTCGTCTTCTTCGACTGTCCGCGCCTGGACGACTTAGACTGACTGGACGGCTCAAAGAAAAACGCGAAACATTGCAATACCCTGTTATTCCCTATCATCCGATTCCCTTGAATACCTTTATGTAGGCAGTGATCTGGCGCACTAGGCGACGACGTGAAATCATACACATAGCAGCCAACACAGATGCGTACACACATGTGAAGAGATGCGCATAGGATTCACACATAAGACGCATTGCGCATTCAGTCTGCATACGGCTTCCGATGGAAACAAATCCAAAGCCTGAGACGGAGATAGAGGAGGAATCAGAGAGAGAGAGAGAGAGAAATGGAAGTCCTCGTGTCGATCAGACGGTGAACGGACGAACAGCGGGGTCCGATAACCAATATGTGGGGAGGAGCTGGGACGGGCCGCTGTCCCGGCTCGGGAGACGAAAGAACTAGAGAAAAAGGCGAGAACGAAGAGGAGGAAAAATACGCGAAATAAGACGACAACGAAGAAGAAACAGCAGCAGCAGTAGCAGTATTAGCACGAGAAGAACACGAGACTGAGAGATGATATCTGGTGGACGTCGACTCAGGGATCACTGGGATATCACGATCAGAGATGGTTCTGCAGGCCCCACTGGCCAGCGAAAGCAACCAAGAAGCAGCGGCAGAAGCGGCGGTGGCGTCGGTGGTAGTGGTGGTGGCAGCGACGACCACCACCAAGCAAAAGAGGAGATGGAGATATGAAACCCCCCTGATCGTTGGCCCTTCATCTCCAACTCGTTCCCGCCAATCCGTTTGGTGGCAGGGGGCAATTATCTACGGTGAGACGATGACCCGTCGTACTGAGGAGGGCGGGAACGTCATCGAATCTTCCTCTTGCTTTTTCTTTTCTTTCTTCCTCGCTCCGCCGCTATCATCAGCATCATCATCACCACGACTAACAACAACAACAACAACAGCATCTGCCATCGTTTACGGCGGCAGCATCGTCATCATCGCCGCCCTCGACGATGATTGGTAGACAAACAGACGGATGGACGGATCGCTGAACCCGGCACCCCCCGTCCGCCCGCCCGAGTCTCCATGATACTCTGGTCGTTCATTCTGGTCAGCAATTGCGGCGTTGATGGTGGCCGCCGTGACGCTTACGATCCGGCTATTCCCACCCACCTCGTGGCATACGATCCGTTATAATGGAACAAATCAAATGCGATGAATATACAGCATCTGCTGTAATTAACGGCTTAATAAACGGAAGGCAAATAGACAGGATGGCTGGCCAGCAGAACGATTGGGGTAGAAGCGGACAGACGACGGTTATGGGGAACGGGACCCCGAGGAAATGAATCGCGAACGAAGATTGTTGACCTCACCGTCTTACGAGGTTTCCGAAATCCCGAGCACTTTCTTGTACAAATCACTTGTACACCGCCGGTCCTCTCCTTCATCTTAAAGGTACGTTGGCATAAATATATAAATCAATAACTAAGTATTTCGTGTTCGCGTTTCGTTCTTTCCAGTTCGGCTCTGAGGTAAACTACTCGAGTGAGGTTCGACTTTTCTTCTTGTCACTGCTGCGGTTGCGGCTGTTGACGCCGCGGCAGCCTTCGCCTGCGACGCTGCGTTTCCTCAACACAACCTACGCTGGCTGTATGAATGCTCGCCCTGCTTGAAGTAGTGGTGGACGAGAGGCGGTCGAACGGGGTTGAATCGGAGGATACTACAGGAAAAGGCGAAGAAAAAATCGCGAGCAAAACTTAGATCTTGACGACCACAATTCACAACGTTTTCATGTACGAAGCGGTCCGTTGGCTGCGGCTGCTGCTGTTGTTGCTGTTGCTGCTACCACCGCAGTGTTAGTGTTCCTCAGTCGCAGGCGGCTGTCACATCGCCGGCCGGAGGAGACACTCGTCACCAGCGACTACGACGACACAAGCAACGCTGGATGCAAAACAATCTCCGGATGCGTTTCACTGCTGATCTAGAGAGAGAGAGAGCCCTATGCCGTAGCTCCGCATCTGAGTTCACCAGTGCATCACTTACTCACTCGTGAAGCTGTGGCCGCACCGGCGGGGTTTCTGAGCTTTTCTACCGAGCTGTCAGTCACTCCTTCTTCTTCCGTTCGACTTTCTCTCTCTCTCTCTCTCGTTTCTTTGAAGCGACTAGCCTTCTAAAATGGCCAAAGCGAACTGGCTGCTCCAGCTCGTTCATCATCGATGAGCTCGCCTTGAGTCTTGCGCATCCTGGACTCCTTTCTCAGCTTCTCCCAAACTCCTTTGACTCCTGATGGCGAGTGCCGAGACAGCAACAACCCTACCGATCGACGAGGATAAGCAAACCCCGGCCGCGCCCGATCAGCCCAGATGGAGTCGGCTGAACATCGCTCGACCCAATTCAATCTATCCCCACTCAAGCCCATCGATGTTCGCCTACTGTGGGGCGGAAGATCCTCTTCCCAGCGCTGCCAGCCACTACTGTTACCAAATCTCTTAAATGGGCCCAAGACACAACATTGCATAGGGATTCATCGTGGTAGGTCGAAGGGGATACAAATCAAAACTTATAGGTTCTATATGAAAATTCTTGATAGTGCCCCGTAAACAATGATGTTAATAAAATAAGCTGAATTCGCAAATTAGGAAACAATACTAATGATACTATAATAAGGGATGAATCTTAGCCTGAGAAAATTGGCCCTTTATATGGCAAGCGGACACCACTCCTGCTTGAAGAACACCGTAGTATGTGTCTTCATATAACATACGTATACACCATGTACTACCACTACTATTATGGGGTCTAGAAGAATTGACCAGATAGAGCTTGTCCTCCGGTGGGGACGGACAAAGACGACTCAAGTAGGCGCTGTTCCTCAAGTAGTCGACCGAGCAAGCGAACGACCATCGCCCGGTGGCTATCTTCCCAGGACTCTCAAGAGGGCGGCGTTGCCTCTCCTGCCATTTTCCAGCACTCGTCTAATGCATTCATCTCAGCGGACAACCTGCACATCAATGTGAAGATCGCGACAGGCTAACACATACACCGTACGCCTCCACGCGCCAACTTGGCCCTCGAACTTTGCCATCCAGGTGGTAGATACACTGTCCGGGAATAAGCACTTCCCAGCCCAGAGATCTATGGCAACCATAGCTATCTGGCGGCTCAGTGAAACCTCCTCACAGCTTCAACAACGAGGTCAGAGACATGGTAGAGTTTTTAGTGTAGCCGGTTATATTCCAGACAACTTCTCCTATTTCACTCGAATGGTGGTGGCCCATTAGTGCTGGTATCATATATGACGTGGCGAGGAAGGATAAGGCAACCGGGGACGAGGAGATCCCAGTAGGAAATCCAGGTGAACTATTCCTACAAATAACATAATACTAAGACAGGGCGGAGAAACTGAGACACAGAGGGAGAGAGAGAGAGATCACTTCTAATACGTAGTACAATAACTGTCAACATGTAGCTGAATGTCCGAATCGTCTCGCGCTTTACGAGCGAAACAAAGAAAGCAGCACATATTACATATATATATATATATATATATATATATATATATATATATATATATATATAACATGGTGATAAAAATTCGAGACAGTGTTGAACTTGATGACAATCCCAATCAATATATATATATACTATTATAAATAGTATCAAAACAGAATAGTATATTGTACTGATTATGCACAAATGCTTGTCGGTTAAATTCACAGGCAGACGTACACTTTAGATACTATACTTTTTCGGGCTAACTCTCAGCCAGCATTTAACGTCCACGGTACCGCTTTCGCATTGCTTCGTAATACGGGCCCCTTAAAATGTAAATGTGCAACGGTGGGGATCAAACCCGTGCACCTACGTGTCTCATCCGATTGTAAGGCGCACGCGGTGGACGTTAAATGTTGGCTGAGAGTTAGCCCGAAAAAGTATAGTATCTAAAGTGTGATACTACTGCCATTTTTACCATTATAGGTACCTGCCACAGAACGCAATATTAGAATACACAAACACAGACATGCATCAATCATTATCAATTATAATTATTATGCATATCATATCAATATCATAATAGATAACTATGACTAATTATGACTAGTTTCGCATGCAAATGATTGACTCGTACGATTCCACTGCGATCAATTTGTGGCAATCGCGTTATGCTCTATCAAACACTGCAGCGAAAAGTACAATACAACCCCTGAAATGTTAAATAGCTGAGCGTTAAATAGACGAATGATGAGGACGTGGTTGGCGAGAGAAGCCAGGCTGAATGTCGACGAATCCGCGATGAATATTCTGCTTGCCAAGTTAGTTGGCAGTATCTTGAAGTGGGCGATATAATTTTGCTCTTGCGTTTCGTCTTGTCGTCTGAGTTGATTCGTTGCTCGATGTCGATCAAAGACGGCGATTCTTCCACGGTGGTGACGGATATATGCACAACATCACTACTGTTGCTACATTTGTTGTAGTGGCGTTATATATATATATATATATATACATATATATACATACATGATGCACGTCTGTATATTCTAACGGAACAGCTAGATACCAAAGGGTTCACTCTAACAAAAGTATCTCTTTGTGTTGTCGATGCGTGCTCGTGTTTCTGACTGAAGAAGTGAAGAGAAAGATGTGGGTGGAGGGGGAAGAGTGAGGTAAAAATCGGGGTGATGATGAACAACTCACTTGTATGAGGATTATAAACTGGCGTTGACGCAGAGGAACCACCGGAGCCTCGTCCCGAAGACTCTAGCTTGGGGTTCTGTGCATTCATTTTCACTGAAATTGTGCGAAGAACGCGGAACAAATCAACATATATGGCCGATGAGGTCTCGTTGCAAAGCATTATTGATAATTGTTGCGTTGAGTGAGATTCGAACAGATCAAACTCTAGTTCTCTTCTCTCGAAATTGATATTCTATCTCGAGCGATGTGACAACCGTTAAGCATTATCTAACGTATTAAATCTCCAGTGAATTAATTACAGCATTATAGCTAGCACAGTTACGGTGAAAGCGCACCTCGGTGTGCGATTTCATTTGGGAATGTATTGTGACCATACAACGACTTCAAACGAGCAATATACAAATTTTAGGCAGATTTCTGTAGATAAACGTCAGCAACGTTTGTTGGCTGTGAACAAATTTCAAAAGACACTGGACAAGGTCATTAGGTTGGACCTCGCACATATGCTCATTACGTTTCATGAGGTATGACAAGAATAATATCGTACGTCCTTTGCACGTTACGTATTGAGTTTATGGTGTATCATCCCAGATCATATTAGCTAGCAATACCTAGTTGAACAATCGTAATTGGCGTTCAATTGAAAAACCCCTTTCGTGTAACGGGAATATTCAATAACGGCATATAGGATAAATCCCTATGATGCTCGCAGATTTTTCCTCGGATGCAATACAAGTAGAGATAAGATTCTACCGAAAAGTCATGGCCATTTGGAAAACATGTTTTATGTATGAAATCTCGCCAAACGAAACTGCTGCTCAGAGACTACTATGCTAGGTAGACAGACACAGCCTATTCCGTCGGAATCAAGCTACTCTGACTGAAGCTTTCGCCGGAAATTGTTCTCTCTGGGAAGAGCTGCCTGGAGTGGCTGTGATATCGGGGCAAATGGGAAACGAAGTGGGCTCTTCATTGGGAATCGATACACCAGGATGGATTCAGGACAACGGAGCCTATGAAGTGGCACAACGCTGTTTTCAACAAATACGTCCTGAGCCCGATTCCTTTTTATAACACATGTCCTTGACAATGGCAGGAGAGTGAAATAACAGGAAATTATTGCATAAACGAAATAGATGTTGCGTCACCCAGGTGCTGCTGCCTACACCCCTTGAACTAATCTACCTTTGAAATTAATTAATATACCGACTCAGATGTTAAAAAATCCTACTCTCTCTCTCTATAGTATAATGAAAATAGAAAAAATATCCCCGCGTAAGCAATGTGACATAGGTTACCCAATATCTGAGTATTTACTGTTTACTATATCCTCATTGAGGTTTGTTGCATATTGGTTCTTCAAGGAAACCGATGTTTGCATAATGCACCTAACCAAATTTCTCGTGTTTTATTCATGGAAGCAACTAAATTGAAATGGGTGCGGAATGGAAGTCATCGCTTAATATTGTATATATTAACACACACACACACACACACAATATTATGAGATAATTCAACTTATTAAGAAGATAGACTTGAACCATATACTACATCGTATCGATTCGTATCTCTACTAATCGCTGCCCTTAAAGCTCCATGGTAAATTTACATCCGGGAGATGCAATGAACGTTTCCGTCGATAGTAACGAAATTCCATCAACGGGGGGGGGTGATATTTATAGAAACAATATGAGGACAAATCATTTACACATTTTCGGACAGCTTATCGTACTGTTTATCGAAGTGAGATACGATTGTGCGGTCGACGTAAATACAGCCAAGTGTTGACTCTATCTCTACCTGGCGAATTTGGGTCATTAAGCTGCACAGAGCCCGCAGAGCCAACCATTCCCGAAGCTTTACGCGAGACACCTTAGTGTACTATAATAGTGGAGCTTAAAGGCAGCGTTGGGCAACGAGTTGGGCCAGTTGGTTATGAAAATACTAGTTATCGTTTCAGGTATCTTGTTAAACAAACTTCATAAAAACACGACGACTCGAGTCATCGTCGGCTGGCGATGGAGTCCTATGAGCCACTCGCTCTCATCCTTATATATCCGCCGACTGTTAGATCAAATAAGTTCATAGAAACGAGTCGAATAACTTCGTTGTTGGTCGGATTCAACGAGTGCGGCCGAAAGGCCAAGCCCGGGAATGGTGATTGGTTAGACAACCTGGTCATGGCTGCGTCACGTCTGCTATTGCATCAGACTCGTTCCAATATATATATATATATATATATGACATTTGAAAGGTTCCCCATTCTGTTCCCGCGACGCTTAGACCAAATTACTATAGCTAGCCTTTTTGCGATGGTGTAGACTGAGAAAAAAGCTCCCTTTAACAGATCGACGCTTAAGCCGAATCACGACCCGAGTTCGCACATCAGATAAATGAACACCGTAGACATTAGCGAGTATCATGACACCAGCCGCTTGACATCTTTCTAAGAGGACACCCTAACATGGTGTAAGGCTGCCGTGTCGCAGAGACATCTTGCCGAGGCGTCTGCCTGACGACTCGGCTGATTTGGTGGGGCCAGCAAGCTAGATTGAGAGATAGATAGATGCGTCGCACACAGTGTTCCGATTGTGAACGGGTACAATAATCATATTAGCTATGGCTGACTAATGGGAATCTATGGGTCAGCCATTGGTGTTTCCGCTCCCAGCTGCTATATCTTAGATCAAGGGCGGTGCCCACACCTACATCGAAGCACGAAGAACGAAGCCCCAATGAGCGAATCGTAACCGGAGTCACTCATGATCTGACCTGCCTGAAGGCTCCTTCAAGGCTGCATGAAGCAACAGATCTTCACTTCTGGCCTTTCCTGTGCGTCTTCATCGCCTAATTCTTCTTTGTGTTTCCGCCGTTCGTTCGATCGCTCGGTCGGCCACAATGACAGTCCCAAAGGGATCCACCAGCAAGCGGCGCGCCGCCGCCTTCGCTGCCGCGCCGACAAATGGGCATCGTTAACACCTTCGACAAGTCTAGGTCATCGCACAAGTGTGCCGACCACCACCACCGCCGCCGCCGCCGCCGCCGCCGCCAGCACCAGACGATCAAACTGTGTAAGGCGGGCTGAGTGTCAAGGGAGAACAAACCATCTACCCTCTTCGCGTTGTCTCTCTCTCTTTCTCTCTCATTCACTCAGTGTCGATTTTTCGTTGCTGTCATTTTCAACTAAGTCGACTAAGCGCTGGACTGTGTCTGTGTGCGTGTCGGAGGCGCTCGTCTTTCTTTCACAGATCACCCAAGTATTATAGAGATTTATGGTGAGCGTGAATGTGTGCCGGTGTGTTACTGTTCGCGGCCGGGTCCACATGGACACTTGCGGACACATGCAAACAGACACGATTCCGTCGAGCAGCATTGACAGGCAGGCATTGACGAATAGAATAGATATAATACATACAAGCGTACACTTCGAGATGCACCCAGTCGAGGGATAACAGTCGAGAGAGAGAGGGCACCAGCCGTCATCATCGTCTGCTATTCCCGGTGTGCTGGTCCATCAGAGTACCGTTGGCGAACAAGCCAAAGAGAAACGATAGAGATAGATGAAGGAATAGAGGAGGAGGAGGAGGAGAGATCGAGCGAGCGGCGGGGCCGTGATGACACCCATTTGGAATCAATATATGTGCGAGTTCGAGAACCGCCTCCCCATCAGCTCCTACTACGACTACAACCAATGTAGTCGCAGTGAGCCGCCAGGCCCGAACCGCACCCGGCCAAGTGTCCTATGGGACATCACCTATGTACACCAGTCGATAGCGGGCGACTGAGACACTGACTGCAGACCGAATTGGGTTCAACTCACTCACCCTGTGGGAGACTGACAATGCGGCGGCATCATGCAGCACGACAGAGAGATCGACTAGATATAGTGGATACACGACGTAAGTGGTGAATGAGAGATTTCCAATGAGTCCTTTCTATGTAGTGGCCTTTGCAATCATATGGCCTCGGTCGTTGCTATGTCTCAGCGTCTCACTATTTTGTTGTCTTCCCTGCCTCTCTCACACTCCCTCTATAGCTCTGAATCCCCCTGCCTCCTCTCTATCTCTCTCTCTCCCCTGAAGAATATAGCGACCACTCCCACCTTCGAGATGCGCGGATTGCGGAGCAAAGAAGACAGCCTGGTTGGACAACGAAAAAGATGAGCCCGGATAAGAAGTAGATAACAAGCAATCGAAATGTAAATAAACAAAATTATAGATTTTTGCGCACTCGACTGACAGAGGTGAGGACACAAACGGCGCCGCCGCTGACATCTGCTCTCGCGTCACCACCCGAGCGACACAGTTCCATTTCTGGAGCCGGAGTATTGGGACCGCGGTCTTGCACTACAGATATATATATATATATATATGTATGATATATAGTGCCTGTGTTCGGATTGCGAATATATCTCTAGGTGTGCTGGTGGAGGCGAAGCTGGAATTGCCACGAAATTGGCAGTGAATACAACCGATACGAAGCGAACTCAATCGTGCCCCTGATTTCTGAGTTTGATGTGACTCAGTTGTCATTCACCACCCTCCCCCCCAAACTCGCGTTCGATCCTTAATTCAAGAGATAAATTCAATCTATACACTGTGATAATATTTACCTCGTGCCATTAATGCATGTGGGAATTTTGACAGCCTTGCATCACCTCAAGGTCCGACTTTGGCTCCGTTCGAAAAAATACAGTTAGATATTGAGAAAATCTGTGTTGGCTCAGCCAAAGATACAAAACCGAATGCTCTCTCACAGGTAGAACTACGCCGAACGTAATACGAAAGACAAGAAAAACGCGTCAAACGCCCACCTCAAACAAGGCACCATTTTAAAGCCTTTTTTTTTTGTTGCAAACGCCTTCAACAATCTTAAACCTGATTCCGGATTTATCTTCTTAAGCCAGTACATATTTGCCCTATATAATTAGGTGGCAACGCTAACCGAGTGGCGTTCTTTCGCCATGTAAATTTGCACTCAATCTAGCAAGCAGCGGACGATGAACTGAAAAATGCTTACAGCTCATAAGCTTGTGGGCACCAAGCTGAATTATATCGGCTGACTACCTCGGCAACGGGTGCCAGCGATCTGCAGATAGACGGGCTAATTTCATTAGGCTCCGGTCGTTTCCGGTGATGGCGTGAGCCAGTTCATAACCGTCGGAGCACAGCTCGGATGACGATCAGGAGGACCAGACCCGTCATGATCCCGAACGCTGAACAGACCCCGAATGCTCTGCTAGAGTGACGCAACATGACTCCGGATCATCTATGCGTGAGTAGACCACTACCAAAAAGGACCGTGAAGAGAAACTCACATTTCATATACCGTACCGCGTACATATCAGGTCGTCGTTTTCACAAGTTTGAAATGGCCGAGGAAGGTTATCATTCAGCAGCAAAAAAAAAACGCGAATCAGAAATAATACTCAACTAGATTGGTACAACCCTGGATAATAACTTATCACAGAACAACAACCGTAGCAATATCTTCTTAGCACGGAGTCTATGATACTTGTTTACAGGAGTGAAATCACGTACAAGATAATTAGCGATCACTCATTCAACGTCACTAATTTTTCACCACTCAAATCGAATCAGTTACTTAAAGTGCCACATATGAAAAGATGCTTCCTGTTGAGGTTCTTATGCAACAATTGTCTCAATGCCTAACAACATAACGATTATAGGCGATCTGCGACACATTAAATAGGCACACGAACGCAATTGGATTTATGGGAAACTTTTTCCTTCCTTTTGTTCTCAACCGTAATCGTCCCCTATGCGATCTGTCTTTCACTCTGGAGTATCTGCACAAGTGCCATTAGAGTTCACTTCCCACTGAGGTAGATGCAGGCCACAGTCAGTAGGCCACTATGATGATCAAGGTGAGCTTCATCCCAGCCTACCTATGTACACGTATATACAATATAT
This sequence comes from Stratiolaelaps scimitus, assembly GCA_019614645.1. Taxonomy (NCBI): domain Eukaryota; kingdom Metazoa; phylum Arthropoda; class Arachnida; order Mesostigmata; family Laelapidae; genus Stratiolaelaps; species Stratiolaelaps scimitus. The sequence goes on along the minus strand of JABWDB010000044.1, from coordinate 2,106,586 downwards.
ATATATATGGAACTGGTTGGCACCGACAACGGAGCTCATCGAAGCGAAGGCGCTCGAGATGTGGGAACGCTGAGCTGTACATCGGTCCTCTTATCGGCCAGCATTTCAACACACGGCAACTCATGATAACGCCATCAGCTCTGATCAGCCCCCATCGTTGGCGGCCACATCATCAAGAAAATCGTCAATGTTTCCACTACCACCACCACTACTACTCCTACAGTGTGTTAACAGCGGGAGAAGCTGCCTCTGATACAGCTCGCAGTCACACTACAGACGATGACGTGTGAGCGGATTTCGATTTGACCCCTGAAGATCTGGTCGGTCACATCAGCTGGCCGGATAGCTAGCGAACAGTATAGCGAACGTCGTCATGTCGTCCGCCTCCCCCGCACTCACAGACAGTTCTCAATGAACAGAAAGGAAGTGAAATCATCCCTTGTGGGCGGATCGGACTCTCCCTCAAGCCGTAACCTCCTGATCATACTCTCCGCTGCACATTGGCTCTAGCAGGCCAACGAAACCCGTAGGAGATAGTTGATCATCTTCACGACTCTATGGTGACACCCCAGAAGCGACACCCATTGGCGTCCCATCGTATTCAATACAAGAGCCCCTCCAATGTGCGAAGGAAGGCGCCGCACCGATTTTTAAACTTAAACAATTTTAAACCATCGCCGAGTACACTGTGGCCACCACCTACACCCCTACCATCAGCAGCGGCAGCAGCAATAGCCTCTGTATCATCACGATGACATCGTGTCGATCAGGCATCGCTCTGGCCCCATCGGCTCAGAGATATCATGAAGAGATACGCGACGATATCTCATCCGATGTAAAAGTGACTACTGGTCGAATAAGGGAACTTGAAGATAGATATGATACAATTGTAGAATGCAGAATACATAGGACAGCTGAACGAAGGATGTAATGCTATTGGGGGCTAGACCGGCAGACTGGTTAATGCTTATTATCTTAATGTTTCTCGACGCTACGTGTAGAAGAGTTACAAGGCAACATTGCATTTCGCTTCAAATACTTAAAAAAAATTTTATATATATATATATATATATATATTTACGGACATTGATACGATAAGCGGGATGTAGCGTATAAGGCATGGCTGTTTTTGCAGGCACATGTTCCAGCGGTCCCATCCATAAGTAGGACCGATTGTTGCTGTTCGTTAGTGAGCAATCAATGACGCCATTATTATATGGTAGAAACGTTAGTGACGAAATCACGCCGTCATTCTATTCGCAAATTGGTGGCAGATCTTCACAAGAGGCGATCTCTATTTTACAGGCATTTCATTGGGGAGGCTGGAAGCGGAACAATTTATGCCGGGGGCTCCTTGCCCTCGAAATGATTCAAACTATAGTTACGTTCAGAGGATATTTCCTACTTACCTCACAGCGTACCCAAGTTCGCAGAGCTACCAGCGCGATTTTTGTGCTCTTTTCCCATATGATTACTGAACAAGAATGTGAGACACTTTGAATACAAGTCCAGTAAACACAAACATCAGCTGGGATGAGTTGAAGAAGTCACGAAGTGCAATTGCGTTCTATTTTTTGTGTGCTGCCCTCTATAGATTTAGCAAAACGCGCCAAAGTGACTAGGTCAGCAAGGACTTCGATTGCATCTGCGTAGCTATTATAGCTGACGAAACCGCTCGGCCACCCCCGCAAATCCCACACGAAGCCAAGCTACACTCACTAGAGTCGCTGGTGCCTTGAGCTGAGAAGTTGTCAAAGAATAGCCAGCTCTCAAGTGACGCAAGCAGCCTCTTCGTCTTCAACTCGAGCTTTTCGAGTTGACTCAGACGAAAGCCCAGGAGACGGGTGGCCAAAAAACCGCTAAGCTCATCAGCGAGTCTCGTCTACTTCGCGCCTGCCTATCGTGAATCTAGTCAGCGTCTTTCGGGCGGCAGAAAAAGATCTCTCCACTCCCGACATTCTGTTCTCGGTTGGTAAACCATGGAGCCTGCTGTACTAAGCAGGTATTAGACTTCCTCCAAGGCAAGTGCACCTCATGGCTCCACAAAGCCATGGTAGACGAGCGCTGAGATAGCGACGGGGATTTACCGCGTAAACAAGATAAAAATTAGGCTAGTATTCAGAAATATCGGATACTCGTGATCAACCAGAAATGCATGCAACACACCATATATCGAGCTAGCTAGCAGATACGACCAAAGAAGAAAATGGCCCAAGATACAGGAATACGGTTCGTCTAACGCACAGAGATAATCATGACACTTTCATATACACTTGAGACGTCATCCGTAACATTCTCGTACTGACGATAGAATGACTATTATACGAATTCACTTCTCGCCATCGCTAAATAGTGTTAAACGCTTAACTAATTTGAAGCGCTTGAGCGACATCGATCTATGACAGTGCGGGTGTTTGCCCTGATAGCAGACAAAGATATGCCCATAGATCTATTTTTGTTTTTCAAAAGGGCGCACACTTCTGCGAGAGCGCGGAGGAGTGTTCGTGTTGTGCTAATTCCTCTCCAGTGGCAACCTGACTATGCCTGCGGGTGCTGAGCTGCGAAGGGGCGCTAATCGGGACTGCCGGGGACGATGTAAAATTGTTATTCTTTTTTCCACTGCGAGCTCACGTTCAGCACATCGATCGATTTGAGAATCCCTTACACGAAGACATCTCCGGCTTTGTCAATACTGGCACCCATGCAGAGGCAGGTGGTGCTATTATTGTTATTATTATTATTATTATTCTTGTTACTCGTAGCGTCCACATATCGTTATATAATATAGCTTCCGACGTACGCAGCCATGAGAATATTTGCGCCTTATGCGAGGTGAATCGAGAGATTCCTCTCTCTCTCTTTCTCTCTTTGTCGTGGTGATCCTCCTAGTGACAGTTCTGTCGACGGCTGTCCGATGGCAACTGGACGCGCTCACCGTCGCAGGATAATATATGCTGATATGCTGGACTAGTGCTCATGTATAATATCTGAATATAAATATAGGCGTGCGCTCGCGACATCGACATACAATGCGATACAGCAGTATATCCGCCTGCATCTGACCAGTCGGCTACCCCCAACCGCGACGCCCGTTCCGTCTGGACCACCCCAAACAACAAACGTCTGAACAAACGCTTCCAGAGCCCTTGCGATATGTTCCGTGCACCTAATTCTTCATCACATCATACATCTATCAAATTTGTATTGTTACATTGTACCAGATACTATTATATATAATGCGTAATAACTCTATTCCTTTCAAAGATGTTTCATCGTAGCTCACCAAGCAAAATACATGATGGTATGCATTTTATTCAGTTAAATTCAAACGACTAGCGACATTGTTAAATCATTTCCACGCTAACAGCGTCCCAGCGATGCCTTATGAGGGGAGAGCGAGAGAGAGAGAGAGAGAGAGAGAGAGAGAGAGAGAGAGAGAGAGAGAGAGAGAGAGAGAGAGAGAGAGAGAGAGAGAGAGAGGCATGGGGTGAGATATAGGGGGAGAGCGCATTCGCTTGGGACTCTCGGAGGCCGATGTTCAGTCCCGTTTCGAGACCCCTCACCGGCGGACGGCCCGGCCCGCACCCCCTCGACCACCCCACGACCGGCGAACGCTCTCCGAACGGTGCCGTCTGTATTGGCACCGTTGTCACGGTAACCACGCTGCTCACATAATGAAGGCACGACTAACTGAATGACCGGAGTGCTGAGTCTAGCTACCCAAGACGTCCCGTGTTCGACTCGAGAGAATTGAGCATAGAATTGAGTGGCAACCAAGCAACGTCATAGCGTGCATAGTGACGTCCTTCCAGTCACTGCAGCATCGTTTCCTTCTGTGGATCTAATTCACGTCAGACTATGACCGCCTCATCACCGCGTTCACTACACCGTTCGTACGTATGTGGCGTACAAAATCTCCAATAGAAGAAAATTTCACTTGCGGAACCGAGAAATGGATGAACGCACATAACGTCAGTAACGTGATTGCACGCGCTCGCTCATCTTCGATATTCGTCATATTATCAGTCAAATCATTTGACCGAGTCATAATATCATGACTTAATGTAAAATGATTTACGCGAGTCGAAATTGGTTGAGCCATCTTAGAACATGCGTCTCTTTATGCCGGGTTTTGTCAGCTGCTTGTGGCTCATATGGGTACGGCGTGCCGTTGTTAAGCGATAGTATATTTAGCTGATTAGGACGGCTATTGTTGTTGCGGGAATTATATCGACTAGGTTTGAAGCCTGGCAGGATTCCAATACAGTAGCGAAATTTGCCCAGGATTATAATCAACATCATCAAATCGATCGATCGCAGCAATTAAATGCCAATGTTAGATAGTTTTACACTGGGGTCACAGCAAGATTCACCTGAATATGTCGAATCTATTCCACAATTCGGCTGGTGGCAGGTGGCCGTCACACAGCTTATTAGTTTAACACGGAACACTCTCCATAGGGACCCATGTGAGTTATATTGTTTAGCAAACTTGACGAAAAGCCAGCAACCTTGTCGTTAGAGTTGATAGAAAAATTGCCGTGTGTGACGAATCTGGAGTGGTTTTAATAATATCTTGATTACATTTTGCGTGTATAGCTAGCTGGCTGGCTGGCTGGCGTGGCGTGCAAAAAGCTGTTTCTGCAATGATGCCAATGTGAGAACTGTTTATTTGTTCAGATACTGCAACGTACCGTGAAATTTGTTCTTCGATAATTTGAAGTTAGGCTCACTTTTACTATGAGATCAAACACTAACGGCAATGGAATAACGATGTATGACCATTTCTACCGGGTAATCTATTCACATTGGTATGGGAAGATAGAACTATTTTGCAGATGTAACTAGAACGATTGCTGCAGAGTAAGAGGATTAATTTGAACGAAGTGTTTAAATTCATTTAGTGAACTTGAGTGAGGCAATTGCAGTAAGCTAACTGAATTATTTTGAACAATGTAATCGAATGGGTGAAACAGCTGTACTACAAGTGCGTTGAATAAGGCAATTGAATAATCAGTGAGATAACTGAAGGATAGATAACATAAACGGGTCTCTGAACACGGGCCACGAAATTCTTGGCCCGTGTTCAGAGATCCGTTTATGAATCCAGTCTAAGTTGAATTGGTAACAGTAGCTGCTGTAGTATTTTCCTTTTTTCTGAGCTTACTTCACCCTTTGATATGTTCCCCTATTAGTGACGTGCGCTAATTCTGTGTGATATGTGGAGCATTCGAGGAGGGTCTGAGAGAATTGCTCGAACCTGCCTACCCATAGTCGTTAATAGTGGACTGATGCGCGCTCTAGTGGACGCGGTCGGTCGATATCGAGACACAACACTTGTCGATGGCTTTATATGATTCTACACAACACGACAGTCGACGCATTTACCTACCACATCGGACTCGGCATTGCTTCGATACATTGGATAGAATTGTCATTATATCGAAGAAAAGTTGGCACAACGTGATTAATTATCAGATAAAGGAAACCCGAAAGAAACACATAATTTCTCTTTTTTTAGTCCTAAAGGTCGTTTATTGTCACGCTGAATTATGCACTAATTAAGTAAGAGTGGGAAATTGTTCTCGGATTTTGCAATTTTTAATTCGTCTTTATCACGAGCTTAAGATCAATATTTATCCATTTCAAGATTTATGAGATAGTTGATCGGATATAAACGTTATCGGAGCTCACTGATGATCACTGATATTCGACCCTAAACGTGTACAACGATTTCATTTTTAACTAGGGGAAGTTTTTTACGAGGTTGTTTTCACCGTCAGATTTTGACATCTGTATTCGACTGAAGGGCGAAGTTAAGAACGATTAATTTACCCAAACCTTGATCATTGATAACCATGATTACGCTTGCTTTATGGGCATTCTTTATGTCGAACGTTTCCTACAAGATTGAAATGTATTGGTAGAGGGAGTGTCTCGAATCTGACAAAACGATACTGCGGAATACCACTCCTTCGGATGACCATTGCAGTGACGCGCGCCAATGGTCAGGTCTGTTACAGAATCGATTTCTCAAGGAATGGAAAATAGATATATATATATATACAAATCTAAGGGCAACGATATTTGTAGCTTTGCAATGTTGACCAATCGGCGGAGGCATCGCGTGCGCAATGATCGATCACTTTGATCAGAGGTGAACAATGTCGGGCAACATAATCGGGAAGCACGCAACAAGAAATGTAGAAAATTGAGACGATCAGTTCCTGAGCAGGAATGGAAATCTGGGTGGATGATGGCGAAATAATTTCCGAGCAGATTTCGTATTCCCGAAACGAATGCCTTACACGACATGAGAACTTCATTTCCTTAGCAACAATCACTTGCCCAGTTCTTACTTGAAATCAGCACGAATACGACGGACTTCGTAGAAGGTTCTATCGCCGACCACTAACCGGAACAGAACACATGGTTCCAATTTACGCCAACGAGAGAGAAAATCGATCGGTCGTACAAAACGTTCACAAAATAAATACTCATGCCATATTTGATAAAAAAAAAAAAAAGTAATCATAAAAATGAAAATGTGAAAGCTCTAAACTCCCATATATAAGACTAGTCTGATGAATGAGCTTAACATGTAACCAGTTAAGCAAATCTTTTCATTCTACATTTGGAACACAAAGCCCAGCCGCAATTCCCAACGAAATTAATTACCAGACGTGTGTCGAGGTGATTGGAATTTTAAGTGTCGTCCGCTCTTCCTATTAGATTTGGCCGAGAGACGGTAGACAGAGCTTAACTTTGTCACTTGAGAGACAATTTCAAGTGTCCTTCACCGACTCGACAAGGCCCATTCCCTCAAAATGCTCTGTATATCCCTAAGAATTAAAAGACTTAACGATGATGAAATCTCGGCTCTGGCAATCAGTGCTTGCTGGACATTTGACTAAGGCGGTCCTAGCCATTATATAGATGCATTTTCCTCAGTAAGAGGTCTGATCCACCACTCTTCAACGTTCTGTCATAAGGAAGATGACGCTTAGGGCAAAACACTCATGCGATGAGCCATTTCGATTCTGCTTCGATCTAACAGTGAGTGGGGTGTGGAGGTGTGTGGCCCAGAGTGAGGTGGGTTCAACCGGCCTGTTGATGCTCATTCCAGTCGCGAAGGGCAGAGCAATAAGATGACTCTAATTGGCCTTTGCCTCATCCCTACGGTCGATTTCTCTCTTTCCTGCGTGTTCGGCTTGTGCATTGTTGGACCGTTAGAGGCGAGCGACCTCAGCTGTTGAGGATCAACGGGGATTAGGACTCATCACGCGTCTCCCTCAGCACCGCGAGGCGATTCAGTAACAACACAGTAACTTCACGAGTGCGCGAATCGCGAGCGATCATCGCCGTATGGCCTCGTGCCTACGCGCCCCGCGCGTTAACTGTTGCGAGCAAGGAGAGACAGAGGTGGAAACGGAAACGCACAACATCTCGCGATCTCTAAGGCAGTGCAATGGCGAAGAAATAGCAGGGACCCGCAGCTTTAACGGAGCAAATCGCCCACCAGACGAAGAGAGTGCCACTGCAGAGACGAATGCAGAGGGACAGGCAGAGCTAACTCATCATCTTTGCTTGGTCGTACTACAAACACCGAATCAGTGACCATCTATGATTGATATCAACGTGCTTGTCCGACTGAAGATGTTTATATCGAGACGCACACACACACACAATCGAGCGGTGAGATGCTGGCTCCAGCTTGCGTTAGGTGCCCACCTCGTCTTTGCTATTATTGGTAGTCCCCGAGTGTCAGAGGATAGGCCTATAGGCGATGTGTTATTTTCGCCAAACCTTGGGCTAAATTGCCAGGTCAAAGCTAGCATCTTGCACCCTCCCTTAGCATTTCCCACTTTGCAAAGTTGGCCTCCAGCCAACGTTGCAAAATTGTCTCATCGTCGGATGTCATCAGGTCAAGAGCGGCACTGCACTATATCAGTCTAATCCATTTCTCAGTCGGTGTTCACGGTCTATATATATATATATATCTATATATATATAAACCATGGGTGGACGTGGTCTTCAATGCGGTAGCATCTCGGCTACCACTCCCGAGAGTAGACGAGTGCCGGGTATTGACCGGAGAAGGTGTCACTGAGTCGTACGGTCATCGATCGAATTGGCACCCCCCCCCCCGTTTATTCGGCAACAGTCGACACTCGGTGTAATGAAGTCGTGAGGAGCACTATGTTGGACCTCAAGTAATCACCTCAAGGGATACAACTTTCCAAACAAGTCCAATTATTCGAACTGCGGCATCTGTTCCGTAAACCTGTCCTGCCCCGCAAACAGGGTGATACAGATGAACAGCTTGTACAGCTGATACGCAACCCGAGATCTACAATACAATCTACTTTGCATGGGTGTCATACGTAGCAATGAGTATAGTATTAATGGAAAAAACGACGCTGTTTCGCTTCCGTTACAATTCCGTTACAACGACAACAAAAATGAAGTGGAACTATTTTGCGTATTCAATCGACCGTGAAGCTCAAAACTATCAAACTCTAATTATTCTTCATCATTTGCACGATGTGTTTTTTGTTAAAATTTCCAAAATGTACATAATCACAGTTAAGCTAGCTAGCATACACATGGTCATCCGTCTTCTCTGATCTAGATTATCTTTTGTGTAGAAATTTCATTTCTAGTCGACGGCCAGTGTAAACATGGTTGTTCGACTTCGTAAGGTGAAGTATTTCAGTTGGTTCCGCACGGCGTCTCATCGCACTCTCCATATCGACGTCGATTGTACGAACGTCGTCCGCACGTCACAGTACAACAGCAGTACAGCATCATCCAACCGTTATTATGTGGCTTCTACCACCTCTGTGATTCTTATGCTCGTAGCCTTGCTGCTTGGTGGCCACATCCGGGAGCGGACTGCCAGCACAGGTTTCTGGACTAGAGCTGACGGCCAAAGAGCCGTCGGCAGCCAACTAAGATCTATGGACGACATTTACTGCCATCAGTACCCTCCCGTACCCACTCATCCCACTGTTGTACCACTATCGACAACTACCACATCACACCGCAATTGTACCACGGTGTTTAACAATGCTCTCTCTTTCTCTCTCTCGCGCGCGCGCTGCTCATGAGTTCGCTCAAACCGTGAGTAGGCCGGCATTCGTCTGTGGGTTGCTTTGTGCGTTTCGGTGTTTGCGCGCGCAGCAGAGCGCACAAAACCGGCCACATCGCTGTCCCGGTCTATCGTAAGGCCGCCAGCGAGACGTCGTGCATCTCCCGGATTGCCAATGAATCCACGGTCCACAAGAAACGCGAGCGCCACTGCAGAGCCATTCGCTGGATGGACAAGGGGACCCAACTCGGTCTCAGACTCGCAGGTCGACAGACACTGCCGTTGACGTAACGGTAAATTAAATGTGCCGCCTCGCTCCCAGATGGTCGGGTGGAAACGGCTGAAGCTGAAGAACACGAAGCGCAGCCTCCGACCAGATCGTTCCTGTCCTGTCGGCTTCACCGAAACCAACCGACTTCAACTGGCTGAGCGACCCGTCAGACGTTCAGCCGTCGTTCACCGGTCGCTTCTGATCTGGTGAGCATTAGCGGTCCCTTCGTATGGGAGGGAGATCGCTCACACAGACATACCTCTCACAGAGAAGGACACGCCAACGCGCGAACGTACACGAATAAAAACAACGCGCCGAGACCGAGTCTCACACTGAGTAGAGCTGTGGGCAGCTAAGTACTCGCGTGATAATTCTGTCGACAGTAATAATAACGGGCCAGTATTGGGACAGAGTGGCGACAGAGTCACGACCCAGTGCACTGGATCAGAGCGGCCCCAACATGGACTACCGCCGTATTGAAGGTTGACTTGATTCGCGCGCACATTGTCTCGTTGCTGACTACAGTATTGTGCACCGAGCACCGTGATAGGATGGATAGTCCGTGCCGTTAACCAGCTGGGTAGACGAATTTGGCGAGCGGGCGATGAAAGAAGATCCCGCCAAAAATCGACACACTGCGCCTTCAATGGCGCGAGTAGATTGAGAGAGATATTATCAATAACATTGTTTGGGGTCATGACGTATTTTGCCGCTAGAAATCATGAAAGCACGCGACACTTCACCAGAGCGGAGAATTCACAAACAGACTGAGACGATCGGCGGTACACTGTCGACACTTTGAATTTCACCGACGAGATCGAAGAGCGATGGGTCACACACACCCATGCACACAACCCATTTACACAAGGTCACTTTTTCGTGATTCACTTTTTCGGCCAGGTAATTGCCCTCAGTCAACCCACTAATTGCATGCCTACTATATGCGAATAATATATTTATGATAGATGTTCGTCGTCAAATAACCAGAAACTTTCTATGGATCATGTGATGGCGCTTTATGTACAGGGTTTTTGTTAAAGCAGTTGTTGTTATTTTTGTTAGTGCAATTCACCTATCTAGGCTTTCGGGCTGACTGTCAGCCAGCATTTAACGTCCTCGGTACTGCGTTCACCTACCTGCGAGTCTGAGAGCTGACATCCGTTGAAACTCGGGTTCCTCGAGCCATTTGTACATTCTCCGGAACGTTTCGCGACCAGACTTGAGTTTGCTCCACGGTTTAGGATTTCTGAGCAGATCTGAGAGCGTCCCCTGCGATCGACAGAGCACCCTCTGGGCAAATATTGCTTGTGGTATACTGTAGCGTTTAAGTTCGGCACTAATTCGCTGTGCCAACTCTTTCGTGTTGATCTCTTCGACCTCGTCAGCAGAAGACGCTGACGAGCTCGTGCTATGACTCTGTTTCTGTATCGGTACGCCTAAGCCGCCGGCGACGCTGCCCTTGTTACTTGCGCCCAAAACGGTGGGCGATGACGCAGGGGCTGAATTTGGAACGCCCACGGATAGCCCTGACGAGCCAGTTGTTGTCTGTGTCATCGATCTCGACAAACTGACGGGCGGCGTCGAGCTGCCCGTGGCGGAAGTGATACTGGCGGCCGTGAAAGGTTTGACGTCTTGATGGGGCGGCGTAGCCGGCGCCGCCAGATTGGCGGAAGGTGGCGTATGAGCTGATAAGCCGTTAAGGCCGCCCAAACCGTTGAGTCCGGCTAGCATCGTTGGCGAATGCAATGCCACGGACGAGCCGGGCGATTGCGGTGAGCCTAGCCGCGCAAGCTCTCGACTTGCATGAGAGTAGGACTCGTATGAAGAGAGACCTTTATCGGTTAACTGTGGAGACGCCATACCGCTACTTCCGCCGCCGGCGCCGTTTTGCGAATACGGCGGCGACGGTATCGCAGCGTTGGCGTGCCCGAGCATTGAGGCATGTCCATGCCCACCTGGGGGGCTAACGCTGCCCACGTTAATGCCGCCCATGGGGCCCAGCTTGTCGTAGCCGCCCATGGGATAACCGCCCATGCCCATAGCGGGCATTAATGACGAGAATCCGGCATTCGGGTGCGGATGCCCATAATGCGAAAATTTATCCGACATTGTCGAAATGGGCGGCAGCGGCTGCAACGGCGTCAGGGTGGCATAACTGGATGCGTTCGAGGCGAAACTGCCCCCGGGAGACATGCGCCCGCTCGGGTGATAGCCATCGCCTAGCCCGGCGCGGAACTCACTCGCGTCAATCATCGCGCCTGGGTCTTCCGGATCCTCGGCGGGATGTGAATGCTCCTGATCTTCCTGATCTTGTGGGTCGGGGTGGCAGGGCCGTTCTGGAGAGCCCGCATCACCCGAGGGGACCGAGGGGTGAGACAGAAGCGCTGGCTCGGGAGCCGGGGATGCCGCGCCGCCGGAGAGCGGGGCCACACGGCCACGCGCCGCTTCGTTCTCCGATGCTTCGAATTGACTTCTTTCTTTTCTTTTTCTTCGTCTTCTTCTGCTGCTGCTGCTGCTGCTCCGTCGTCTGAGTTCTTCGACTACAGCGGCGGCGGTGGCGGCGGCGGAGGCGGCGGTGGCGGCGGCGACGGCAGTGGCGTCAGCGGGGACGTCTTCACTTACCGGGCCCGGCCGTCTCGAGCTGATTGCTGCTCTTGTTGTTGTGGCTGTTGTTGTTGCTGTTGTTGTTGTCCGCTTTGCTGCTTGAGGCACGGAACCCGGTACCACTGCTGACGCCTCGGTGGCTTTGGTGAGCTGTCCTGACCGCGATGACGGAGCGTTTGACGATGTCAAGCTGTTCTCAGCTGCGCCGTTGCTCTGGATAGTGGTGGCTGCAGTTTGCGCACGACCTCCTCGAATCCTTCCTGCGGTGCGAATCAGCTGTGAGCAAGTACCGCGCGTAACTACGGTCGCATGCGCGTGTGGCCGATCTCTAACAGCAGCAGCAACAGCAACAGCAGTTCCTGTAATAGTAGTAGTAGTGCTGGTGGTGGTGGTACTGCTGCCACTGCAGGTACTGTTTTCGTTGCTGCTGTGCTGATGCTGCTGTTGTTGTTGTCGATGCTCTGTTGTTGTTGTTGTTGTCGCCGGTACGGCGACTGGCCTCGTGGTTGCTGTCGCTTGCTGTCGGTTCGAGGAGCTCTGGCTCGGCCGGATCTCCTGCTTGTTCTGCTTGTCTTGCCGGTTGTTCGGCGGGCCAGTCGCCGGTAGCGCCACCACGACAGAGCCCCTGAGCGTAGCTCCGCCCAGACCTAGGTCCGCGGGGGGCGGTAACAACGGTTCGTCACTCACGTCGGGGCCAGGGGGCGCGGCAAGCGCTCGCACCTCAGCCACAGCCTGAACGAGGGAAAGAGGAATACTGGTAGACAGCATTGAGGGTAGAGAAGGAAGCGCAGGCAGGTCGGGCCCTTCTCGAAGGGGGTACTGTATGCCCCCGCCCTCACCTAACCCCACTTCAACCCCAACCATTCGGTCGTCCAACAGCATTCCATCCTCTCCTCCGCCGTTGGCTTCAACTCCGTCAACGACTCCCATACCTACGATTCCCAAATCCCCGCCAACCCCTATCGGTCCCCTCGCTGTTGTGTCGGTGTCACCCTCTCCCTCGAGGGGACTATCTTCCCTCTCCAGAATGACCTCCCCCGAGGCCTCCACAACGATGCTGTCTCCTTCACATGCAGCGCCAACAATCGGCTCGGAGCCGGCCTCATCGTCGGACGAAGGCTCACCACCGCCTAGCGACCCGAGTGCTCCAAGACCCGTCGTCGTTGTCGTGTGCATTGTGCCATGCACGCCATGCAGGACGGATCGTAGGCGCACGCGGGTTGCCGGCGGCCGACTGGACGTGCAATTGTCGACCGCTACGATTCGTGTCGAGCCCTCCGTGTGCTCCTCAACGGCTGCTTCGATGGGCAACTGACAGGTCCTACTCTCAATCATTGGAGATGCTGCGGCTGTTGCTCCCACTGTTGTTGTTGTTGCTGTTGTTGTTGTTGTTGCGGTTATTGGCGCTGTTGTTAGAGCAGAGGATACAGCTGCCGCTAGAGCAGTAGTCGCTGATATTGTTGTGGCCGTTGGTGTTGTTTGCTGAAGAGCTGCCTGCAGATCAGCTGCAGAGAGCACGCTTAGTACATTAGCCGCTGGCGATATGAGGGTGCTCTGCAGGCCACCCATAGCGACAGGGGCGGCCGTCAACAGGAGGACGACAGTGGGTGGTTGCCCGTCGCATGAGGCCACGACCAGCGGCTGTAACTGCCGTAACATGGTCGCAGTTGTAGAAATCGTATCGACGTCGTCGTTCGAAACGGAACCACCGCTATCAGTGGCAGAACTGCCAGCAAGACTAACTCCGTCGATGGCGACGGAGGCCTGCCCAGGAGTTGCCGTCACAAGCCTAGAGGTGGCTAATTGGGGACTCTCTCCTCCGATCTTTGTTTCACTGGTCGCTTGTTCCATACCACGTCGTTCGTTCCATTGAGAGTTCGTGCGGGGCTTGGGGGCGGTTGGTGGAAACTGTGGAGCAGCGGTAACGGTAGCAGCAGAAGCGGTTACTGGGCCCCCCTCGGGGGGTCGCCCTCACCCCGAACACCCTGTATCTTTCTTGCCACTTACAGAGGCGGCCTGCCGCTACCGACCACCACTCACCACAGCCTGACCCCCCCCCGATCACTTCATATCACACTCAGACACGCGCAGTCACTGCTAACACAGTCTGTCTGACAAACAGTTAAGAAGAACATTCACGTAGGTCCCCGGAACACAAGCACAGTGTCACTCATCAACACACACACACATACGCTCTGTCTCTCTCTCTCTCTCACACACACACGGTTCACAATGCTCACGTCATCGGGATTCACAATCGGAACTCACGATCGTTCGATTTCCAGCTATTGCCAATGGCCACAAGATTGAGTCGCTGGCAGAGCTACCGGCGCACAAAACCGCACCAATAGCGTAGCACGCATAGGTGCCACATAGAGCGAGCCCCACATTCCCCCCGTCACAATTCAACTATTCTACTTGATTCATTTATATTTTTATCTTATTCACAATATTGTGGTCAGCATCAACGACCATCTGCAGATCGCCATTTTGTTTTGGAGCTCGCGTTCTCAGAGTGCAGACTCCGAGTGCGGGCGGGAGCATGCGCACAATCGCTCGCTCTGAATAGGGTGCCGCAGGTCAGGAGCAGACCGCCTCCTGAACGAGATCAGTGAGCACAGAGGACATCTCGCACAACACAGGCTCACACCACACATATATATATATACCTCGTAACGTAGCGGAGCGTAGCTCAAAGAGGATACGGATGCTTTTGCGATCATGAACTAACTAGCTATGTATGCATGCTGAGACTGAGATACCATATGTATTTTGTGTCCACTTACGCCACCATAGAGTGGCAAAATGATATCCAAGCTGGTTGCTGTGTCCAAACGATTGACGACGGCACAGAAACTATTTCGCTGTGGCGAATTGCGCAGCTATCTAGTACAATAAATGTAGTAGTCTAGCGACAATTCAACACTCCTTACGGTATACTAGAAATCAAATCGCTTTAATAATGTCCGCTTGCTGGTGGGTTTAATCAATCAATGATTCAAGGTTAAAATGATAAGTATGATTTTTTGGTATTCGCTGCCACGAATGAGGGTTTAGCCGAACTTCGTATCTAAGAACTCGCATCTTACGAAGATAGATAAGAGAACCAAACAGTGGTACGTCCTCGATTGAACTAACGCCTGAGCTGACCTCAAGTATTACACATCAGTTGTTCATCAGCGCCACGGCATCCTCTCTGAAATCAGGAGTACAGTAAATCCCAACCCATGCCCTCCTGATTCTTTCCCTCCTATCGTGTACTCCAACCTTGACAAATATAAACACTGCAACGTTCATTTCAAAACAGTCACACATGTTCAATTCTTTATTCAAACGAAATACCATATTCATTCAGTATATAGCATGAACATACAATGGACAATTCAATTTCACTACGAGTATTCAGCCAACTCAACCAGTGTTCATCAGCCACCGTTGAACCACCGAATGCAGACTTCCAACGGCAACGAAAAATGCTGAGAATTTTTATCTACATTCGCAACACAGGCCTTCATATAATCCCTATGCCTCGTTCCCAAAGTTCAGCCGAACTTATTGGACAACTGATTTTCATCTGACAGATGTCTGCCTCTCTGATTGTTGCGACGAATTTCAGCCAGCGCATCAACGCTACCAATTTACCTAAGGTGGCTTCCTACTTCTCTCCGTCACCTTATCTACTATCCACCCATTGGGCCCTCGTCCAAATGGGCGAGTGTCCATAGCACATGCTGCGTCTATCCATGAACACAAACATACACAGGCCGCCAGCCCGCACTATCGTTACGGGTCGCCGCCCGAAGCCGGTGGCACGTGGTTCATGTTGTGGTCGGGTCGAGTGTCTGACGTCGAACGGCCGGTTAGGGGTTGGCTGGGGTGTGTGTATGTGTGTGGGTGGGGGGGTTAAAATGAGGATGGCGGGGCTTCTTCGCCCCCAAGAAGACCCCCGGGAATACTCGGGGGACTCTCCCAATCGCGCGGCGAGGGGAGGTGCGCGGATCGATCGCCCCCGACTCCGCCCCGTACGAGGAGAGCGCGCCGATCGATCCCTCGGCAGCAGGGCAAGAGCTGCCCCTACCAACTCGTGCTTAGATCCTCACCACCAGCATCTCCTCTCGCTTCGTCGGAGCTCCATCGTCGTTGTCGTCGTCGTCGTCACTGCCACCACCACGACGACCACCACAGTCCCCCGTTCAGTTTGTTTCTCCGTTCGACTCCCCCACATCTCACCCCCGTTGGCTTGCTTGCTTTGGGCAAGCACCACTTCCCTGGGGCACTGTCGACTGTGCTGGCAGGCCTGGTCGACTTTGAGCCGTTGGGCTGCTGACTGTATCCCGACTGTACCCCCCCTCCCTTCGGTTGAGAGTCGATCAGTATCCTGTATGGGTCTAAGGTGTGTTCGGGTGTACCTTCTATGTCCCTAATGTCTGTGAGCTTGTCCGTATATGTGAGTGTGAATGCTGTATATGAATAGCGAAATGTAGAAAGGCAAATGCAACGTAGCCTCGAGTCCGTGACGCTCAGCGGTTGGAAGACGACACGCAAATCACGGACCCTGTCCGACCGTTCGTTTACAGCGGGCTCCCAGTATTAAAGTGATGCTGAGTTTATCTACAGCTATGCGATGCCTTGCGCGACACGACCTGAACCTGTGAAGGTTCAATATAACAGGTCAGCAAATTCATTCAATTATTATCGAAGACAACAGCTCGTCGCTGTCGTTCAAATGAGAATGCTGTGAAAAGGATCTGAATTGTAACCCCCGTAACAACCTCTAGAACGAGCTTCCCTACGAGAAACAGTCACAACATATTATATCAGAGAGTGGCCAACAGATCCATGATCTCCTTTGTTCTCTCAGTATTCACATTCGTGTACACAACCTGATGGAGTATTTAGTGAGAAACTTTCGTGTAACCAAACATTTCTTGGCGACGAAAGTCTAATTAGTTGAAGCAAGGGGGTAGTTAACAAATTCAATTATAAATCGTCATCACACGCCCGGATCGTATCATACAAGCATGCAACAAATATCAACGAGAACAACGAAGGGGACGAACGATCCCGTGCTCCAACCAGCTTGACGAGGTGTACTAATAATCAATCGATGATGATCGCGATTAATCGCAATAGATTTCATGCGAGCGACACGTGTTGTCTCGGTTGTAACAAAATTAACAGTGCCTGCATAAATTGCATCTAGTAGATTACACCATTTTCTTTTGTCAAACTGTAAATATAATTAAAGTATAATCACGTAATCCACCGGATGCAGGTCTTCTAAACTAGACGGTGGACTTGTAACTGCTGATCAGCCGTCACAGTACACAGTTACGACCCATACTACAGTATGATGTTGCAAGTCAACTGATGTTCTTATTGTAAATGGTTAAACATTGCAGCGATCTAGCTAAAAGTGGCAACTCCCTGCACAGGTGTGCGTGTTTCTGTCGTATCTGATCTTGGTGGTACTCTGCGCAGTTGTTGATACGCTTTTCAATTTGGCTTGGTATCGTCTCGATTTTAAGTTCCCTTGAAGACGACATTTATACATTCACTGCACTATCTGACTAATGACTGATATGATGAGTAATAACCAATAATGCCCACTACTCATTTGTTACGGTTATTCCACAGTATAATATATCCATCTAGATAAAGAAGAGGATTTCACATTCGCCTTCTTTGACGCCCCTGTAGTTTCAGCGTGACGTCAAACCTAAGAACGAGCCGACTTTCCTGTCATTCCGTTATTAAATACAAGCGCAGATCAACCTGCCAACCCATTTTATTGTGCAAGGCCTTGGGCGCAAGGCGCCATCGAGTCTCCTGTTCAGCGGCGTAGCAGCACTTCAGCAGGAAGTCCTTAATGTGTCCAACTGGCGCACTCTTGCCAGGGAAGAGACTCGACTGTATCAGTTACCTCGATACGCTTCACAGCGTTACCATCCTATTCTACAACTACCACAACTCTCTTGTTGCCGACGACCTCGAAGATGTCTTGGATCACAGTCAACGTCCAGTAGCTCACCAGAACACCACAACCATTATTGCACTACTAGTACTGCTGCTGCGGCTGCTCCTGCTGCTGCGGTTACCACGACAGCAAATCCCGGCTGACTGTGTTCTTTATCATGCTATGAGCGTGATAACAAATGCTGCTGATGTGATCATCGGGCGCAATGGTGCGACGTTGTCGTTGTTCACACGGCGGCGGCGGCGGGGGCGGCGGGGGCTGCTGCAGCAGCAGCAGCAAGATTGACACGAACCTCGTTGATTATGACGTCCTTGCCAGTACTCGTCTACGGCAAGCCACAATCACCCCCTTGCCCCTGTCCCACCCTTCTGCCTCGTTCAACGAGGTTCCAAACGCGAGATGAGATCCTTTCCGTGAGACGTCCATTGCTGCCCGTTGTTATTATTGCGACGCGGCGGCGGCCGCCGTTGCGACTCTCGCCGGAGACGACGGGCAACAGATGAGTGAGTGACTAGTGCGTATGGGGGGTGGTGGTGGCTGTTCGGTTGGTGGGTAGTCCTCAATGGAATTCCATAACGGATATCGGGCTATCGAGCCGATCGACCAACAACCTTCGCAGTCCCCGGCCAGACAATTCATCCCATCACTCCCCGCCGAAGCGTCATTGCTCGTCCCTCTCCTGGTTACTCCCTCCCAATAGGTAGCATTGGAGTAGCTGCGACAACCGGGCTGGCTGCCGGAGCGGCAACCAGGCCAAGTCCTATCCTGCCCTATACAACCCTTACCTAAGCTATCCTGTAGCGGCCAAACTGCGGCTGCGTCGATGAACTCTGGATCGCCTATGTCCCTGCTGCACCCGCGCACCCCTGCCTTACCTAATACACCTGTGCGTATGTGTGTGTGCGTGTGTGCGTTTTTTAGACCAAGCTCTGCTGGACCAGCCAGTCGAACCGGTAGCCGACGAAGCCGTCCAATCTAACCGGTGGCGGTCCACCCTAGCGGTATACTCTACAGGTAGAGATGAATATAGTTATAGCGTGAGATCACGATAAGATCGAGATGGTCGGGGACTTTCAGTATCATTGTAGTAATCATCGTACAACGACTCGGATAAGGAACGGCACGGACGAGATGTGTTCAACATAGATAACAAAGAGCAAATATGATAATTGGATGACTTGTGTTGTAAGCAATATAACCTACAGGCAAGACGATGACTAATTGACACTTAAGTTACCACATTTTCTAAGCTGATGCAATTAATAGGCAATTAGACACGATCGCACCCTATTCCGTGCGCGCAAAACACATCCAAGATGTAGTATTGGAATATGCATAGTAAATGGATTGAAATAAATCGGCAATAAGTGAAGGTGTGCGCGAAACCTTGTGAGGGTGTTGGTAAAGTTCGACGGCCACATGAGCACATGCGACACGATGGTCACTGCGTCAAAGAGAATCAATGAAATACACCGCTTGGGAAATTTACGGAGTTAGCATAATCACTGTCTAGTTGCTTTTATAAATTAAATCGAATAGAACATTTAATGAGAGCTATTTTAAAATGACTCAGGCTTGGGAACGAAATATGGGGATAAGCTCAAAACGGTGCTCGTGGCTACAGACATAACTATTTCAGTGCATGAATATATCGAGTGACCTCATGGTCGAGATGGGTATCAAGGCAGATTGTCCGCGATAAGTAAATTGAAAACTGCGTACATTTCTAGCCGAGGTATGTTTAACAATATATCGACGCATAAGTCTAAACAAATTACTGAACCGAATGAGATTCATGTGCCTAGCTTCCTCCACTCAACAGTGGGGAGTATACTGTTACTTGGGTTCGTCTGATTCGAGTACTCATTTGTTCCGAAGCACGTCATCCTATAAGAAGAAGCTCGCACACAAATCCTGCTACAAATATCAAAGCTCACGACCAGGGCCAAGCTGTACCCATTCGGCATGCACCAGTACGCACACATATACACACAGAGGTGCGTGCGTCAGATCTGTTGAAGATGTCAAAATGTGTACTTATAGAATCACTTTAGAAAGTACGTTTTATGAACGAAAGTATTGTACAGTTTACCTTGTCCCACTAGAGTCTACCCAAAACGCTTAATGCCGAGATTGTTCGATAAAAATACAACTAAGCTAAAAAAAAAGCTCAACATGAATACTTTACGAACTTCAGACTGTCTTACTTAGGGAAAATTATAGGGTGTTCAAGGATGTGTACAGTTTTGTTCAGCCATATAACCTTTTATAGGGTATAAAAGTCTTAGCAGCAGACCGACGTTAGTCTCCGATTTCCAACAGCCTGTTCTTCACAATATATATATATATATATATATATATATAGCGGCTGCGTAGACCACAGTGATACACATCAAATAGTCGATATTTACATGAATGAAAAGCGAATGTAGTGAACAATTCTACCGTGCAAACAAGAGGGACTGTTAATGTTATATACGTATTCAAATCTCAATGTATTCTCCTTTAACCTTGACAATGGCTCTCAGTTGGTGATCCAATGGCGGCGGAAACGATATGCTCTGGTATTTTCGCCCGGGTACATTGTGGGTTAGCCACCTCTGGGTCTCCTTCGCTCTGGGGACGGACGCTGATTCTTGTTGAAAAGTGCGCGACCTGTTCCCGAAATAGGCGTGTGCCCAAGGCTCCAGGCAATCCTCCAAAGCCAATTGGAGGTAAAGAGCGTTATTCATTTTTGTGTCTTGCGGGACAAACACGATGGGTGTACACCCTGAAGCTGTTATTCCAATTCAAACCATCACTAGGCCGCCCCTGAGACTGGATGAGTCGTAACTGTGCCAGCTTATATCGGTGGTGTCCCTCTAATCACACACGATTCTTTTCTTTATTTACCACTTGCCCGATCGTAAATGTTGCCTCATCACTAAACACAAAGTTAGTCAGTTAGCTATCATTCCGCCGGTAAAGAGAACCTTCGTTCTAACGTGCTGTACTTTCTTTTATTTCATTGTAAGGTCATGAAACTTCGGCGGCTTGTAGTCATTTCTGTGCAGATCACAATGCAGTATCACTCGAACACCGCCCTCCGACTTTTTCATGTCTTTTGCCAATTGTCTCCCACGTAACCGATATCTCGTTTTCGTCAGAAAATCGTCTCTAAACTAAAAAGTATCGCACGTTACCTTCAATGTCCAAAAATAAGAAAACCCCACCATTTCGTTCGTCCTTCCATTGCAAGTAACCTGCGCAAATTCAACACCTACACATTACATCGTTCCTCGACCGCTTTCGTAAAAACACCAGATTAGCTCTTTATGGCAAATAAAACTGAGAAAGCTTGTAACATAAATAATGCACAAATTATTGGACACTTCTAGAGATGATCTCCCAAAAGGTCTCTGTTAAAGGCCCATTAAAGGCTATAGGAAAAATGAAAACATCATAAAAAAACGAACGAATTGATTATCGAAAAAAAATCTCAATAACTGCCCTCTTGCAGATAAATGACTATCAGACTGCACGAAAATCTGATTGAAGACAGACGGTATCAATAAGATTGCTTCCATTAGGGGGTCTTCACTCAGACATCGAACCAAGTAATTCAGCAATAGCTTTAACTTGTTGTTTCTATGAACTGGTTGGATTATAATATTAGATCTTTATGTTGAAGTAGTATCTTCTTCTCTTTGCTGGAACACGCTTGTGTACACTTGTGCATTTGGCAGAGACGCCTGAAGATACTGTCCACCCCAGAAGTCACCATCGCTGCCCTCCATCCGAATGATAAGCATTATGATACAGTGTGAACGAGACGAACCGGTGGAACCACCAATCAAATGAATACAACAGCTATGTCCTTTCCAACCTGCGGTTGCATTCACTAGCGCATTCATTGCATGGACAGTGGTGACGACTGTATGAGCGTCACTGTCATTACGGTTTGCGTTGTAGCCGAACCCCGTCGTCCGCTAGATGAACCTTATTTCGCCGTTATTCGCCCTTTTTTTTTGCTCTTTCGTCTCTCTTGGTTTCACTGTCCCGTTTGGCTTCTGCTGTTCTTCTGTCGACGGCTCCCTGCCGCCATGGGTGAACCGAGCGTCGATGGTGAGCGTTGCTGACTGTCTGTCTATCTTCTTTAAGAGTCCCGCCAGCCCGGCAGGTTTCGCGGCAATGAAATTTAGCGAAGGGTGAGGCTTGCCGCTGTCTTGCCGGTGTAACACTGGAACTGCTGTGCATCTCCGTAGCACACAGAGTCCTCGATTTCCCACAGCTTCGGCTGTGCCCCAATGATGGGTCGATTCTCCAATAGCCCCCACGACCAACATCCTACTACTACTACCCGCTCATACCCCATGGTCCCCCGTACTCACTGGCGTACTCTTATTCGCCTTCTGTTAGGAGCCCTGTTTCATTCAGGGTCTGTGTCTCTGTTCATCCACCATTGCTGCTGCTGCTGCAGCAGCCACCACTTCTACCGGAGGCATCCAACCCAACGGTCAAGCTACCAACCCAGCTCAAGCCACCCCACCCTCACCGCATCTAGCCCATGTCAGCCCACATCGCAACCCATAGCCCCGTAAGCTTCAGCATGGGAAGAACGTCAATGACTGTTCTTCAAGTTCGCCCGTGTGCTACTGCGAATCGGGGAGCGCATGCAGACGGGATTCGACAGAAGAGAATAGAAGGAAGAGAGAGATAGAGAAGAGAGGAGATGAGGGCGGGGGCTATCGCTGGGGCCCGCGATAGATAAGGCGATTTTTTTACGAAGCACACGGCCTCCCGTTTGGTGACACAGGGAACACACGCTGTCGAAAGGAAGATTTCACGTGCCCGGGATACTGCCATCACGGAAGGAAGGAGGTCGATCTGCCATGGCCCTAGGTGTGAGGTATTTGAAGCCTCGGAACGAGAAGGCTGGAGAGACAAGCAAGAGATAGAGAAGGAAAAACAATGGACTTGTAATGTTCGCCTAATGTGAATTGCCCTCCACAATGAAAGTGATGGTACAACGATGCGATTTTTCAGCTGTGTCTAGAAAGTAAATCGTTAACGATAGCAGAGAGGCTAGGACTAAAAGGGTTCTTCTGCTATCCAGTGCCCCCCATATATATATATATATATATATATATATATATATATATATATATATATGAAATGTTTTCTTGGAGAGTTATCTGAGTCCATTAGATCTAGGTCATTTTGCACTATGGAAGAACTTGCTGTGTTTGAATATGTATGCTTCGATCTAAATTTTATGTTTCTTGAATATTCTCGCATCGACATCCGTAAAATTATATAAAATGCGTAAGCTTACACTTACGGGAGATCGCTTCAGTACAAGAGCTATAATATACAAAATGTCTAATGTACATGATCGCAAAAAGGTGTGCGCGGATAAGTAGTGACTGTGTTGAAAAAGGCGATATACTAAAACATCTATCTTGTAAATCTGAGGTATTCTGACACATTCCGAAATTATTAATCGTCTTAAGAAGGCGATAAGGGCTTTTGTAAATATAACTGCCTTAACAAGCTTGGATGAGTGATAGTGTTCTTCACACCTATCAATCTTCACGGGTGCTACAAGTAAACGTCTTCATGAATGAGAGAGCTTCGGAATAGTTTAACAGAAATTCTATTATACAAGAGCGGTTGTGCTAAGGCTATAGATGGTAAAAGGGGACTCAACCATAACGAAGCGTGGTTAGTTATGAACCATTTTTCTACACATTGCTCGAATCCTGCTAGACTTTTACTTTTGGAATTAAAACAAGTAAATTTATCTCAGACTAACAGTAAGATAGGACTAGAGAACTACAGTTTCTTCTCGAATTGCCAGCTTAAATAGAATCAAATTCGCCATTTTTTTGTACAACTGTGATGGCCTATATATACATATATATATATATATATATATGTCTCGTAATCGAGACCGTCCGCCTGAAAAGTTACTGCCTGTTCCTCGAGGTGCAGTGAAGATTTCGTCGCGCTGCGGTAATTACCATCGAAAGGGTCAACAGCAAATCTATATGTTGCAATTTGGGAGGTGTCCGCCGATATAAACACATTTGTTTATATAAAATTAGATAACAATTTTATCTCATCATCACGGTAAAGTTTTTGAGACCTAATCTACAGAAAAGGGAACCTCAGAATAAAATGTTTCTTGTTTCACTGTTCCTCCTCTTTCATACAGTTCTCTCTCTCTCTGGTCATTATTGAATCAGAATCGGACAGATGACTACGAAGTCGAAACGAAGAAAATGAAACTCTACCTGTTATAGATATAATTTTTATTATTATTCATGCTATATAAAACAACTAGGTATATTTATCTGATCAGATATTAGCGATGCCTTGATTAACGCTTCCTGGCTAGACTTCATCGCGGCGACTCAAACCCTTCGTCGACGACCTTCGCCGCGAGCGAGAGAAACACCGGAACTGGACGAGGAAGTAAAAAAAGGAGCAGTTAGATACAGAGAAAGAGATGCCCTCGGACGCTCCGCTGTCGAATTGTGACGATGAGGGTGGTCGTGTTGATGATGATCATGATGGTGGTGGTTGTAGTAGTGAGACAACACGACTAAGTAGTTGGCTGCTTTCGTTGCCACACGCGGATGGGAAATCGACATGATCGAATATTGAGAAAGCAATCTGTTCCCCATCGGTCCCAATACATAGCTATCCACCGAGGGGTCGGGGGGGGGTACGGGATCGGTCCCCTCGATCATGGCGCTTGCGCCGTCTCAACTAGACGAACAGATTCCAATAGGCAGCAAATATGAAGAGGGAGAAATTTGTAGAGGGGTAAACCAATTTGACAGCGAGAATAGTATAAATATAAGGATGACACCAGATTGATACACACGGAATGGGACAGCAGTATTGTGAGCAGACGAAAAAAAATCACATGAAAAAAATGTATATGGAAGGACAGGTAGGATTAGCAGACGAAAACGACCCTTGATTCGGGTGATTTTTACGAAGTATACGGACGAGACGGAAAAAAAAAGTCTATCGCCGAAGCGATACATATGTTGCACAGAGAACGAAGGACAATGTGAGACTCATATGATCGCAGAGAAGCTCACTGATCATGTGCAACATCCCATCGGCCATTATTGAGGCCTTGTCTCCCGCCCGCCCTGGGCCTAATCTCTCCGATAGGGTATTTCTCTTGCACTTGTTGTCCTCGCGCGTTCTTCATTTATTTCAGTTGTTTACTTTTCAAGGCTTTACTCCTCTCTCTCTGTCTCTCGCGCGCGCGCTCGCACGCTAATTATCTAACTAATATGTACCTATCCCTGTATTCTCTTGCCGATTATTGCCCAAGTCGTCTGGCTGTTGAGATGAATTAACGCTCCCGTGATGACCGCCGACAATCGGCCTTCTCATTCTCAACGCCGCTGCTACCGCTGTTAGTTATAGTAGTTGTTGTAGACTTCGTGCTTTTCGTTGTCGTCGTCGTTACTGTTGTCGTTTTCAGCATCAGCCGCAACCGCGCGGCCGCCGCCGCCGCCGCCATCAACGCTCCCGCCACCAGCATCGTCACTCGTCGAGCCACCAGGATAGATAGATAGGGATATAGATATATTGGCAGCGATAAGACGATATTATCGGCGTTATCGCCGTTATCGGCCCTAATAATACAATAATATCGAACCGATATCTGAGGTGGTAACGGAACGGAATGAAACGAGCGCCGACGGGCTAGAGTCGACGTCTGAGAGAGAAGTCACATGAACGAACCTGACCCGGGCTAGACGCTGCGACCAGACGGCGACACCATGTGAGCTATCGAAATAGCGGCACCTGTGGCGCCACGCCAGCCTAGACATACATAGACTCCTGTCCTCCACCCCTCACCCGCGAACACAGCCATTTCCGCATGTCTGACTGATCGAGCTGCACTCACCATTTTAACATGTTGCTCTTTTAAAAAGCAGCGACCATGAGGAACTGACCTGATTTGCCGGTTGATGGATTGTTAAACTAATATACAGTGCAAGGAAAATTTACTAGAAAGTATGTTACCTTGCCGAGATCGATGTTTGACTAGACGGTATCGGCCGACGGTGAAACCTGCTCATTCGAGATGCGATTACATACTATGCGAACTAAAGTGGCAATATGCAACCGTATGAACTTGTACTTATAGATAATGAATCTTGAAGAAGTGAAGCGACTGACATGTAAATTCGAAATGTCAATATCTCAATATCTAACCGCACCTCCTCATACCTGGGTGGATTCTGCTATTATATTGCAGTGGATAGCTCTCACTGTGATTGCACATAAATATGGTCTAATAACAACGTGTCTACACCGCACTTATAGGTATGTTAAAGATATATTTGTACATGGCCGCGTTGACCTATTCCCAAGCTTACTCACACCCCAAGTGAATCTGATAAAAGCGAAGCAGTCCTCTGGTTAAGCGAAAATATATTTATATAATATAAGTCTACGCTCTACTCGGGGTACTTGATGATCGTCATTCTTCTGTCATAGTGGAAGACTCCCCGAGTTCAAAAATATCCGAAAGTGCGATTCTCAGATACACACGGCTGAAAGTTTGTGAATTATTAAGCTAGGCTTTGTGATGCTCCCGCGAAAAGGCTGCATTTTGATGTTTTCGTTTTTGACGCGCGAAGGCTTTAAGCAAGATGAATTGCATTGGAAAGGAAGCACACCCCAAAACTAAAATAATCAAGGTGCTACGTAAAGCAACGCTAAAAGGACACTTGCCATTTCTGATCTGGTCGATTTCGCACCTGTAACCGATAGATGATGAAGACTACGACGGCTGGAACTACCAATGCCTCGGGTATCTGAATCTGGTGAACAATTGTTTAGCTTTTCAGCAGCAAGTTATAAAAAAATGTGTCTAAACCTTAGCAGATAGATCCGCAAAATGTGCTATCAGCCTCTCATTTTTCAGCTAACTGTGTACATAATATACACTTCTCTCAACGCTATTAAACCGCGTTGTATTGTGGTTCTATCGAGTGAGTTATTGTTTAGGTCTTCCGCGTTTGAAAGAGCGAGGTGTCAATGTGTAGGTAAGTGCACTTTTTTTTTAATATGCAACAGTCGGACACAACAGAAACGGCACTCAGCAATAATTTTTTTACAGATACAACATTAGATATGCTCGTTTCCTTCATGGGGCAGTATCAATGGCGACACTAACTACAATAAGATTCCGTTTTTCGGCGTAAATTTTGACTAACTTGTCAGAAGTCAATTTCAATCAAAATTGACATACGTAATTCCTTTTTTTTGAGAGGAGAAAATTGTCTTCAAACGCGCGGACACTACCAAAGATATCTGCTAGATCCTCCTGATCGTGCGTATGATTTTTGGTTCTGACTCGATAGTCTGCCCAATCAATTCCAGCAATCCTTCTATTGTCGCCAACCTAAGGAAGTATCGGTTCTAAGGTTAGCGAACCAAAGGGGCCAATTTTGTAAGCAGCAGCATAAATCCCGCTCAGACAATCTCGAGCGCATCAAAATACGACACTTTGTAATGCAACATGAGTATAATCGTCCGATGTGGGTAGATTTGTAGCCAGTTGTTGACACAGTGTTTGACGCTCTTTATATACGGATATATATATTATTATATATATAGGATATATTTTTTTTACGAAGAAAGATCAAAGAATATTCATCCTATATAGTATTGATTGGGAGAAGAGGATTCAACATTAGTCTATGGCTAATTTTCAAAAGTCTGTTGCGTTCCGCGATGGTCTGGAAGACATCAACGACGATTTTGTTGTGCGTACAAAAGATTAAACAATCTTGATTGCCTATACCCTCAATAGTTTTCTACGATCTCAGGATCTCCAGAGGGTGTTTCCAGCAATGGTTTCAAAGGCTGCTTGAGAGTACCCGGGACAGGATAAGACGCGAAGACACTTCGGCCCTACGCCTTTGCTGCGTATATCGATTTTCACGAAGACATCCACAGTGTTGTTATCTCCAGCGTTGTATTTGCCTGTGTCGGATCCCGGCGACCCCGTGTCCTCGTCCGAAAATAGTAAAAAAAAAACGGATTTTTGAAACGGAAAACGATTTTACACAGTAGAAGAACTAACACAAAAATTGTGCATGTAGATTGAAAAAGAGAGAGATTGAGCCTGAGCTTTGAATTTCAGAAATGCTCTGAGGAGTAGAAAAAAATGTGGCATATTGTGCGGGTATCGTCTCCATAAGAATCAACTTTTGAAGGGGTAGAAAACGAACAAGTTGGACGATTAAGTAAATACGCTTCGTAGAATAGCAAACGACCCAAACGAGAGCCTCCTTGCTTTCAAATTATGTTGATTTTAATTATTTTTATGCAGGTGCAAGAGACCTCTTGAAATTCATTGTCTAAGTTAGTTGTGCCTAGCTCAACGGTTCTCATAATGAGGCAGCGCTTATTTCTTCCCGTAGAATAAGCTTTGATAGAAAGGGTGGGTTAAATTGACGATGAATTAACAGTTAATGTTAAGATTCGCTGTTAGTTAGCAAGCAAATATAGTAATATAGTTTACATTTATCTCTCCATTGTAGTTTGTGCATAATTAAGAATTGAAGAAAAAAACGGATGATTATTCAATCACACGCGCTCTGAAGCCTCTTGGAACCGAAGTACGCATGTAGATCGACAAAACCTAGAATTCTGATTTTCTTCAATGGCACTAGCTAGCTCCCATCGTTGCTTTAAATATTAGCTGCTGTGTACGTGGCGCCCTCAAGTGAGACTTTTTGCAATTCATTTGTGAGCCTTGAGTAGTCACGCCGCCCGATGAAGGCAACACAATTCTTTTGAAATATTATATAACAGAGAGATCCGAAATACCACTGATTAAGAAATAAATATCATATTGCCTGTAGATTTGTCTATTTTATCTGTTGTGGAAAATTATTCCTATCATACACCAGATGACGGGCTGGGTTCCAGTGCCAATACATATCTGGTAGAGCACGGCAGCGTTTTTTGAGTATGTGTCATTATTTCGCGAGCATATTAGAAACAACGAGGAACAACATGAACTGACACGAAAAACGTCACACTGGTGATCTCTGAAACCTGGTTAAAGCCTCAATCCAGCCCGATGTCTCTGGCCGTTGCGGCTAAGGGCTATCTAAAAGGTTCAATGATATCATTAATTTCATGACACTTAGTCCCATGTTACCGATTATACAAATGCGTTTGTGGTCACTGCTATTCTGTTGTTCGCGCCCCATGTTTGTTGGTATCTAATATGCATCTTAATCTTTTCCTGGCCCAGTACGTTCCGAATAGATCCACAAACCTGGTGCACCTGCAGGTGTCGATCCGGTACTGTTCGTTGACAAAAATCAAGTTTTGTTACGAAACTCTTAAGGCGCAAAATCGCTAACCGTCGTACGACCCATTTACGTTCATTCTCCTGTGTAATTTCTACCTCTTGAGACAGGGCATAACCTAACCTGTTGCCCCAAATTTACGGATGGGTGGCGGTATTGTTCAGCTCTGAGGCGGAGTCGTAGGAGCGAAAGGGTGTCCCACCACCGCAGTGAATTCTATCGTCCTTTCGAATGAGCTCCACTGCATGTTGTCCGTGGTCAGCTTGACCGACGTAAAGCGAACGCAATTCTTCACCATGTGAGTGCTGCTACATGCGATCCGTTCTAACGAAATTTGTCATTGTTACAAGAACATTGAAAGGGCAGATTTCCTCGTCCCGTTCCGGGAGAGCTCGTGCGCCACGCGCTCATTAATTCGGGCCCTTGGAACGTTCTTTTAAAACGTGTTCCACATATGTCACATGTGATTCCGTGCTCGGATTTGTTAATGCATACCAATCGGTCATTGACGTATAGCGTCTTGCCATGTTGCTACCCGTAGCGTTTCACGAAGCTGAGACGACACTTCCGTACACCGAACACATTGTATCGAGAGAAATTATACTATGGCATTTATCATGCGTTCGATCGGAACAACGTGAAATAAATGTTGGACGATGTTCAAGCTATGTTTCTTTGATAGTTAGATAGATAGGCGCACGCTTCGTACGTTCGTAGACTGATAATCATAACTGACGGCTGGCACCAATATGTTGCCGATTCCGTCGGTTTACCAATTCAAGGAGAAGTATACATGAATGTCGTATTAGCAATACTTACGCGCGTTCTTCGTTAACTCTGATGCCTACCACTGAGAATACATCATGCACCGATGCATATCGTTACCCACTATAAAGAGCCAACATTAAGTAACTAGCGTTGAGTCAGGCGTATCAGATGATTTGTCACTGATCAAGGCGCATAAGGCATATAGTTCGTAGCAGCCTATCTTTAGTATTAGTGGCTCACTAGTCCCTTCGTATACTCAATATATATATATATATATATATATATATATATATGTGTATCTCTCTCTTTCTCTCTCTATATATATATATAGTATTGGTAAGTCCGTCGATGAGGGTTTGTATCAAACAAGCATGCCCCAGCGCCGCAACATTGGCCGGGTACCTGGTTTAAACAGGTTGGTTCCCATTAATCTTACAACGTGCCGCAGTGACACGCGATGATTAACACTATCAGAATGGCGGGTTCGCGTCACCAGACGGCACAGTAAATTCGGGGCTGTTTGACACTCTCAGTCGTTTCAGATTGCTCAGAGTATCGTTGGTGAGGTTCCAGAATTCCATAAAACATGTGAGTGAACAAGTGGAGATGTTTGTTTATTTGCCGTGGATAGATTTACTTTTAACTGTAGTGATCCAGCAGTGACTCAGCTTTACCTTCGGCTAAACGTCCGAAGAATATGCAGGTCTGCTGCTGTTCGAGCTATTATAGAGGACGAAATATCAACGGAGTGCTGCATTAAATTTTATAAGTAGAACGAGGCGATCATTATGTGGTAAGGCATCTTAACCTGAACCGATCATTATCTGATGTTTTGTATTCGGATTAATAGGTTCTAGCCTGTAATGAAGAGCGATTTGAAGTAATAATATATTTAAACACTGGCTCGGATTAATCGTAACAAAGAATATGAGCCTTACGAGTCAGCGCTCCAAACGTATTAAAAGTCCATACGCATCCATGTAATTACGCTTAGTTCTATTTGCGGTATTCATTAGGGCGTCATCAGCGTTTCAACCAATTCGTAACAAAGGTCTGTTATCGATGGAGCTGGATACACTTTATCACATCGGCTTCACGACTAAGCAAGACCTGAAAGCGATGTTCGGGGACGTTCGGTTCGTCTGCATGGGAGGAACCGCCTATCGAATGGAGAAACTCGCCAGGTACAGTGGATACAATGATCGGGAGGACCTTATTCGTGAAACGATTTGTCTATTCCAGAAAGACGCGAATGATCATTTCTCAGTGCTACAGCCTGCCTTTGGACGTAACTGCACTAAACATAGTTACTATTGTTCTTGTCTATGTCCCCAAATAGGCGACGCCATCTCATTCAGTGCCCCACTGGTTCTGTTCTTACAGGCTGATCGTCAGTGAGCTTCCTGTCAGCCTTCCAACGGGTTGTGACCTGTCCGATCTTTCCACACATTCTCATCGATATTCTATGTTCAAAGCGGGTCCAGTTCTATGCGTCGGCCATGGCATGGGAGCCCCGTCTGTTTCGATTTTGCTTCACGAACTTTTCAAACTGCTCCAGTACGCGGGCTGTCATCATGTGACCTTTATTCGGATGGGCACTTGTGGAGGTTTAGGAGTCCCTCCAGGAACAATCGTTGTCAGCAAGGAGGTCCTCAACGAATTTGGCGAGCCCACCCATCCATTTGTAAGGGGTCGGATAGCTTGCCAGAGAAACAGTTAAAAAGGACTAAAGGGGTTTGACTTCCACAGACATTTCACCTATATGTAACTTACCGTGAATTGATAGGTCTATCCGGTGGAAATCTCGGGAGTCAAGTTTGAACTGTTCGTTTTTTCTGGATAAAACCACAATCATTCGTCGTTGTATGTGGCTCAGCGCCGTGCTTTACTAATTCGAAGCGACGCATGTTATGCCTAGGAAGGTTCGTCTTTAAGATACGATTCGCAATATCGATATATGATTTCAGGCTATACTCGGCCGCCGAGAGGATCGTCCATGCACTCTTTCTCAAGAGCTTGCTGACGAGATCATTTCAGTGGGAAAAAACAACTATCCAGACTTGGAGATCATTCCCGGTAACTATTTCTTCTGATTGTTATTATAGGGCGAGCAGGATATCACCAGGTTGTGGATATCTTTTTTAGTGTGCTGTTTGTAGCCTATCTAAATAGCGACGCAGGACACATTTGGACTACGTGCCTCGAACTCAGCCCCATCGCGAGCTCACTGAACAAGTATACAGCTAAACTGGATTTCGCTGTGTACGATTCGTTACCGCGAATTGAAAATAATGACCGACCGTAGGCTATTGTCCTCAGTAACGAAATATTATACCTTATATGACCTAACATATAAGAGAACTCGAGCATTGTAAAAATTACAATTCATTTAACACACCAATAAACCTTTATGTTTACATTTACCACTTATGCCTAATGTAGCGAAAAATGCAAAATATTTATTTCTCCTCGCGGAAAACAGGTAAAACGATGTGCGCGAATGACTTCTACGAAGGTCAAGCCAGACTCGATGGAGCTTTCTGCCATTATACAGCTGAATACAAGCGAGCCTTCCTGAACGAGCTACACATCGAGAAAGGCGTCACGAATATCGAAATGGAGAGCTCCCTATTCTCGGCTATGTGTCATCATGCTAACGTACCCGGTAGGTTATCGATCTCGGATCATCTACCACTGTCCAGATTGCACTGCGCTTTTCATTGCCCTTCGCACTAGGTCTGTTTTAGCAGTTTTCTAAATGTGTACCTCTGTCCAGTCAATGTTTTCTCCATATCCCGGAGCACAGTGTTCGACTGTTCGTCGTAGCCCGCCCTAAAGTCTCACAATGTAATGTATCAGTCAATGGTTTCGTCTTCGGGCGCTGTTCCTTGGACATTTCGGTAGGATTCATGCTATTATTCTTACCTTGCCCTATGAATTTTCCCGATTATATTGGGTCATTAAAACTTTTGCTTTTGGCATTGTCCGCTCGAACTGACTGCAGAGAGGCAATGTGAAGCTCTTGAATTCAACTCAATGGTTTGACGGTATCCGAAGTCTTTCTCTAAAAAAAACAGCTCTATTCGTCATTCTCATAACGTTGGCGTTTTCAACTTTCTGCTCATGACAGCTGCTGTGGTGTGTGTCACTATCGTCGAACGGCTCAGCGAAGATCAGATCACTGGTGAAGGTTCGGTTAGCCTTGCAGTGGCACAGGAGAGACTTCAGAATGTCGTGATCGCATTTATCAAACACAAACTTCAAGTGTAAACCAAAAGAACGTCCCAAGTTCATTATCGCTGGCTAGTTATCGCAATCCTGCCTCTACAAGCTAACAGCGCAAAACGATTCTATGGGTGGACATACACACACATAGAAAGCTAGAGAAAGATATAGAGAAACGAGATGAGTCACGCGCATGAAAACTATGTGAATTTCTTTTTTAGCCTTTTTTATGTTGCTCTAACCACCACTGTGAACCACCTCGTTCTTCGTTTGGATTGTTAATCACAGTGGGTAGGTATTTCTCACTGTAACCGACAATGCTATTCCGATTACGTGGAAGACCGGTACCCACGGAGCATGTTGGAGCGATATAATTAATGGTGCTTGATGTGGCGTATGTGTGTTAATAACATCGAGCAATTCTACTCATGTAGAATACCACAGTTTATGTATAAGTAAATCGAGTTAAATAAAGAGCTTTCCAATGTTCAGGTATGTTGTTTGACAATGTTACAAATAAAGTATGTGAGACGTCTATTAAAACTAATGAACTTGACTTTTATTGCTATAGGGTCAATGACTGTGTTTGCCACTGGTCCTGGAGTAATTCGCTCAGAGTCATTCGCGAATCATTTAGTTTGTGGAAAAATTCATTTTTTATTTCGAATAAATAATTATATAAATTTTTCGATAAAACTTGTTCGCAAAAATTTAGAGAAACAGCCGTTAATGATTGAATCACTTGTAGGTAGAACAAATCCAAATAAAAATTATAGGAGTCCTCAAAGGGTTTCGCCTAAGATAGCTTCGATTTTATTTTAAATAGGGTTACAGGCTACGGAATGATCGATGCTCGTTCCGAGGGATATGAAGCCGAAGTAGAAGTTAATCAATTTGAAAAGAAACACTTCATAAAGTTGTATGCTCTGGCCAAGTTCAACGCGCCTCTCGCAGGAAGGTACGAAGAAGGGTGGGTCGTATAGACAGTCTACTGCGCTGCGTTAACCCTAAGCAAGAATTACACCAGTGATTAGAAGTGCAGTTGGTAAGTCGTTTGCTGTCGAGATAGGGGTCGAATTTTAGGATGTATGTACTAGAGAACCAACTATCCTTCCATCAACGATTACGAATTTGTGAATCAAACTGGTCCCTTCAGAGACAAACGATAATTTAACCAACTATAGAAATAAAATGATTTATTTATATTGCAACGTGTATAAATAATGAAGAAGGGTATCACATTCATCACCAATTAAGTCCCTCTTAAAGGCTCGGTTCATCCACCGACCCAGTCTCTAAGCGCTCTATCCCCAAAATGACGATTACGTTGCCTCATTGTGAACCGATTAAAAAATGTGTATTAAAAATTCTCTAAAAATGATCTCTCTCCCAATGAATATAGAAAGTTAATAGAGGACTGAACTCCTGGTTCTCGTACGGGGTCGAGGGTTACAGGCCTAAAGTATTATAATATCCTTTAATGAATGTAGTGTACTTTATGTTCTTGTACTGTCCGGCAGCGTTGGCTGCATTGGCGGGTTGTTAATGTCATCATAATATATATGATTTCAATCATATATATATACATATATATATATATATATATCGGTAATGATGATAGCTGTTCTTTACCCTCCCGATATGATTATATTCTCGGTGGGATAGAATAGAGAAATGGAGCAATAGACCAATATTTGTTTTCAGAACTCGCGGAAACTGGCCCCTTCCGATTCCAATGAGATCAGCCATTGGCGGTTGCTGGAATTTACCGTTCACAGAACATTGTCGATCATTCCAGTATACAGAGTTCTTCACAACCAGATATCACTACTGTAAACGACAATAAGCTCAGTGAACAAAACGCGATTTCCTATGGGACGATGCGGAGCAAACGCATGGCTTCATTGCTAAACTGATCAACAGGTAAAAAGGTGATGTGACAGACATTGCTTGATTATGCTAGCAACACTGATCCGATCGAAAAAGCGAGGATATGTTTTCTCGATAAAATCGGCTATCCAACCACCATTCGAGATGAAATCGATCCTCAAGATCAAGTGTTCGAAATAGTGCCTGTCAACCATCTACGGATTATGCACAGCGACATTGAAATTTTCCCAAAACAGGCTGATGCCAGCTAAACCCTGCACTATAAATCTCGTGACGAGGGGCGTCCCGGGAATTGCCGATATCTACACAATTCTATGCTACTCATCGTTTCGTCAGCGTTTGGTGTGTGTTGCTATGAACAGCTGCGAGAATGTTTCGAGCAGTCGTAATGAAGTCATTCGTCAGACAAATTTTAAGTTATATATGTACAAATTTTAAGCGTAAATGTACAACATTGACAAGATACTCGATATCATGCTCGAGAAACGGGTATATTGTAATTTCTCATGGCTCAAGATTGTGCTCCCAATATTTTTCTAGCGCCAATTTGTTGTTGGGTCATGCCAGATGGCAAAGAAGATGCATAGTACATTTTGTGTAATTCCATTTTAAAGCTAAACGATTAAGCGTAATGGATTCGAAGTAGTTCACATTTGTGCCACCTGTTTTTAATCAACTGATTGGCGTTGAACGAGAGAGACCTGTGTCACCTTTGAGACAACACTGTCCCTTTTTCGATCGAAACAGTACCGCTCTTATACAACGATATATGTCCTGATTTTCTCTTTATACATATCACATATAATTATTCAAACATACGATAATTAGGAATTACATATCACTGTATCACCTTCCTCCAACACTGACAGGCCAAACTCAGTATATCGAGCCTCAAGTGATATCAGTATAGCGAGCTTGGCTGAGATACCAATCTTGTTGTTCCCAATCTGTGTTGTATGTCCTCACGTTGGAAAGCAACGTCTGCAAGCTCGGACACGACCAAAATTAAATAAAGTTTTTCGCTTTGTCGAACTTTCTTCAATAATTCGATGTTCGCTTATTCGTCTACAACAACTGAAAAGTCCACGACCTTTGGCGCCATCGATTCATAGCAGACGATGGCGAAAAAAAATGTTTGGACAACCCTCTCCCAGAGAAGACAGCACTGTCGATTTTTGGAGCCCCGCCTCGTGCTTGGTTCAAAACAACACGGATTTCTCCGGGTTGTTGATTTGTCTATATTTGGTAGTGTAGTGCATTGTTGGACAGTGTGTTGCACAGACTAGAAGGACTCAATACGCTAACAGGTATGCTAATAATCACTGGCAATTTACCTGATACACAAGTGTTACATAGTTGCGGGGCTTGCCACTCTATGGGACATTCAATATGAAGACGGCACTATTCAGCTCAGAGACAATTGGTGCGCCTTGTCAATTTTACTGGGTATAGAAGACTGCAATGCATGATCGAAGCGGTGATCGCTTTCACCATGTTCATAGATTAATCAACAGAATCTAGTGCTGTTTTGTGCCTCCACAATCGTGTTTCCCGCCGGAACTTGTCAGTAGAAATCAAATACGTGATCTTCAATGTAAATTAATATATTATGAACGTTCATCGTACGTGACACACAAAAGAGAAGTTAAGCATTGGAACAACTGCTGTTCTCATA
The DNA here is from genome assembly GCA_019614645.1 of Stratiolaelaps scimitus. Taxonomy (NCBI): domain Eukaryota; kingdom Metazoa; phylum Arthropoda; class Arachnida; order Mesostigmata; family Laelapidae; genus Stratiolaelaps; species Stratiolaelaps scimitus. The sequence goes on along the minus strand of JABWDB010000044.1, from coordinate 2,069,737 downwards.
ATAAGCGAATATTAGCTCTACTTTTTACCGTACCCTATACATCGTAATGATACGAGAATCCTGCTCGCTTTAATCAAAAATGTGTGACTCATATATTTCGTATAGTACTGATTTTGAATAACTCAGCTGTTTACATACGCTGAGCACTCTTAGGAGGATTTCTTCCAAATCACAGCTGCATCAAAGAATGAAGGCCGCAGACATCGTAATACAGTCAATGAGCTCCGTGGTTAGAGTATCGATAGCCTAAATCATTTCATTTAGGGTAACCCGTTAAACGTTACTGTATAGTACGTCAAACTTGGCTGATTTCGTGTTTTCCTTTATAACGATCGAGCAACGGATTTATGTTTCACTATTTAGCCAATAAAATTCTAACCCGATCCTGTAAAGCTTTTTTTTGTACTGTCGACAGTCGTATTCAAATCAATTCTGCACACTTGCCTTATCGATGAAGAAGATCCTTGAGTAATGATTTTATTAAATTGAATTTGCGTTGAAAAGTTATCCTCGTTAAATAATCATTTCTTGAATCGCCCTTTGCCGAGATTGTTTATGGGGTTGCGCCGTTGTTTAGTTTCCCCTAGGTAACTCAGATTCGTTCCAATGATCACAAGGAGAAGACTCACACATGCATTAACTTGTACTCATATAATGACAGATGGCGGTGAACGCAGCGGTCCAGCAAGCGCTGGCAGACAAACTGCTCGAAGCGGCAAAGATAGCGGAGGATGAAATCGACCGTGAGATCGAACGTCTCGAAAAGCTTGATGAAGATGATCTCGAAGGTGAGCGAATTGCACTCAGGTGCACTGTTAAGTTATTGTGAAATGTCGCAGAGTGTCGAGGTATTCAATTCAAATATCGACTCTTAATATGTTTTACAAAATGTTCGTGCTACTTAAGCAACACTAATGATAATGATAAGAGTAATAATTAAATACGAAGAGTAGATGTCGACATCGGTAAATTGATTAAACGTGATTCATGTTTGTTAATTTCCTCCACTAACTACATCACATCGGGTCAGGATTGCGTCAGCGTCGTATGGCAGCCATGAGGAAAGCTGAGCAGAAAAAGAAAGAGTGGCTTCAACTTGGACATGGCGAATATACTGAGCTAGCAAATGAAACCGAATTTTTCGATGCTTGCAAGAAGTCTAAGCATGTTGTAGTACACTTCTACCGTGATGAGACCATGAGGTAGCTATAAACAATGAAACATTTTACGATTATATATATATATACCTGGTTAAGCAATTTCTGGAAGCTACGTAAATATAGGGACCGTACCATTTAATCGTAACTGCTAATTGAGCATATATATATATATATATTTGTAGGGTTTATAAAATATGACAATTATGCAGAGCGGGTTCAAAGAAGGACTGGTTAACCCATACGCTATATATCTGGCTGTCGCCTCGTCCGCTTAGGTGTGGCATCGTGGACAAGCACTTGCGGCTGCTTTCTGGAAAACATCCTGAGGCGAGATTCCTTCGTCTGTCTGTCGATAAAGCACCTTTCCTCTGCACCCGCATGAAGATTCGTGTTCTGCCCACAATCGTACTCTTTAAGGATTTCAAAAGCTGTGACTACATTATAGGGTTTGATCAGCTCGGTGGACACGACGAGTTCTCAACAGAAATGATGGAATGGAGGATCGCGCAGAAGGGTATGTTGTTACTGAGGATATTCATTTACAGGGAACAATTCGATTTAGCAACAATGAGTTCAGCTTGACGGAACAGAAATTCGTGTTGCCGTTACCTTGAGATGTTTTATTCTGAAGTTTGTCACGGAACTTAAACTCCTTCCCTTCCGTCTATTATTTGCAGGTGTTATCAATTACTCTGGAGATCTGTCGTGTCCACCTGACGAGAAGCCTACAGAAAAGAAAAAACCGATCTTCGGTGCGGTGATTCGCAAGAACCTTCGAGGAAACAATAGGGACGACTCTGATGACGATGATGACATTTAAATGAAATTCAAATGAGAGAAGAGGTGGAAATAGATAATTGCGAACGAAAACGCTTCACTCGACTGCTCTCTGGAAGTGTAGGGAGCAGGCAAGTTTAAGTTTCATACGGGTCGAAGTAGCGTGAACTACACGCATGAATCAAAGCGATATTTAATGCGAGGCAAGCTAAGTATATATATATATATATAGAATATTCGGGAGGGCAAAACTGATGTTAAGAGAACGGCTAACGTGACGCAAATTGAGTGCGACAAGCTTGTACACTATAGGCACGCATCTATCTACTGTTCATTTACGCTAACGTATGCTATGTAACTAGTGTAATACCATGCACAATACAAATAAAGTTCACTAACTTATTGTAGCTGACGTTTACTCATTGCTTCTGCTATATTTCTTATTCAAGTTGTGTTGTGATAGTGATGCTGTGCTAAAGCACATTCGGGATTTTCAAGAGCGTCACCGGGGGAGGGGGCTTTGGTCAGACGCTGTCTGATGTTTTAATCTTGAATATAAAAAAAACAACTGTTGCAGAATTTTGTATTGTACAGACGACCTCAAATTCTTACGTTTGCTGACGGCTAAATTTATAGGTAATCGCTCTAATTTTCCAATAGCAGAACAATGTACATTCGTTGCATTCCCGACTAAATGTGCGTTATTACCATGTTCTAATACTGAGACGCCGCACAGCAGCCCTTGCCAAGAGCTACCTATTAGGGCATCCCATTCGAATCGTCGCGCCTTTCGAATGGCGCACAGCCCGAACTACGCGACACAATGCGTTCATACTTGGAGTTCTTTCAAATACTGAATGGTTTCGATACGATCTGAAAGATGGATACTACAGCAAAAAGTGCAAATTCCCCCAAAAATCAACGGGATATCATCATGTTTGTGTCTCCTAGGACACCCTCCAGCTGAAATCCATCGACAATTAGTGAACGCGTACGGCAGGTATGCCTTATGCCTGCGAACGGTGCAAGGTTGGTGCGAACGATTTAACAGTGGACATTTGGACACCGATGACCATCGAGGCGGGGACCGGAAATCAGGAACGACAAGGGACGAACGGATTGACAGAATCAAGACAGCTTTTGAGCAAACTAGAGCTTGGTCCATGGAGTCTTTGTCGGCTGAAACTGGGATTCCTCAGACGATGTGTCATAGAATTATCGCCAATATATTGAAGATGACAAAAATCAATGCAAAATGGGTTCCCCATACACCGAGTGCTGACCAGATGAAAATGCGTGTGGAATGTTCAACATCTAATTTGAAGACTTATAAACCAGTCGCTAAGAACACACGGTGTCGATAGACGAGACATGGGTTAGCCTGCATAGATCTTAAGAAGAACCAAGCAAAACAGAGGCTCCGACAAGGTGAAGCGGCAACGTGTGTGGCAGTGCCAGATAGATTCGGACGAAAGGTGATAACGATACTCGCCCTGGATACCAAGGGCGTTTGCCATTACAAAATACTAGCCGCAAAAGAAAAACTCAATGCTCCCCGATATCTCGACTTCTTGAGGAGATTGATGAACAAATGGCATGGGAATCGACAGCACCGAGCGTGGTTACTCGACGATAATGCAAGACCTCACCGCACTGCTGAAACTACGGCCTGGATGGAGGGGAACAATATTGGGCGATGTCTTCAACCCCCATATTCTCCTGATTTAAGCCCATGTGACTATGGTTGTTTCCATGCATTAAAAAGGGTAATAGGTGGGGTTCCATATGCATACGTGGACTTACTCACAATAGTAATAGATAACGAAATTATAAATGGAAATGTGAATGGTAAATATTTGGCTATCTCAAAGCGCTGTAATCAGGTAAATATTTGGCTATCTCAAAGCGCTGGCATCAGTGTAAATAAAGCTGGGGGGTACCTCTAACTCATACCAAAAGATCTTTGTTCCAACTCATTTAGTTCAAAAGTTATTGGCATTTAAAGGGGCGACAGTTCGAATGGGATGCCCTAATAGATCAGGGGTCTCCTCAGCCTTGGTCAGTAGTGCACTGTTGTCACATAGGTGTGTTGAATAAAACCCAGGAAAGTCCAGCATGACCGGTAAGATTGGTCCTTGAAGCAATGTTACACAGAGGTACAGGGGCTTGCAATAGAAAGAGCCCTGAAGGTCAATTACGAATGAAAAGACAAAAAAAAAGCTAGATCAGGGGTCCCTTAACTGCAATAACGGCAAACGTCCAATCACTGAATATAATAATGATGTTACCTTAATAAATAACAACGCATGTTTTTTTATGTTTTGTATAAAGCCTCTGAGTTTATTGTTCATTCTCTGTTCCTGTTGTCATCATGATCATCGGTAATTCATCACTCACGTTTCACCGTATTGTTGTTTGCTCTGTTATATTTAATAATAATAATAATAATATGATCAAACATCTGTGATTCAGCACTTGGCATTCATTGTTATTCTTTTCACCGGTTTCTCGGTCGCTTCGCTTCATTGACTTCTCTCCCACCTCGGTTGACTCATAGTCTACCGCTCTCAGCTGATTGACGCCTTCGCTGTCTACTTCATGTATTGATGTCAAGTTATATTACGACCGTTGCCATATATATGTCTATATATATATAGCTTTCTATCTTTCTGTCTTTTGCAACACCTTGCGTCATTTCAAGCGACGGTCGCGCCCACAGATATATTCAGCTTGCGTTTGCCATCAGCATCCACCTCTCCTCTTTCATGTTTTTCTTGTTATTATTATTATTATTATTATTATTATTATTAGCATATTTATTATCTTCTACATGTTCTTCTCTTTGCTTGAGCATACAGTCCATTCATAATCCAGCCCTATGCTGGTTCACTAGCCGGACAAAAACATCAGGCCTGGCCTCTTTTTCGAGGCCTTTGGCACTACACAACTTCAAGCACTCAAGTACTCAATTGTGATAATAATAATAATAATAATAATAATAACCAGATGAAGCGCTGATGAAATATGACCGTATAAACATCCCTTTTTTATTCTCTTTCATGGGTGGGTCAGAACGCGGAGAAGGCGGATAAATACTATCGAAAAACAATACTGACTAAGTGTCAAATCATCGAATAGTACTAATTATAATGTAATGAATAATAAGAAGAAAAATATCAACACACGAAGAAGTAGAGTTACTCTGTGTTAACACACGCAAGTCAAGAATAAACACAATTCTCTCTAACTGTGTGTGAAGATGGACTCGTCTCGTATTGGGCTGATAATTGCTGAAGAATAAATTTGTCCTCCTCTAGTTCTTCGCTGACTCATATGTGTACTGCTCATTCGGAAAGAAGAATAGCCACTGATATAATTATTGATTGCTAATTCAGTGTGTGTAAATATATAATAGCTCTCTATACGTATGGTTTTATATATCTATATATTTATGTATGTATATATATATATATATGTATAGGTCTTTATATTCATGGCTCATGGATTTGCAAGGTCAATATCGTATCCATGCTTGCTGTTATCGATATCGTGTTTGGAATTTTTGCATTGATATTGTTTCGCCATCGAGTTCAAATATAATATATATTTGTATATGTATATATATATGTATGTATGTATATATTTGTTTTTGTGTGTGTGTGTATGTATAAATAACAATCGAAGGAAATTTGTGTCAAAAACTAAACAAAAACGGTGCTGAAGAGCAACATAAGTAGCGGTTAGATTCTAAAAAAATGTACAAAACAGAACAACATCACAACTATTCTCATCTCGAATCTGGTCGTTATTCAGTCTCCGTTTGGCCAACATCGGTCCATTTTTGTCCATCGGGGTCCGTTCGTACTTCGCAGTCCCATCGAGAATTTCGATTGCTTCGTGTTTTTGTTTGCAACTACAAGTACCTATTATATAGGTATATTCATGCGTATGCTGGTGGCCATTGTAGCCAAATGACATATTATCGAAGTAGTGTTGTATTAATAGCAATGTAAATATTACGAATTTGCCCGCTCAGCTGTTTACTTTTAATCGTACTATATATATATATATATATATATATATATATGCTGTGTGTGTAAGTATTTAGGGCGCCCATCTTCTACTGATATATAATAATAATTATAGTGTAGTTCTGTTAAATTCGGAGACGGGACGCAATCAACTGGAGGGAATGGGCACTTCGTTATTCCTCAGTGGCATCGCGGGTGATTGACTTGTTCTCATTGGTTGATTGACGATTGATTGATTGACGATTTAGAGACAACTATTGTACATGATTGAATGCTTGCTTGATGCAGTGCTTATCTGATTTGTTCCAAAACGATTCATTGATTTTTGTTTCTTTATATAAAACATGTGTTACTGCGATTCCTCGGTAATAGTCGTAATAGTAGTCGTAGTTGTAGTAAACAAAATTCGATGATTCCGGCACCAAATTTCACCGACAACATTTTGCCCGCATTTGGACAATGATGGCAGTTTGCTAGGAATGATTGAATGAACGTACGCCTTGTCCATTTCATCCACTGCATACTATGTTATCAAATAGACGAGACGAAAAAAAATCTCGAACAAAAATGGAATGAGCTAAAGTATTACGTTTTGCCGATTCTTTGATGCCAACCATCAGCGTCATTGATATTTATATCATCATTCTTCTCTCAACCACTTTTTGTCTCCTCTACTCTTGATTGTTCTTTATTATCTCATTTATTTACCCGATTGATTCTTATCATAATACTCGCATTCGTATCATCCTTTCAAGGTGTTATATTCTCCCACGCTAATTAGTCCATTATGGTGATTATGTGACAACGGGTCCTGCTCAATTTATTCGTTCACAGCATGTACGTTATGAAACGACAGGGTGACTAAGTTGGATAATTGTCGAGAAAACACAGCGTTTGCCAATAACGGCTGAATGTCCGGTACAAAGTGCATCGTGGATCGCCGGCCGGTAAGTATACCAGCACTGGATATCATACAACATGGAAAGAATATGCAGAGTGATAGGACAAAGGTGTATGAATAAAAAAAAACAACAAATAGATCGCATAGAGAGAGCATACGAAACCTAAATTTGGCGCAGATCAGAGGATAAAGTTCATTTTGCTCGCAAATTGAACATCTCCAAGATCTGGCAGACATATATTGTGCTTTGTTATCAGATGATATTTTTGCCTTGTTTCTCATTGCTTTCGAATTCAACATCCATCTATCAATTGGTTTATTTATTTAATTATTTATTTGTTCATACTCCCTCTCTTGTTTCTTTCTCTCTCTCTCTTACTCTTCATCTGTTATTCATAGAAACACACGATCAATCGAAGCGTTGCAATGGCAGCGCAATACTCTGATTTTATATATATATATATATATATATATGTATATATATATATATATATATAGTAATACACGTGATTTGTAAAAGTATGAGGAGGTTACCATCACGAAGGAGTTATCGCAATGCTAATAATACTAAAAATAATAATAGCAATGATCATTATCTGTGAATCCAGTTCAATCAGAATTGCAGTTATCGAATGATGCAAACGTATCTGCTTACTTGGTGATTTATCCCAATGCTGATTAACAATATCAGTACTAGTAATAATCGTAACAATGATCGTATTACCATCATAAAAAAAGTTCTGCCCTTCTCAAAGGCAACGTAGAAAAATAAACGACGATACAGCTCCAATTCTATGACATTTAAATATATTACAGGACAGTACCTCTTTTTTCAGTTTTAGTTATATTCGTTATACCGTCAATATCGGGCCGTGTTGTTTCGTTCGAGTTTGTTGCCGGCCGCGTGTGTCATTGTTTTTAATTACTGTGCCTCATTTCATCCGCACGTTCGACATCGCTGTTCACCGTGATATGCCACTTCGAATCCGAGAGCTTGACGCCTAATAGCATCTGTGAAAATCATTATTACAATTCGACCGTTTTCGTACACGTTACCAGCGATGAACATACCTCCTTCTTCTTTACAGTATATATATATATGTATATATATATATACTGGGTATTCATTTGAATCTCGCACATGATTCGTCACCCGCCTTATTTCATTACCAACGAGCAGTCAGCAAGATTTGCTCGACACCATCGATCGTATTGCCTGCTTATTCCATGGAGGATAGAGATAAGAGCCAATTTCCACACGGTGGGGACCAACGCTCGCTCGACACGCTTCATATTAGAGACGCTGTGAAAAAGCGAGAAAATGCGGAGGTCACCTTATTTTTTTGGCCTGGTGGACGAGGGCCCACGAACGCTGGGAGCTGACCATGTGCGTACAGATTATGAGCAAAGCAAGAAAAGCTTAAGTCACCAATCGACTGTTGTAAAAGTGCTTTCCGTTTGACAGGATATTTTCAGGTGATCGAATCGAATCGAACGGACAAACGTTTCAAAGATCGCGAAACGCTGTTACTACGCTAAACGGCAATTCTGAATGTTGATAGCTGTTTCACTCAAGGCCAGCTTGGCACGCGGCTACAACTGACCGCGTAATGTTGTCTTATCGTTTATCGTCTGCGCAATAGTTAATCAATCTACATCCTCGTCGCCTAAATTACACTTAACATTCTACTACTGTTATCATCATCATCATTATTATTATTCGGGTCAATCAATATGTTAACATGGCCTACATCTGTAAATAACGACCGTCATAACATTCTACCGTAACTACGACATGGGTAGATAGCATCTTATGTTCAGGAAACGTGCTCGCTCCACGGTGGCATATATCTCTGCTTACAGATTTTCCCCCTCTCTCCTCTCTCTTCTCTCTCTCACTCTCTTTCTTTTCTTTTCTTCCCACTGGGTTGCGTGCTGTTCTTGATATAAACCTAGCTTCGTTTCTATTTCGCGGGGTTCCTTTTTCCACCCAGCGGTACGATAATCACTACAGAACATATATGTATCTATATGTATATATAAGAACACCGATTTCATTCGTGTGTCTCTCTCTGTCTGTCTGTCTGTCTGTCTGTGTAGCATTGGCAACATTCGGGGATTCGAAACGGCCTTGCGCGTGTGACGATTCTCTTGTCCTCCTCTACTGAATAATAATGGCATTGCAAGATTATGGGGGGTTTGCATGTGTGAATGATCAGGTCATCATCACGCCATTACTGCTGCAAGCAAGGGAAATAACGACGAGTAAGGATAGTTTCTGCAGGCCAATAGTAGATAGTCCTGTGCCGAGGACTACCACCATCATCCAATAGCGAGAAAGCGGCAGAGTGGAGTAGTAGTAGCAGCAGCAGCAGCAGCTGTAAGGTGGGGAAGTCTGACGCAGGGCGGCTCACTCCTTGGCACCCATGTTGGGCACGTAATCGCGGGCCATCAAACACGCGAACACCGTCATGACCATCTTGGGCTTAACCTCGGCGATATCTTCTGGTAGAGCATAGATTCGGGCGCCTGTTTTTCGAGCCATCGAGATGGCGTACTTGGCATTGCTCAGCCTCTCCTCCTCATTCTCGCCAGGTTTGATCTAAATAGGACACGATGAATACTGTTAAGTTGACGAACACAGGCTGTGACACCACTTAAGGGCGGCCTCTATCAATACATACAGTGGGACTGCTGTTAAACTATTCACCGAATAAATTGACGTTATCCAGCAGTAGACTGCAACAGAACTAGTAGCTATGTAATGAGTATAAATTACCTACTTAAGGTAAATCTTTATTGGTTTATTTAAGGAGCTGTGAGTAATTTACCTGTGAGTAGTTAATTGCTCCGGGTGTGATGGCGTCCACAAGATCGAGCACAGGCCGTGATGTGGCAATGGCCTGATCCTGGAACGACCCGATTCGGCTGTCCTTGCCTGCCGTGGCCAGCTTCGCATTGACCCACTCAACGATCTCTTTCTCAACTACCGGCTGTCCCGTGCCCTTACATTTCGACAGAAGGTTCAGAGTATATGCGCGCATGAGCTGCCACACCAGGGCTAGCGTCAGGGTAGCATTGCCGTCATTGATGTCCTGGCCAGCGACACCAACCAGTGAGAAACGGAACTCTTTAACGGCCAATTCGACGGCATAATTGCAGTTCTCTAGCTTCTCCATGAAGCCCTTAAGCTTGCTGAACGCACGGTGTACGCGCTGCCAGTTGACGACGCCGGGCCTGATGATGTCGAACAACTGGAACACGATAAGGCCATCCGCGAGGTCTGAATAGAGCCAATTGACGTACGGCGATACGCCCATAGAGTTCATCCAGTTTCTGCACGTCTTCTCTTCGCGGGACTCCTCGATGTCGTCGAGTTCGAGTGGCCCCTCGGGCTTGTCAAGGGCCGGATGGTTGTTAAACAGGTTGGCAAGGAAGAGCATGTTCAACTTGTTATTTCCCTCGACAACGTCCTTGGGCGAAACGAACTGGCGGCAGCCCAGCTTCTCAGCTTGATCAAGCATAATGTCTGCCCTCTTGATTAGATCGGGCTCCGTCATAGCATGCACGTGAACACCGGCAGTCTGTGGGGCGATTTGGTGCAGCAGGTACGTATAGATCTCCGAGTCCTTGATGTCGGTGGTGAAGTTGGTCATCTTGCGGCTGCACTGGCTCTTGGCAAGATGGTAATTCACCCAACGCAGTAAGATGTTTTCCTGTGAAAGCTTGTTGAGCTCTGCGATCTCTTCGCCATCCTCGAGAAGGGCGACAAGGCCAGGGCATTGGACAAGTGAAATGGTGCTGAACAAACCGATCTAAAATAGCACCAGTTGAACGTCAACACAGCAAAAAGGTGACAGACATCGCAAAAGCCACAACAAGTTAATGCAGGCTTGCTTTGATTTCAAACCAAAGAGAAAAAAAACACCCTTACACTAATGATCTGAATTGATTTGCGAACAGTATACGGCAAAGCCACTAGAAGTGTACGAGGAACATGATAGACAAGAAGCAATATAAAGATGATCATTACGTACCTTGATGATTTGCCATAGAAGCGCAAGTACAAGGTGCTTCACGCCTTTGCTCAGGTCATGTGCGTCAATGTTGATGATATAGCATCCGATGGCCTGCGCGGAGTTGAGCGCCAACGTCAAGTTTTCATGCTTCGTATAAACAGAGAGGTTTTTCTTATTGATCGCCCTGTCGTCAATCGTATCCGGGCATGATTTGTTGATCATTTTGCTGTGCGAAAGATCGAGGTGAACAATCAAATTTGTCGTTAAAATCCTTCGAAGAATAGTCACTAATGGGCCACTCGCTGTGTTATACCACATCATATTACTAATAACAATTATGATAATAAAATTATTGTAAGAATAATAGTATCATATATTTGCTAGGACGAAGACTCTAAAGGTGGACCTGTGTCAGAAAGCCGGCACTTCATACCTTGAAGAAATATCATTATTTAGATAAATGCATGCACAGGGGGTAAACAGACATAGAAATACTAATGGCATCTGTTTGCATGATATTCATACAATGAGCTAACCATAGTAGGATGCCATCCTTCATCTTCTCGTAGAGGGATCCATCTTGTTCGTTCATAGGCAGAATCTTCTCAAGGTCGGCGTCCCCGCCCAGCTCCCGATTCATCCACGACGCGAAGGCAAACTCCTCCTCGAATCGCACCGAATGTGTCGTACCTGATGATCAATCAAATTTCACTGATCATCTCACTGGTTCTACTAATTCCCTATACGTCACGGAATATTTTACGAAATACGCAAATAAGCTGAAACTAATCTATGAATGGTGCATGTCTTATAGTAATCGCACTTTCAAAGTATATATATAGTATTAGCATTAGATGCACGTATTGAGAGCTATACCTTCAGATGAGGCGTTCGATGATCCGCCAATGGTCTTCACTCGTTCGTTCTTTTGAATCGCCTTCTTGAAGTGGACACTTTCGTCCTTCGAACGCAGATCCGTGTATAACTTTTGGAACTCGTCGAAACTTACTTTTGACGAATCTTTCAATTTTCCCTATGTGGCAAAATCAAAACCAATAGCTCAGTTTAGCTAAACGTATAGTGGAACTCCACTGCGGTGGAGCGCTTCATAGGCGCTTCCCACGGTTACAGCAGAATTTTAAATACATTATCCAATTTCGCATTGACGATGAACGATTAGCAACGTGACATTTTTCACCTGTGTGACGTAAAATGCCTCAATTCAATTCAATATCTAAATATAAGTCATCACTACAATTTGCGCAATTTATGTTAGGTAAATGTATGACTCCCTGGCAACTTAAATCCCGCTCAATGATACTACTAATACACTGTCTAAACACTCAACTGCTAACGCGGATCTTGAGGTGTGTGTGTGTGTGTGTGAGAGAGAGAGAGAGAGTATTAGTGTCCGAAGGGAGAGCCTTTCGTGGTACAGCCACTCCATCATATCAGTGCAATTCAAAGGGTTTTTTATTGTCATATCACACACGCGGTTATCCAGGATCGTCTTTGGTTGCCACCCAACAACAAAAATCATTGAGCTTCTTCCATCTATATAATTTAGCTACGAATAGTATGTTAACTTGCTTCAGTTGCGATACACAGGGTACGTATCGCCTTTGATAACTCGTTATATTTTAAATAATTTCCCACCGGGGTATGAGTAATCGACCATAAACGATTCTTGATTCCTCTGCAGAATCTGGTTAACGCTTCGCGTTGCTCTCAAGTGTTGCTCATCCCCTGTTTGTTTCTGTTCATATCACGTATTAGGAATTTAACACAGCCTCTCTCTCTCTCTCTCTCTCTCTCGACCCTCGATTGGTGGGATCCCTTTGTGATCGAGAGCATGGCAGTTACTGCGCACTGAGTTTACATTGATGTTAACTAGAATTTCTCTCAGAAGAATCATCACTCGATGATGGGTGATATAGTAGGACGTGTCATGCAGCCGGCCGACCTTGTATCGTTCCCGCGGCCGAAGTGTAAAACAAATCTGAGAGCTGCTATACGAGAAGCAAGCGATCATCTGAATTCCAGTTTCATAATCGCAACATCGAACGATATCAGAGGGCGAGATAAATGATAGAGACGAGATAGAGGTAATTGATTAGCTCCTGTTGAGTAAGAACTGCCGCGCTATGTTATACAGGATGAGGGAAGCAATTCTCTGATTTCCCACGTAACAATGGAGAATGTCAAAAATTCATACTTATGACAAATAGCTGCTTTAAAGATATGAACATATCTATGCACATATAAAACACGACTATGAAACATACTTTCGCCTTATGGGAGTGAAACAGTAATCTACGGCACCTATCAGAGTATGTCTAATTCTCGTCATCTTTATTAATTTCATAATGCTTGGGAGTGTATTTGTTTGCTTTTTTACAACAAATAAAGACGCAGGCCTTACGAATGTTGGGTTTTTACTGAAGTGTCACTAAACTAGAATCTCTAGTCATATCAGAACTACGTTCTCCACAATGGTTTGTGTCAAGTTGACGAGCATGCGGGACACATCAGAAGCTGTAACAATCAAGTGGCTTCACTTACGTCTTTCGACATGTCTTCGGTGAGGTTTCGAATTTGCCATTGAGGCATCTTGACTCCGACGAGGTCAAGGGCCTCCTTTAGGTCCGAGAGGCTAACGAAGCCATCGTTCTTCAGCTGTAAGTAAGGACAAGAGGAATGACAGATTAGTAAAATCGTTATCTCGAGTAAAATATCTGTGGTACGAGTAACATTGTCGGACAAAAATGAATTTGGTGAATTAATGCCTCTAATAAATGGTAGGAGATAATACAACACAACATTTATACATTAATAACAGTGGTAGTCACAGAGGTATAATAGAAATGACCTCGTTGATATACTCTGATCTATAATAAGTACACGGGATAACCCATTCACCGAATACCCACGAAGGGTCCAGCGACCATTACGCGGTCCGTCTGAGAAGCTGCAATACTATGGGCACCTTTCAGTATATTCACCAATACGCATATATATATAAATGTTTTTCGCAGTGAATTTTGCCCGACTGGTGATCGTCGAAAAGTAGATATGCCAATCGTGCTGCCACGTCACCATGAATGAGGTCATAGTCCACGTTTACTGGAGGCTACTCATCACCAACAGGGGACAACCCCTCGAAACATTATTCACAGGGGCTCAGAGGCATTCCGTTGTCTCGACACGCGGTCGAAGGTCCAAGCTGATCTAATTTCTTGTAACGACTTCTCGTATAGATTAGAATACGGCCTGACTGATCTGACAGCCGCCAACACGAGCAGAATAATGTTTCGGGGAAACTAAGTGGTGATTAGACGGATGTCTATCTCTGATATATATATATATATATATAGAACAGCTTCCTACCATACGAATGCAGAGGCGGATGGATATCTACTGTTGGTTTTATCGACCAGAGTAGCTGCACTGCATCAGTAGTATCCTGCTTAATATGAGCCACCCAAGGATGAGGAGAATTCATATTATTCAAACGTTCCAGGGGGACATTTGCGACAATCAGCTCGACACGACAACGTGATTTTTTGGAAAATGATTTGCATCTGCTGCTGCTGTTGGTGGTTCCTGTACTAGTAACAATGATATTGTGCCAATTGTGTTGCTGGATAGCAGAGGTGAACGCACGTAGAACTTAACAGCAGCAATATAACCCTCAGTATCGAGTCTAGTACAAACATTCACTTGCTATCCGTTGACGATTCTAGCTCCGAAAACAAAGATCTCCCATAGATTTCCTCAATGTCTCAAGCATTATCAATAAATAAGGACGAATGATGGCACGTGAGGTGAGCAATTGTCATCTATCTTGTGATTGTAAGAACCTATAAGGGGTGTCTGGCAGTAGCCTTCCTCAGATCGACCCTTTTAATCGAATGATAAGATTACATCGGATAGCAAAAGCCTCTAGATTCACCAGTAAAATATATAATAATAATTATAGTAATAGAACCGTATCGAATCTCGTTGCAAACAAGCAAAGCAATGGTATATCTTGTAGGATTTTATTCCATAAGTACATGATAGTACATATTATTCCATTAGTTTATTCTATATGATCTCATATGATCCTAAATAAGGAAAGTATACGGATCAGCCCTTATGAAATATCGTGGCGTGTCATTTTGTTTAAATGGAAAAAATGTTTGGTACAGATACTTGTCGCGTATATGTATGTATACTATTACATTAAAACTATGCATCTACAAAATGAATAATATAACAAATCATCTGCTGTGTATGGATCTCTTCACTACTGCCTGATCTTGTGCGTGTCGGGCGGGTACAGATCTGTTGCCATTAAACACGCACAATATAAAAACGTGAACTATCGATCCGCACATGATCGTGAAAACAACAACTCATACTTCCGGTCCTCTGGTCAGCTGAAGCTGCACGCATATATATATATATATATATATTATGGAGGAAACGTGTTATAGCTTCTATGCACAAATACATCTGAGATGAGCGATACTGCTGTGGAGAATGCCGTTTGCCAGCTTTTATTCTATGTATATGTACAATGTTATTTTAAAGAAAACTTCACATTCGGATCACCGGGAAAGTGCTGTGGTTGAGCAAGTCAGTGAGAAGCTTGTAACCAAGGACTACAGTACAGTTTATAGAGTGGACTGGGTGAGACTTCCCTGACCAGACGAGAGGGTAAGAGTTCCGGCCACTCGTAAATGTTTTCCCCTAAAAGGAAGCCTGTCGAACTGGTCGGTCACATCACATCCGGAACATCTTTGCACTCGGCCAACTCTGCAATGAAGGGCCCCCAACAGCGCTCCTCATGTAAACCCGAAAGTACGACCCACGAAAAATGCATGCACATATCTCAGCATATGCTGGCAAAAACGTGCGCCTCCCTGTCATTCCCAGTGAGAAGCTCCGTTTAGTGTACAGGCATACATGGTGGCGTTCGTCCTTCAAAAGTAGAACGTTATGAGCTTCAATAGCGAATAAAACAAGGTGATAGATAACGCGATATAAATAAATACATCCGTACGCAATGTGTGGGAACTATATTGTGGTTTCTCCTGGCGTCTTCGGCGTTCTTTCTCTCTCTCTGTGTTGTCTGAGCAGGCAGCGTTTCAATATTTCACTCGATCATTCCAGTTTAGGAAATAACCCGCATATACCATCACATCGTTTGGCACCGAACAGCCCCCGGGCCGTTGTCTTGTGGTCAAAATAAACATTGGCAAGTTTGTAGCAAATCGTAAAAAATAGTAAATCGAACCGTTAGAATGAAACAAGTGTAACACATGCTGTAAATGTTCCCTTATTTCGACACAGATCAGGATAAGCACAACCCTATAGTGTTTCTCTTTTCTTCTCCGTTATTTTACCCTAACCAAAAATATACGATAGCAACTCATCGCGACGAAATATCACCAACAATTTAACACCTTTATGATTTTGTTCCTAAATCATACCTCCTCCCTATCCACCTTGCCGCTGCCCCCCCCCCCCCCCCGGGGATGTTCTTTCTTCTTTGTTGTTGGTCTACTTTTTATAGCCACTGTAGACTCTCACTTTTGTCTGTGTGTTTGTGTATGTGTGTGTGTGTATTCACACGTTGCGATTAGATCATGTGTTTCGTTTTTGCCCGAACGCCCAACCCATCTGAATCGTTTTTTGTTGCCGAAAGTCGCCGTCGTGCGTGAATTGAGCTCTTACGCCGCCTTTCGATGACTGTGGCTTCTTCGACTTGCGGAACACGAAATAACGACAATCAGCACAGCAACAGCAACAACAAAAAAAATCGCTACAAACTAGACAACAACAATGAACCCATGTATGGCGGTAATGGCAAAACTGTGATACTATGGGTAGAAAAAAAACAACAGAGTGAACGCGGCAGCTGTCTATGTAAGTTCCAATAGCTTCATTCCACAGATCTCGTCTAGATCCGCTTCAATTCGAAAACCGCAGCCAGCCGAGTTACCAATACAGAGATTCCTGTGGACGGGAGTGGTTACTATTCATTCTCACGTTATCATCGACCATCGTCACTTCCTTGTTTTGTACGCGCTGTCCATCTCCCTTAAACGGAACGGTGTCCATTTCAGGGAATATCATATATCCATGTACACATAAATCCACGCCTGTTACTGTTATCGAACGAACGTGCGTCGCCGACTTCAACTCAGTTCGCGATTGACGTTGGCCATCTCGACAAAACAGTGTTGATCGTGCAGTCGCTATATAGCCATAGAGAGTGTAGACGTGAGGGATATCCCTACTGTCTTTGAAGGATACGTTTAATTTTCATCTTGGGTTTCAGATGTTCTCCTGTTGGCAATTTCAATCTTGGCGTTCCCACTGCCGAGCTCGTCTCTCTAACCCCCTTTCGAAAATGAAATCTTTTCGAGGGCAGTTGGCTTGTGTGATTGTATGGTTGACAATTTATTATGGAGGCGGTCGTCGCAGCGGTTCCCATGCAGCTTCAATGGTAGTTAAGATATTTAATAATGAATATCCGAGTGTGAATAGAACCGGTTGAGGGCTCTGTGCCAGCATGTGTCGGCTGCCTTTTCACACTTGCCAATAAAATAGTCCGAAGACACTTGTCCTCAGCCGATTACGCAGATATAAGATGGTCGAAGCAGTGTGCCAGAGCTGAACGCCCGACTGTCGTCACAAACAACATCACAGCAGCGGTATCAGGAGCGGCAACGGCGGCGGCAGCGGCAGCAGCACTGTTATGGCCCAGTAGAACAGGGTCCTGCCCACGCAGCATTGGACATGTCCTTCTAAGTCAGACAGTGGAAGAATGTTCGAAAACGAGCTCTCGAACTGGTGACCGCTGCACGATGTTGGCGTCTCCCGCCACCGATGACAGCAACATCAGCACAGCAGCAGCAGCTATATCCAGTAGTTTAAGTAAGCAGTGGCGATGATAACGGCCATGGTTGGGTCGCGGGCTGTCAGTTGAAGTTAGCAACAACCAGCCGAACAACTCAACTCAGCTCAGAGGAGGGTCCAGGTCATCGTACTTCTGTTTACAAGGAGAAGCCGAAGAAATCAAGCCAACCAAAACCGCCACCAGAAGGCGGCAATCAACGGCGAGAAAAGCGAGAACCAAGAAAGAGATATGGAGTACTCGGGACTGGGAAGAAATTAGTTAATACAAGTGTTGAATAAAGGAAGTGTCGAAATAGAGAATATAAGCAAACAAAAATGTCGTTGATGCGAGCTTGCTGGGGCATTAATATGCATTCACTAATACCCGCAATATCAGTCAGTATATATATATATATATATATATATATATTGTATGCAGTCTCTTTGAGATGCGCTTGTATTTATTGTATTTAGACAAGATTCGTGTGGACGACACGAACCTTGTCTAAATATAATAAATAAGACTAAGCTGGAAGGCGACAGCTTGGAGCTCCCTCGTCACCAATGTGTTTATCTATACCACGTCAGTAGTCAACCAATATGAGCAATGATCACGACAAAAACTCTGTATGTATCTGAGGAGTTATTCGGCCTCGTTGAAATAAAGCAATCAACACAACAAAAGCTACCTCGAATATAACAAACAGCACTGGGCACAGCAATAACAATCAGACACGTGATTACTATTATTATTATTACTATGATTATTAACCATTGTCATCATCATCTCATCATACTATTTTTTAGTTTTGTAGATGGGCTTAAGGCAAGGGGTGCCTAGTCATTTGGCAATTTAGAAAGTATTTCCAAATGTTATAAACGTACACGAGTTCTTACCTAATGTGAGTTCTATTCAAGAGTGCAATCTCTCAGCAGAGTCAACGAATATAAATCGAAAGAAATCAAATCTCTCATAACGTTTGTGTTTACGTTAGCTGTTCCCTGCAAATAGCTCAATCGTATTCGTACGATTGGTCGTAAAACAAAAGTGGCAAAATGAGCTGAGAAACTGTCGCTGAGAGACTTTAGCTTCAATGTTACATTAATTCTCCTATCACACCTGTGGACGTACTTTATCCGAGCCACCTCATTTGATAGCTAATTATGACATGGGCAATATATTCACAATTTGGTGCCGTTGTTGAAAATGTTCATATGTAGCAAATAGACGGACAGCCTCACGAGAAAAAAATGTTACCGATTCTCACCGCTTGGCCATTATACCATGTTGATTTGGATTTTTATCTATTCATATAATGCTATGATTATCATTAGAATAGGATGGCGATTCGGTCTCGGCACGTTGCTACTGTAGCAGATTGCCGATTTCTTTGGCCGATCTGGTCAGATCGTTCCATTTGCGCATAACGAATGGAACGGAAAGAAAAAATAAACATTGATGGATGAATTAGTAGTAATTAGTAATAGGTGGTGATCAAAGTTACATCAGTGATCGGGCTTTCCGGATCTCCTCCACTGAATAATAACCCGTATGTTATGAACATTCGGAACCATTCGAAAATAGTTGCGACGTGAATTTAAAAAAACAAAAAGAGAAATACAGCGGTCGTGTTCATTTTGGGAGCCGAATTCGTCGGCTTCGTTTTTCATCAACAGTAACACGTTACATCAGATGAATTACGTTTAACGCAAACAGCAGAAGAAGAATGAAACGATGAATATCTTGGAAATTTTACATCAAAAACGGTTGATGAGAAAATCGTGAGGGCTAAGTCATACACAGGGGAACTTTCAGTGTTGAGATAACGTACGCGTCAAGTCAAAATGCAGGATTTAATGGGTAATAAAACTATTAAACATGGCTGATTAATGTAATCCCCTATAATTAACAGTTTTAGATGGGTAGATACTTTCGTTATTTGATCACGCGTGTTGAACAGGTACGCGTCATGGCTGGAATCTAAATTGCAGCGTTTGGCTTTTTACATCCAGAGCCTTAGCCTTAGATTATTATTATTAAGTTTAGACTTAAAGATTAATAATGCTATATAATACAAGAAGTCAGCTAGTACGAACATCCATCTCTCTCTGAACAAATGCCATTGTGGCTGGATTATTACTTCTTTACTGGTCAGTAGCTATTTCGATTTTGGAGCTCGCATCGTCGCGTTAACGACAACGTGGTGGCACAAAGAGATGCCTGTACAAATATTAACAAACCTAGCTCTAGGCATTCACATCAGTTCCATTCGACACAGTATGACTAATAAATAAATGTAAATATATATATATATATATATATATATACCTATAATATACATGTTGCCGGATAGAAGTTGATTGCCCAGATCTTTATTTCCATGTATCCTGGGTCAATGATTTGACCGGAGAGAGAAAAATGACGACGGCACATGCTCACATAATCGCCACCGGACGATCAGACAAAGCAGCGGCGGCGGCGGCAGCATTGGAGCCTGTTCAACAGAGTCGTCACTGTAGGTAAAAACGACTTGTTCTCAGGACAGAGAAAGAGAGAGAGAATAATCTTGCTTATGTGTGATTAAGAAGCAAATGGCTGGTTACCGCCCAAGATCCGATCTTATCACGTCCAACTGTTTGTTTAGTGAGGCGAACGCTAGGAATCGGAGCGATACACCACAATATGTGTTGTTCTACCCTATGTGTTGTTCTTCAATAATACAACACATTACTATTAGTGTTACTTTGATTGTTCTGGCTTCGCTGATCAGCCACGTACGCCTCGAACGCTGCTATACGACATCGATGGTTCGACGAACCACGTCGGCACATCTGGTCTCACTCTCTCTCTCTCTGCGTAATTGAATGCCAATCAGCCGGAACGAACGAGGTGAAAATATATTTCTATTACTGAAGATGGTGATTATTATTCTTCTACATGAAATATTGCTTTAATTTGTACACTTTCAATTCGCGTAATAGCTTCAGTAAGCCAGAAAAAGTGTGGTTCGATTGTGTTTTGACATTATATTCTAGTGTGGGGGGATTTTGATTGCTTAACTGATATACTTACACGAATGTGCACGCACACTATTTCTACACTAATTATTATGCCAGCAGTAGTTGACGAAGCTACACTTGCTGCCACTGCTGAGTAGCGAAGTTGTTTAATATTGAAACGTGCTAACCACTCTATGTACGAATTTCTATGGCACGTTTGTAATTGAGCTAACAACTATGTTGTATGCTGTATCCAAATGACATCTTTACATTATCAAAAGGAACGAGACAAATGTATGCATTTTCATCGTGATTTCCGGATTTCCAAAAATAGAGAACTACATGAGATTAACCTCAGTGAATGTTGATATACTCGAAAAGCAGAGAATTCGAAGAAAATGCGTTAAATCGTTGCCTAGCTATTGGATCCACGCTCTTAGTATCAGCGGCGCCGGCTACAGCAGCGAGACGTGGAATTCTAACGTGACAACAATATATGTACGTATTTCTGTTCCATATGACCGTGCCGACGGCTGTGATGAGTAAATGAGTTAATCGAGAGCAGAAGCGAAAGGATTCTATTCTCGACTGTTTCGTTTCCCGTTCGCTAATGTATCTTGGGTCAGCATTGACCTTAGTTTGTCACGCCAGCAGCTGCTATCACCAGCAGCAGTATCCAGTTGTTCTCTGTTGCCGCTGCCGTCGACCTAGCTAAACTGAAGCCACATCTGGTGCCATTTGATGTCGAAGCGCGCCAGGCGCTAGAAAAAAAATTAGCTCTCAGCACCCATAGTAGTAGTAGTAGTGAGTGTGTTCATAGTGTTCTTCCTACTCGTTGGGTAGTCGGTCCTCCACCTCAACTAATTCTTTCTCCCGTCGATGCGGCTCCTGTCGATAGAGAATGACATCAACAACGATCGTTCTATGTGTTATTGTCATTTTTGTTCCCACTGCTGCTGTTGTAATCCTGTGCGTAAATTCGCATAACTATGCCGCCAACTTGACCCCCAGCCAACATCTCTGGTGTTCCTCAACACGTTGGGCTGTCTGTAGGTCTGTCCGTTACTGTATGGTTGTTTTCTTTTTATTAATGCCAATCGCGTCCACTGTCAGACTGGCAGCAAACACGCACAACAACAACAACAACAACAACAGCCACCACAACAAATATAGGTACCCGTTGACAAAAGTAACGACAGACGGACGGGCACAGTAGCAGACGGGCAGACGACAAAGCGATTCAACAACAACAACAACATCATCACCACCATCATCAACCCAGTACAAGAGACAAGTGGTGAGAGGAACTCGCCGCTGTCCCGAAAGAGATTTTTGTTGTCATCATCATCAACCATCGTCAACAGCAGCAGCAGCAGTAGTAGCAATATTACAGAAGCAATAGATGACCTACACTGAAGATGTTGTTGATTCAGCGAGAGAAAGAACGTTGCCAATTGATGACTGTGGATGTCTAATACTTAGTATACTGGTTCTGCCTCTCGTGTCGGTCCTGTACCGATCGGCTCACTCCAATCTTTTCTCTGTTTTTTCTATCCTTTGTACAGTAACGGGAAATGAGGCCATTTTGCCAGCCTTCAAGACGATCGATCGGCTTCAACGAGCGCTACACGGCAACAATTATTCTCAGGCGATGCATAAATAGCACCGGCCGTAGCCACAGCAGCAGCAATGAACAGCTATAAATGTTGACAGGAAATAGTGTTTCGCACAGCACGTACACTCCCATGACATTGATGTCGATAGTGGGGACCGTGCTGTTGTCGTTGTTAATATTCAATATTATTCTTGCTCTATGATTGTTAATACGATCAACAGCTTCAACAGGACCTAATAGTGTCAGCTGTGAGTGCACTCGGCGTGTCAAGCAAACCCTTATCGTTTTTAATGCTAACGCTTGCCTCTACTGTGCCGCGACAGTTTTGTTCGCCTTGAGTAGCGTGTTCCAGTAACGTTCTTGGTTTTACAGTCGTGTCGCTGTTGACAACTGTGGTCGACCTCGTATTTAACCGATATCCCCTTTAGTGGCGATTGAAGGAATGTATTTATTTGTAGTAACTCTTGTAGATCGGCTCGATCTTGCGCTGTAACTCTACTTGGCCATCGACTATGCGTTTATGGCAGTTTCAATTTGGAGACTGTTCTACTCTACGACTACGAGGTTAAGTTAGTTAAATAGGGATTCAACGTTACTCACCAAGCTCTGAGCAGCCGACAGACATCAATAAAATATATTCCTTGACATTCTATAGCAGGGAAGTACTTAAAAGTATGATTCATGTCCTGTAAATCCAGGAGACTCTCGATGATGAAAAACAAAATATAATCAAGAACCTGTTCTCATTCGATGAATAATCGACTCGAGAAAGGAATAGTGCATTACGAAATGACTGCGCCTAATTCATTCCGTGCTCAACTGCTAGTCAGTGGAATCAGTTCACGAGTTTACAGATTTCTCGTATTGCACTACTGTGTATATATACATATTTTTTGTCTTTACTATGTATATATATATATATAAGGGGCCCAATTGGAGATTACCCGACGTTTGACCAATCTTTCCTGCAATTTGGTTGTACTATTTCTGCCTATTCAATATCGACTGTACAGTGGATGTTACACCAAAATAGGACAGATGTGATCCACAAAGTCATACCTCGAAGTTAGAATCTTGAAATGATTGCCCCAGATTTTAAGTAAAGCTTTCCGTCTTCTAAGGTTTTAGTAACTGGACTCTTTCTGACTCTGTTTTTTTCTTTTAGATATACGGTGCTATTTAAATGTGTGACTGCTGAAAAAAGAAAGTACAAAAATTGCAAAGAAGTTTACCTTCGAAACCGTCATACTTTGTGAGTCGCCGATATCGTTGCGTAAGTTTGCGAGCCATCCTGCCAGCTTGGGGGCTAAGAGGCAGGATCTGGATGCAAAATCTGCATACCCATCTTTAAACCGATATAGCTATCGAGGTCAGTGAGGGATCGCATCCGCGAGCACATTTGGAAGTGTGACCTGATTCAAAGGAAACATTACGTCAAGTCATGCGCTACTTATAAGCACCAGCTCTAATTGAAACGCTCTAATTGCAAAGAACACGATAGTGTATATATATATAAATATATAAAGTTGATTTGAGTAAAGCAGCCGAACTTGTTTTTAGATAAAATAGTTACTTATTCATAATAATGAATTTTTGTGCAAAACAATTTTGGGAATTTAGCCACTTCTTGGCTCAAGCTCGTTCAAAATTTGGTGGTCGGTAGCCCTTAGTCACCCCAATTCAATTAAAACAATAGAAGTGTTATAGAAGGCCTATATCAGGAGAATATGCGACTCCGACTCCGCAACTTAATCACGTTCTCGGCCATGGACTCCTCAACAGCACCAGCAGATTTATGATGGCGGCCGTTGTTGTGGAGAAGCCACGCATGCGAGCCACGTATCCAGATCCTCTGCCAAAACCTGTTTATATACCTCTCCGCGTAACGGAGGTCTTTAGAGGTAGGAGTCGATAGAAGGCAACTCAGTGAAATCCATGACCATAATCGGTGTTTTCTTGTTGCCGTGAAATCTGTGCACATACTCCGGTTCACCTGGGTTTCAGCTCGATACTGATATTGGCAACGCTGCAGCAGCACACAAAGCGTACCCCTGCAAAAGGATGGTGTATCCTCATAACACCATAACAAATAAACGACTACTCAAACAGTTGCTTGATTCATCGGTTATCCAGGCAGACTCACTAGGCAAGCAAGAAACAACTTAACGACACACATAAAAGACAAAGCAGTATTGATATAAAGCCGTTCATTTTAGATTGTCAATATCACTGCCGCGGCTGTACGCTCCAATATCTTGGTCGTGGTGGGATGACTAACCGATGACTAACGAGGAAGAACCCGAGATTTCCCAAAATCTTTTGGGTTATCTAGTTGCCTTATCGCAGCAGTATGGCAAATGTGTCATTGGTGTGTGTATCAACATGAATTCCTGTCCAAAACTGGGTTTCATTCTGCGACCTGACTCGGCTCAGCAGTTCTATATGCGTCGAATAGTTTCACTGATTTCAATCATACAACAAGGCGAACCGAAATGCACTGCCGCGTAACCTGACAAATGAAATGGAAATCCGAATCTTCCTACTTCAACAAATCGCGAGCAGGGCTGGCGCTGTCATGATCAGCTCAGTAATTAGCTGAAGCAGTAATAGCATAAACCATGATAATAATAGTCAGTGATATGTGGTGATAATGGAGAAAGTACGCACCGTCATAAATATATATGTACACATACACACATACATATATTTCTTTAAGGCAGTACCTAATACCGAAGACATCACTCGCTCTCATGCGTCATAACCATTAATAATGGACCAATGCATGATATAGTGAAGTTGATCGAAAGCCGAAAACTGGCAGACCAACCCCATGTGGATGATCTCGTGTCAGCTGTCTCAAGTGCTGTCAATCAATACCCTATCAAAGACAACAACAGCAATAGAAGCAGGACTGACATTCAGATCTACGACATTTTGTTTCGTGACGTCGTTTAGGTCTTTGTCTCAAACTTTTTTTTTAATTTTTATTAACTAAAAAAAATAATTTTTTTTAAAAAAAAATTGTAGTAGTAGTAAAAAAACAGTCATAGCATTAAAATTTTTTATCGAACAAATTCCCCGTTGTTATCTGTGTAAGGGACAGATCATGACGAGACTATGAAAGCGCGTTCCCGTGATTTTATAAGAAACGCTCGGGTTCACAGACAGCATGGACAGACAATGGAACGAAATTTCGGTGTAAATTTCGATATTTATTTATATGTTTTCATTTGAGGATGCTCACCAAACGGACAACAAATAGGTGACATGAAGGGTTAATGAGAGCGCACTAATGAGAGAGTCTTATCGTGCACAGATACTCGAATATAACAGAGGAGGAACCTTTCAAACATTTAAATGACTATATATACATAAAGCACTTGTTCCTGTTTTAAGAACAGTGATCTTAGTTGCTGTATAACCTAGATACACGTACACACACACACACATCCATACATATATACATATATATATATATATATATATATTAGTCGTTGCAATTCTCCCCAATGTCCCAGTAGCAGAGAGGCGCTTCCACACGCTTTGCTTTTATGCATCCCCTCCAGCTGCGACAGTGGGATGAACCGTAACGAAGTTATCGCTGCACGTCACGGTAAAGTAACGTAACATTGTCCAGCGTTATGGTCAGTCGCTGGGACATTCGGGGGGGGTCTTGGGGGCTTCGCTGTGGAACGGACATCATCAACTCTCGGCCCTGTTTACCTCTCTTCACTACACTATCATTACTATCGCTTGCTACCGCTTCCAGCGTATAGATCTGACCGACAAAGGAACTGCAGCGATGTCACAAAATTGCGCGCGCACACGGAGACAACGGCAACGATGGCGACGCGGCGGACGAGCCTCAGCAGCGCCATCTCGTCAGCGCCTCAGCAGCGGTGACCCCAGCGGTGGAAACAAACTTTATCATCTTGGGGGATTCTTTCCCACTTTCACTTCTCGTTCTTCCTGACACTGTGCCGTAGACGAACTTGATGGCTCGCCCGCTCGCTCGCTACTGTTAATGCTGCTAATGGTTACTTGGTAGGTTGGCTGGGTGTGTCAGCCAGTCACTCGCTGGCATAGGATACAGATACACGGCGACACACACGGCCTGACCCACCGATACATGATCACAGGGACCGGCCCTCAAGTCGAGTCAGAGCCCAGTTAGCAAAACCCAGCAGTAGCAGCAGCAGCCTACGTGAGCGCGAACAGTCAGAAGAACCAGAGAAGCTGGCGTCACATAGCACTATAATATAATAGTTGACACACTGACAAACGGGCGAACGCATCATAACGTGCAGATGCAGCTGTCAACTGTGGATGAGACAAGAACACTCTTTGTCTCTTTCTTTCACACACACAGCGACACACAACGACTGCCGCAGATACAGTCACAACAAGATGTCAGTCTGTCTGTAGTATCATCTGCAGGTAGTGCCATCAGTAAGTGCTGTTATTGTTGTCATGCCTGTGTTATATATATATATATATATCCCATACTCTAAATGTGTTTATATATATATATATATATATATATATATATAATATATACTATACTATACTCTAAATGTGTGAAGTTTTCAGGTATTTATGTCGGTATTTAGAGACGATCTCGAAAAGGGCCCAAATTATTGCTTATCTTGTGTAGTCTCGGCTCGGCATGGTGAGGAAACATAATAATGAGGTAAAAAGACCTGGTGTCTGGAGATTTATATATAGTTTATATAGAAAAGTGCCTAAGAACTGGATTCTCATTTCACTAAGGGCAATTTCAACTGTGACACAACCGGTCTCACAAATCAAGCCAGATAGAACAAAATCCAGTGACAGCAACAACTCATGTCGCGGTACAGTTGAAGTTTCTTTTTGACAGATGCGATTCCTGTTTCACTAAAGGCTTGCCGCACCATTCTAACCGATTTCGGTAAGGCTGACAGAGTTTCATCATCTCACTGCGTTCTCTCTCTCTCTCCCGTTTCACTATGTCTTTTTCGTTTGCATGCAGAAACCGTGGATACCCTGCAAAGAGAGATTCGCTCTATGTGCGTTTCGTTAGTAAGTAAGTAGTTTTGATAGATAGCATAACTACATATATATATATATACATTATAGTCTCTGGTCTGACGGCGATAGATGCAACTGGGCGCAGTTACAGGTGGGTAACTAGCTAGAGTTACATCATAGTAACAGCAACAGCTCAGAAGGGAGGGAGGGAGGTAGACGTCTCTGTCCTATCTCTACCGGCCGTTACCCGATGCTTCAGCCAGAGTAGACTCTCACATCAGGTGACACCTCTCCCTCATACTTATGTACGAACATATATATACACACACAGAAACAGATAGAGAGAGAGAGGGAGAGAGATAGAGAGAAAAAAGCGCCTTCTGTGAACTAATTGTGTCCCACCGACACAGGTCCACCTCTCCACCTCCTTAGCTCATTCGAGGATTTCCAATCGAAGTTCCCTCTTCGAGACCGGTCTTAGGGTATCTCATTACGGCTGTGACACTATTCCCCTTATAGGTAGCAATATTGAATGGTGGTCACCATTTCTCACAACCGAGAACGTAATTATGAACAGCCAGCTATAATTATGAATAGTTTCAGCCACATTTTTCCCACCGTCTAACATTAATAGGCAATCTGAGGGCTAGTGTACCGGCCTCAGCGGTGGATATATTATATCAGGTGGCAGCATCGTTTTATATACAAGGTACATATGGATGACAAAAAGAGAAACACTCAAACAAATACAAATTAACTCTTAACGTTATATAGTTAAATGAAATACATAGTCTTCAGTACGTATTCATTAGCAACCAGCAGTTAAAAATAAAATCAGCTATTAAATAGTTTAATTATATTTAACAGGGATGAATGTCGTAACAGTTTTGGAGTCTTGTACGATGCATAAGTTAAAGAATATCCGATGTATTGTACAATATAATAACAGATATGGTAGTGTATTACTATCGTATGATATGACAACTTGTTGCTCGTCCCTGGCTGGATGGTCTGCCCCCATTGCCTGTCACCGCTGGCCGAGTGGGTCTGAGCGTAGATTCACCGTGTCAAGCAACGGGCCTTATTTCAGTAAGCAGGACATGGGCCCTATATCACCGAGAACGAGAGAAGCAGTCGACGTGTACTTGTTCTTCTTCTTCTTCTTCTTATTTCAAAGCAGGAGAAGATTCGGGGAAAATATATGACCCAAACTCCTCCACTCTTCACTCGGGCCCTTTTCGAGCAGCAGCGGGACACCCCCTTCTGCTGAGCTAGCATACTTAATTCTCTGGCCGACGTCAACTAAGTAACCAACCAACCAACCAATCAAGCAGCACACGAACGAGGCCGCTGTAAAAGTACTGACTAGAGTACTACTACTGCTACTACTACTGGTCGTGGCTCGGCGAGGCAGGACTTCCTCCCCTAACCAGCGTAAAGAAGCATAAAACAACGTTGTCCTTTACTACTTTCGTCACTGCTGCTGCTGCTGCCGTCTCTGTTGCAACCAACAGCAAGAAATTAAACCGCGACCCCTCACCCTCGTGCCGCGCCGGTTTATGCCATGCGCCAAAACGGCGTGGAACAGTGGGCCGCTGTCTGGTCGCGTCAGTAGTAGAAATAGCGGTCGTGGTCAGAGCCGTCGCCGTCGCATGGACACACTCGGACACGGGCTCACAGACACAATTCATTGAGAAGTTGTCGCCTGCCTTTGGCTCATAGTGGTTGGTCATAGTGACCGCTCCTACTTCTTTTCTGTCCTTTTCTCATCGTAAGCGGCCGCAAGCGAACAGATGAACATCCCTATGTAGACGATTCTGTTGCGGCCGCGAAGTGTCTCTTCGGACCAGGCTGGTCATAGACAGTGGCATAGCACAGATAGCTGCCGATATGAAGAAGTGGAATGGCCGCAGCTAGATATGGAAGCATATCACCGAGAGGCTTTTTTGACCAGCTTGGATCTACCCTTTGGTATAGAGCCGACGCTTGGCCGCCTCGTATCTGCTGATGCTGACTTTGCCGGTGCTGGTGCTGCTGCTGCTGCAAAAGTCAGATGGCCCCGAGTCCCGCGAGTCGGGGGCGACGGCGTTGAAGCCTCGGGACCACTGTGGCTATCTGCACCAAGCAATTGACGTGGTGGTGTTTTGTTCAGGCCATTCTGGTTGGCCCCGTCCGAGGCAAAGCGTCATTCCAGCAACAGATGCAGAAGTAAAAGGCAACGTTGATGGTCAAATGCGTTCGGTGGTAGACACATCATCCATAGCTGACTGAATGCAAAGGCTGAGACCACAAGAGGCAATCAATCACACAACAGTCAGTCGTCTTATTGTCCGAGAGAGCCATCGACGTTCAATGCGTTCAACTCCTATACCACCCACTCCCCTCAACACACACACACCCACCGACACTGATGCACAGAGCGATCTCGAGCTCAAGGTAATAATAATAATAACAATAATAACATCTAGCGTAAATAATGGATTGGGTTCAACATCCATCTACTAGAACTCTCAGCTCATGTTCTAAATATAGTAGGTTTGAGAAGTTGATGTTTACCTTCGATTTCTACGGATCAATCCCATAAAACTGGTCCCTCTGTTGATGAATCGCTTTGTTTTGGATGCGAGATCGACTGCAGATGCACGCAGGTCCGACATCAGTAACTAATTTCAGATTAACAGGACATAACCGATGACGGCCCAACTCATAGGTATATGTATGTATAATATATGTATATGAACAATAACAACAACCCTTGGCTACAATGGACTAGAAGAAGCAGCGCCTTTGATCGCTTTATGTATAATACAATAGAGCTCTCCTTAGCATTAAACGATCGTGCATTGCTATTATTTTATTTATTATAGACAGAGCACGAACCTGCTATTAGACATGATGGGTAGAATCAACTGTCTTGGAAATGTCCACGAGATTGGACAATACGAAGCGTTGTACCATCAACAATAAACCGTACTCACTTAATCATGTGATCTAGGCCCAGCCATGCTCAGTTTTCATCTATCGATATATCGATCTATGATGTATGCATTTAATTCTTTAAAAAATATATATACATATCTCATCCAGTTAGTCTGTTCGCTGCTTCAAAGTCAATTGCAGTCGACTCACTTATGATTATTATTATTATTATGATCATCACGAGATCTGGATCGTCGGCTCGGATCGTTCATTACTGCTTTTGCTTACGGACACGATAGAACAGTGTAGAACTATCCGTTGTTGTCTAACAGTCATCTCGAGACAGATGGTGTCAACGGCAGAGACCATGGGTATAGAACGAGCGTGGGGAGTCGTTTGTCGGAAATACAACAATTCGTTTTCAGATCGCGAATAGAAATTGGAGCGAACATCTGCAGAGAACAAAGCACCACACGCGAAGCAATGACGACAACAACACGTAGGGATCCTAGGATTTCCATAGCATCATACACCCAATCAGCGGCTACTGCTTACAGCGGAATTGTCCACGGGAAGCGGGAAATCTGCAGTACTGAAACTGCTTCTGTTGCTCCCGTTATTCTGGCTATTCCATTGGCTATGGAGCATTCGAGGCGTTGTTGCCACGGTCATGCATGTGATCATATCGTGTTTCGCTTTAGCGTTCTAGTACTATATATATATATATATAACACGATATGTCTGTTCATCTATGCATGAGGGGTGAATGCAGAGAGTACTCGTTTCATCGAGTCGAGTTCATTGTGTCCGCGACCATCAGCTATCCATCCAGCTGCCCCCACACATCAATGGCAGTGTAACCCGTTAACTCATTCGTGTTCCATACATCTCAGTAGCGGCCGAACGACAAGCAGCACTAAAAAGCAACAGCAGCAGAGGCTGCCTCCTCTGCTCAACCCCACCCCCGTGACGAGTGTACGCATGTGTTGCACGTACAGAGGCTAATTGTATGATATGATGATAATGAACTAAATAGAATGTAAATGTGTCTGAATATATAATATATACACGTCACGACTACATGAACTCATTCATTTTCGTTAAATATGCTGCTGTTTTTGTTGCTGTTCTTATTGGCGTTGGCTGTGCTTGTCCTGTTCTACGCGCTGAACAGATGAGCCACAGGTTTACAATAGAACACAAGCCCAGACAGTCGTGCTGGTGCTGCTTTAACTGAGTGCGTATATGCCGTTGTACATCTGTCTGTCTACCCAAATGTACATACACACACACACACACACATATATATATTATATATATATATATATATATATATATATTGTTGCTGCTATTCAGCACCGATCGTTATTCGAGGTTGAGAGATGGTGGCCACTCGAGCGTTGGTTCGTCCGTACGATCCTTGTAGCCAGATGATGTGATGATACCCAGGTCAATCGGCCAACAGTACCAATACAACATACAGTGTTACGTTGACCACTACCTCCCGGCGCGGCTTCAGTATTCTGATACTCCCTGCTGCAGCACGAACATTTCACTTTGGACATCTGTCATAGAGAAAACTAGAAGAAAACAAAGATATCCAGGACCAAAAACGAACATCGCTATGGTACGCTCATTTGAGAAGTCAGTTGAGCCCCAGGCAAGACGCCAACGAAAGAGTTCGTAATTATTAAATCAGCCTGCCGACGAGTTTTCCCTACTTGTATTTCTGTTTAAGACACCGAGCTCTCTTCATTTTTACAGTCAGGGAGACGACTATATAATATGGTATAGATATATGATTTGTTGTATTTCAACAAATGCCATTCATACGAAGCTGCCATCACTGTGGAACAACGATCTCGAAACCCGCAGACATTGTTGATCGATTCTCTGACTGGCCGAATGTCACAGGGTATTATTATTCAGTTACTGACTCAGCTTTTTTTTATTTTTCTTTTTTTTTAAGCGCTGACTTTTTTTGTTGGCTGACCCTCAGCCAACATTTCACGTCCACGATAGTGCTTTTAGCATTGCCTCGTACGACGGACCCCTTCTAAATGTAAATGTGCAACAGTTGAAAATCGAACAACTGTGCACCTACGTGTCTGCTCCGATTGCAAGGCGCACACGAATGTAGCACCAGGCCACCTAAAGGCTCGACAAATCAGTGAGTGTCTCATCCATATTTCACCGTAATATGTTACTGACTCACCTACTGTTCGTCAGGCCAACCATTCGGTTAGACTGGTCATTTATACGAGAGAGAGCGAGAGAGCGAGAGAGGGAGCGCAACACGAACCAGCTGGCATGGTAATACCCCGGGCTTTGCGCCGATGAAATCAGT
The DNA here is from genome assembly GCA_019614645.1 of Stratiolaelaps scimitus. Taxonomy (NCBI): domain Eukaryota; kingdom Metazoa; phylum Arthropoda; class Arachnida; order Mesostigmata; family Laelapidae; genus Stratiolaelaps; species Stratiolaelaps scimitus. Next base: position 2,037,070 of record JABWDB010000044.1, on the reverse strand, counting down.
GAGTGGGCGCTCATCTATATTTCACCGTAACATGTTACAATATTTAGCTAGCCAACCCGATTTATAGCAAGGTTCACCTCTTTTCATCCAGCGTATATCGCATCTACACAGAGAAACAAAGAACTCGCTAAAGAAATAAGGAAGGGCGTGTGGAAAGGTGGCAAATATCCTTAAAAGGAATAATAGTTTACACCAGACGTCTGTTGTCGTATCAAACAAACACTCGGCGGGTCGAGCCGGCTCAATCACTTCAATTCGATACGACGCGATGGGGAACAAAGAGGTCGAATAAAAAACAACACTGTTTGTTCGTCGCTTGCCTCAACGGACTTGCTCACGGCGAGCTCTACACGTTGTGAGAGGAACACTGTGAGATGTATGAGACTATGAACGCTGTGGACTGACGGTGGGGCTTGCCATCAACCTGCGGTGGCGGCATCACAATCACAATGCGTCGTCTAGAGAACAACACGCGGGCATGAATCGAAGGAGTTCAAGGGACGATACTTGATTTTCCTCAACGAAATCGCGAGATAGTCATACAATCCCCATCATAATGATAATAAATTATGTCAATAAGAAATAGCACTTGATGCTTTCAAAACTTCCAGTGTAGAAGAAGCCTGATGGCTGCGGTTATGACGTGGACGCAATATAAATATTCGCGTCTGGCAGAGGCCGAGGCACACTTGAGCATATATGGGGGGGGGGATACCAACGGCGAACGACAATTCATGACGGCCTACTAAGAACATGATCATCTCACTTAGACGATGAAGAGTTCTGTTACTTGAAAGCGATCTCCATATCTGTGTGTGTGTGTGTGTGTGTTTGTATGTGTGTTTGTGTGTGGTGTCATTGTTTGAATCGATCGTCGCTTGAAACAAAGACGAATGAATGAATTGTTCTGCCGTGTAACAGCTCAGCACCGAGTACTTTGTGCTGACGCCACCAACCTGTTGTCCTCTCGCCAATGCATGGAAACCAATGCCTTCCGTCACCGTAGTGATATGATAGCTATCGGCATTACGTATACTTATAAGTGTAGTAAATTAGTTATTATCGTGTTATCGATAAACAACAGGATATGTAGCCTCTCTATCGAAAATGTCTGTGTCCGTGTATTGTAGCAATGATAAGTCCAGCGGGATTTGCCAAACGCTACAAAATGTATAACACCATTTTAGCTCTAAATGCAGACTAACAGCACGAACTTAAGCGTTCATGCAGCGTATTTCCCCCCTGGGACACGACCGGTGATAGGGCAGCATTTGATGCCGTATGCTTAACACCCTTGCGATACAACATAGCTCCATACAAGGATTATGCTGCAGCCCACATCGATCTCGTTATGTGAAACGGTATAGAGTTACCATGAACAGATTAAGAGGTCAATTTAATCATTTCGTTCACACTGGACAATAGCGTAGGCAACCACAGCCAGCTATGACTGACTGCAAAAGCTCGACAGGACTCAGCCATTTCTTCACAAGCAACGGTAGTAATACTAGTCATGTGATACCGAGGTCAACAACGCTGGATATTAGGGTGGTCAAAATAAACTTCCTGCTATTTGCTGCCTCATAAATTCTAACTTAAATACGCTCTAAAACTGGATAAAGGGAGCGTATCTGCCAGCATATCTAGTTAGTCTTGTTTGGCGAACACTTGAAACTCGCTTGTAACAGGGAATAACGTTCACATGTACCATCTGCAGCCGAGGGATTCGGTAACTGAATGGGGCTAGGGGGCAGCTACGCAATAATGATGGAAATATAAATGTCTCAAACATGGAGGTCATAAAGGTATCTGCTATTTTGGGAGGGGTACTGCTCGACGATGAAAAATCATTTATTTCCACGATCTATTTCTTGGTCGGTATCAGTCGAGTCCGGTGTCGTGGTGCACTCGTGCGCGCCATGCAACGATCCCCAACCATTGCATTCAGCGGTCCATCGTATGAAGCAATGTTGAAAGCAGTTGTACAGTGGACTGAGTTAAGTGAGAGTCAGGTCGAAAAATGTTAAAAAATTAGTCGGGAAAGCTCAAGACAGTATGCGAATCTTGGCCATGGGTGAACAGTGGAGATCTATAGAGCCTTGTCCTGAACCCGGATTGTATTTCTCGTCGAGGGTTGATTCATGTGAATGAGATGTTTTTGACTTCATGACATACGATCTACCGATTTACATTCGTTCGAAACGTTGATTAATTTCTGGTGTTTTTTTTTTGTTCTTTCTTGGGTTACCCGCGAATGAATAACTTGATCTCTCAAAGTCGTTTTCAATAGAGTGACTAAGTACACTTTCGCCGATTGTACCCGGTTGGCAGAAGCGATGAGGGGTCGGATTATCGTCAAGGCATCCACCAGTATTATTTACATGGAATATTGTTGTAAATAATTAATATTTTTTACATTCGAGTACTCATCCTAAGTAAATAAAATAATCCTGAAATGTGCGTACGACAAAAGGCCTGAATGTTCATTACCTGCCTGTCAAAAAAAAAACTCTCGCCCAATAGAAACCCAAGATATAACAGCAAGAGTAGCAGCAGCCGCTGCCGCCTGATAAATGCGTAGTCCGCGTCTGTCATCCAGTGACGGTGACATTTGTCTCGGGAAGGCGGGGAACGTCAATCCAACGGCATCCGGCTGTTAACGCTTCAGCCTACAGATATAGATATATAGATCACACATACATACACAGATATATGACTCACTCTATGTGACTTCCTTCAATCACTTGTTTGGCTCACCCCGGTTGCTCATTGTGTTCATTGAGGTGGCGCTCACTCAGAGACCGGCAGAGTCGGGGGAGTAGCACTCGGGACAATGGTGGCGTGGCGTCGGCCTGACTGACCTATTGGTTACTTATGGGTAAAAATAATGGCCAGAGATCTAGAGAAAGAGATGACATTATGGCGTCACAGCGTTCGATTCATCCTATGACGAATAGGAGCGGGGATATTTGTATCCTCAGGCTATGCCGGACGAGAATATCAAGAGGCAGAATGACTAATCAGTGCCCCGTGATTAGCCTTCTAGCATATTACTCTTTATTATCACCAGCATCATCACTGGGTCCTAATCAACATTACTGCACGAATAATACATTTGAACGGGTCGAACTTCGAAAACAAAAAAATTGAACATCAATAGACTCAATTAGAATAGCTAAACACGTCGGAGAATGAAAGCAATGCCGTTTTCAGCAATTTAGCAATGCCGTGTGAGAATTCTCTTTTTAATAACCAGGTTTAGATTATATATATATCACTTGAATCCGTTGCATTTATGAATTAATGATACTAGCAATTCGTCATGGATAGAAGATCTTTCAGCATTATAGACACTCTTCTCGGAGTTTTCTTTATGCCAGGAGTCTACTGAGATCACCTCTATTGACTTTCGTGTGACACTTCACCGAAATTCAACGTTCATATGTATTATAAAAAGAAGCATTGGTGGATCGTTCTAAAATTGTCAATGACAATAAGTAATTATTATATAAACACTTCATGGAAAAAACATACAATACTGTGCCCTAAAGAACTCCTATTCAGACATATGTTCTATGTGATTCAATGGAACTTTTGTTTCTGAGTCTAATTATAAGCACACGCTGTTTCGTTAGACTACTATCCCTCAGAAAATCACCATACTAGAAAACGCCTCTTCATTCCTCTCCCAACTCCCCACACAGCGTATATAGTTTTAGATATATATGGGCTGTTGTATACATATTGTTCGTCTTTTGTTTCCACAGTCACCAGTTTGAGCTTTTGGGTGGTGCCCACACAAAACAGATCCCGAGCTGTGGCTTTTATCTTAACCGGTCAGCTTTAAAGATTCAGAAAACGGGACGATAAATGGCTAGTTTTACTGAACTATGATTTTGCTGAGCCATGAACATGTCCCATCAGTGTAGGTTATAATAATAATAATAATATATATATATATATATATATATTAGGAACTAGTTTATTCGCATGAAACATATAAATAACAGTTAAACACTATTATTTATATGCATACAGAAATCGTACATTCAAAAGTTGCAAAAGTCTTAGTTAGAGTAAAACCAATTTCACAAAATGATTGAATATGCATTTCGATGAGTCCAATAACTTATCGGTAATTCTCCGCACTGTCAACTTGTTTGTGTTTCGTCCGTTAAAGATGGCTCGAATGGTGGAGAAGTTAGCTTTGTAACTAAAGTATCCCGTCTAAGCTCGGCCGAAGAGCGTCCAATACCAATTTTACCAGTATTATACCAAATACCAATCTGTTCCCACAATGGGTCCGTAGAACTGCAAAGGCCTAGTCTTTGTTTCTGTACAAGGGAAAATGTCTTCTCCAGTCGTGAGAAACACACATTGTGTGTCCCATTCTTGTGGTTAGCCTCAACTGTAGGACTTATCGAAGCAAAGTACGCAGTCTCTTGCTGCATCGGCTTCTGCGGTTCCACAGAAGAGGCCACCCCGATCTGCTCATTTCATGTGGTGATTCAAAGCTATCGACTACCCACACACACACACACACACACCCGCACGCGCACCAGCCACCGTGCATTCAAAGTCAGCAGCACGCGCCTGGGTCCTCGGCGGCACAGGATAGCAGAACCGCGAAGAACTAAATTGATGTGGCCAGGTATAATAAACACAGCAAGCGACACCTGACCAGACATGGTACCTAACCGTAACAACCAACACCGACCCAACCAGGGCTTCATCCGAGTGGAGAAGTTAAGGTCTTCGTTGAAACCCGCCTTGTTTAGGTTCACCGGAGCAGTTCTTATCAACTTTGTACTATTCTTTGATTCCTCCTTTTGTTTATCTACACTTCTGCATATTGTACGATATAACGACGCTGTACTGTGTTCTAAATGGACGGCCTACAATATGATATGAATGTAAGAACATTTTGTTTTATGAATTACTTAGTGCTTCAGGTGAAGTTTCCATAAGTGATAATACGGTTGTCTTCGATTTACCTGCGCGATTCCGACCGTTATATATTCGCTGTCAATTAACATATTATGTATGCCGGGTGAAAATAACAAAAAATAATTGATTGCCACTTCGACCTATTTGCCCTCCCATCCTTGTTGGGTCCACTACATTCGGTGGTGAGTAATTGATTGGTGATTGCCCGTCTACCTTGTATTTTCTACATAGACGCCATTTCTATTTGTTCATACCTCTCCTAATTTGATTTTGCTTTCTGAACCTTATGCCACTTGTCCGTTACACTTACAATGCGCTTTCTTCTCTCGATTTTCATCCGTCTGGTTTGCTCAAATGAAAGTGGCAATCCGGCCTAATCATGGAGATGATTGAGTCATCGACAGAAAGACAGACACCGAATGGATCAACGAATGAGAAATATATATATGTCTATATATTTAGAAAGATAGAGACCGAGAGAAAGAGAAAGAGAGAGATATATATTCGACCGCACCAATCGGCGCGGGCGCGTCGCGTGGATGGATGACTGGACTCCCTCGATCACTGTTGCTGTTGCCACCGGCACAATTGGTCAATTGGCCTTTTCCGTCGTTGACGTCGTCGGCGGGACACTATCAACGATTGTTGTCCGTAGACGCTCGAGGGGTGGTGTTTCGTTTAATTTCAAATCTTCGTCATAGTAAAACATGACTCATGGGCGCGTTCGACACTTCGCCACTACTCGCGCCAACTCATCACAACAATTAGATTATATTACTATAAGTAAACTAAGCTAAATGTTTTTTTTTGGGGCTGACTCTCTCGGTTATCGTTTTACGACAAACACTATAACTACTGCTACATTACAGCACAAGCTATCTGGCTGGGGGTGAGGTGTCATTGTAGTTTCTACCGGAAAGGTACATCAGCGGTGATTCTTGGTTGTTTTTTTTTATTTCTGGTAATGGCGTGTCTATCAACTACACGAGGTGATCGCTTCGTTAGAATCAGAAACGAATTACAGAGACACCTCTCTAGACATTGATGTCATCATTATGCATTAAAAAACGAGTCTGGTAGACCCCTTAACGATGGAGCGGCTGACTGTGCGTGGGTACAGATTTCGTCATTTATTAAATGTCAATCAATAAGAACTTCAACGTCCAGCAGGCGTGCCTCCCTGCCTAGCTATTTACCTGTTGTTGCCATTTTTTGCCTAGTTTTTCGCTTGACCCATTATATAACTCACACTCCGTATGACTCCTCGCAAACTAAACTGAACCAACAAGTTCACTATTAACTTCGCTGACTCATTGATTATTGCCGTCGTTGATTGATTAGTGGTGAATTAACTCACAGTACATGTTGAATACAACAAACAGAACGGAAAGCCATCTCCATAGCACTCGCTTCCGTATGACAAGAAACAATAATCGCTAAAAAAAAGAACAACAACTTCAACGTGGCCGCCGCGTCGCCATCCGAAATAATAGCGAACCGCAATCGCTCGACGGTGGCTGCCCACACCGAAGCCCCGTCTCCTTCGGATTTCTTCGCTGGGTCACTCGCCGTCGTCGTTATGGTTATCAGCAGAATGAACATGGCGGAATCGAAGCCGCACCAAAACTTTGGGGCTACGGTTCGGGTCGGGATTCGCCAGCAGTAACGCACAGCCGGGTAAAATTGACCACTTCAAAAGTAGACGAAGTGCTTTATCGCACGCGCTAAAGCGACTGCAATTGTCGTCTTCCCCACCGGCATGCGATGGCTTGCGGTGTGGTAATCAGCCGCAAGCAGCACACTCGTCATCGGCATCTCAGCACAGCACAACGGCCGAAGTCGAAGAAGCACACGGAGCCGCTGCAAATGTTGCCGGCGAAGTGAGATTGGGGTGGGACGAGATAGAGAATATGACAAACAACAACAATAGCAGCGGCCATCGTCAAAACTGTTGAAGGGGAGTAAACGGCTCGTGGCTATCACTACTGTTGCTTCTGCTGCGGCGGAGCTGCTATCCAACACCGCCAGGACAAACTCACCACCGATGGCTTGGTCCTTTGGTCAACCCCCTCCACCCCGAGAAATAGAAAAGCTATGCCCAAAGTGATCGGCTGAGATTAACACTCCTTCATAACGGCAACAATACCAAAAAAAAACATGAGGAACCTATGTAGTCATTGGTGAGATATATATATATATATATATATATATATAAACTGACTGACCTGTAGGAATAAGTGTTAAGGGTTTTCACGCCGGTCAACCTAGCCTCTCGCTACAGTACTGGACGACTCACACCTATAGCAACTGGCACAGACAACATAACATGTCCATATGCGCCCTGTTGCATGTGTGACATGCTAAATGGTACCCGTTTTATTTAATGCGAAATGAATAAATTTGATACAACATTAGGTAGCACTATCGGTAAGGATCTTTTTCAAATGCAATTCACTTCGGTTGCATCTGATCAACTACACCTTGTTATATATATATATATATATATATATATATATATATATATATATATATATATATTGGCGTTCGTTCTAATGGTAAAAATCTATCATATTTGTCGTCAAAAGCAGGCGGCCGCCCCGACACGGAATGACAGCCAACATCTGCTCCCGCTTTCGTGACATGCATATTTCACAAAAGAGTAGGGGACTCATTTACATTCATTCCAGCGAGGCGAGTCAATATATATATATATATATATATATAGAAATTGCTCAGCTGGAAAGAAAGCCCTCACCCATCCACTCTGTTCCGGCCTCGATGAGAGGAAGAACTCAGTAGAGATGGTGTGGACTTGAGTGTGGGTGACTCGCAAAAAAAAACAACGTCCGACAAACCGGTAGCGCCTCGTGAGAGACATTGTGAAGCAAAAAAATACACGAACAACACTTACCCTATAACCACACATGTATACATACACATCGTGTCGAATCGCTACTGGCGATACAGCAAAAATGGTGATGATAATCAAATTACGTCAAATTACTCAGATGCTGGTCCTGGGAATCGGAACCCGGGACGGCGCGTAATAATTTCACATTTCATAAATAATTTCAAATATTTTATAGTGTTGTATATCTGTCTGGCCGTGTGTCCCCTGTGCGTGTATGTGTGACCCGATCACATCACCTGTGTGAATGACGGTGAGACTAAGTAATATTTCACATACGCACGCACGAGCTGAAGACAAACACAACACACACACGCATACAGACAAATGAATGACTGACTGAGATATTTGGTGCCACGATATTACACAACTAGCAATTGTGTACATTTTTACAGCATCAGCACCGCCAACGATATATATATATATATATATATATATAAATATAATATAGACTGGGAATATATATATATATATATATCATTATCTCTTATAAATCTACAACAAGATGTTGCTCATCTTGGCGGTTTCTTTCCGATTACTTAGTTGAATTGTTTCGTTGCTCGAAGTTGAACGTACTGCAATTAGATGATTTGGCATCATACCATTAATTAAGCAGACGAAAAGTCGAAGACAGTGGTAACAGCATCGCGAAGATAACTAAGCAGAATAATGGCGATGCTCGCATTGCAGTGATCTGCTATAAAAGAGAAATTATCCGCGCCGATCTAAATGTAACCAGATCCGACAGTAGCTGCTGCTGCTGCGGCGGCGGTCGTTTTGATTGTTCGCTGTACGACCCATTACAGTTCAGTCGCAGCAGATCGACGTCGCGCAAACGCGTGCTATAGCAATGGAACAGCCAACAAAGGGGACGGAGAACTATGGATTGAATGTGAGAAAATAGCTTTTGCGCCGCCGTTTGCTAATAACCCGTCCTTGCTAACGATCCCCCTCCCCCAAACTCCCGTTTCGAGTAAAACACAAGAACAGGGCAGATAGATTGGCAAACCGACAGACACTCTCAGGGCTAAAGCTATGGGAAAATATATTAAATAGCGTAAAACACACGCACACCGCACATCACGCCAGGACCAGCCGTCAACGATATCCCCTCTTCGAATTTCTTAAAGCTCCTATGGCTCCTTGCTTACCACTGTGACCGACCGATCAAAAAGCCAATCGACGTGCATCATTGTGCTTCAAGTGATGAATTTCTTGAAAAATTCTCTCTCCTTTCCAATCTATACGTAATTCGAATGTGTATACTTTCGACGGTGCGAGATGATGGTTACGCTGTGCTCGTCTCATGCTAGATGATTAAAATACAAATTTGATTCGTTGCCACAATGTGATCGGTTACCCGGAGCGCGAAAAGGCATGCGATCACATGCTTAAATTGATCGACTGTTTCTACATAAATTACAATATATGGGCACCGTAGCTTAATTCGGCGGTAAAGAAGAACGAGAAAATTGCGTTGGGCTGCCGAGATTATTATTATTATTATTAGTTGTTGTGAATACAGGACTAATAATCGTAATAATCGACGTTAGGGCTCTGCACAACGACACCATAGGGCGCCATAGATAGAGACACAGGCATTTCTAATCTGTCAAGAATATAGTTATCACAGTTGTTCGATGAATAATCGACAACTATTGAGGACCATGGTTCAGTTTGGTTCGGATTATGACACATTTTCGATAGAGGTTTTGCGGAGGGTGAATCTACAGCGGCCCTTCGTAAAATATCAAAGAGCACTCGAGAGGTTAAGAAACTGTTTTCTGTTAGAATTTTAGTTTCACCCCCCAGCATTTTTCCTATAAAACTGTTTATGGTACTTATTAAGGCATTAGTTCGAGCCATGATGGAACGAAATATCTATTCCATTTTATTAGTAACTAGTAATAGTGAATCAGACACTGAATCACGTAATTTAAAAAATGGACAGAAGATGGCGGCAGGTTAGCGACAGTCAGATAACACGCTGTTGAAGTGTTACTATAGGTTATAGGGTTCGACTGTATCTTCTACTGCGAAGTCGATTCAGTAACAAATCATAGCCGTTAGCAAAGAAAGATAAAGGGACAATTTATGAGGGCTGATAGAGCCATATAGTATAATAGTCGTTGATTGCCGTTGAACGGTAATCAAACATTCGAAAGAAATCCAATAATAACTCACGAACTTTGCCTTTTGTCGTCGAATTGGTATTAAAAAAAAAGCCCAGATTTGCCCACCTTCACTGAACAGCACCCACAACAGTTAGCTACACAACAAGGCCCATGTGCTATACAGCTATGTGCATGTGCTGACCGTATGTGTTTCGACGTATGTAGGTGTGTATGTGTGAGAGTGTGTAGTCGCTCCTGGTGCTTCCGATGCTGCCCAGCGAGCCAGGGAAACAGATATCGACGATTCGACAGAGAGAGAGAGGGAGAGAAGCGCGCGATGGACTCCTCGCTCGGAGTGTCGGTTGCTTTGGTTGATCCTAAACTAGTCCTCCTGCTGCTGCTGTTGCTACTACTGCTAGTCGCTGTTGACGGGATGGGTGCCAAGCGTTGCCGGTGACTCCAGCGACTCGTGCACCAAGCGCCAAAAGCTAAACGTGCCACAACGGCGCCATCCAGCGCTGATGGCGGTGGTAGTGGTACTGCTGCTGGTTTGCCCGTGAAAGTCATCGAGTCGCTCGAGGCATTCCCGAAGGAGGCCCTTCGAGCGGACGATCGAATGGGAGCTCCCCGGCTGAACGGCGGACCCCTATGAGCGAGCGGACGGTCAACGCTGCCACCACACAACAGGCGACAGAAGCACCACTGCCGCCAGCACCATGACGGCCACTACAGCAGCAGCAGCAACAGAACCGCTAACGGCGACGACGCTAAAGCGCGGATGGCAACGGCGACACAACAGCCAACCAGAACCACTGCAGCAACTAAGCAATGCTTTTCGATGGCAAAACCATCACATCACGTCACACACATACACATTAGATAGCTGTCTCCCTCCGGCCTCTTGCCTGGCTGCATGAGCTAGTCGGCTGCCAGCCAGCCAAGCAGGCTGATAGATAGAGAGAGAGTCAGATAGAAAGCAGCTCCACACCAAATACCACTCAAAAACGCTGGTAGAGAAAAAGCTTTTTGCTGCTGCTGCTGATGGCCGTCCGTCGTTTCTACCAAAGCCATTGACGCGATCAACAGAAAGAGAGAGAGCCAACGTCAAAGGGCCCAGAGCCAAGTACCAGAGCTGGACATAGAACCCAGACAGCGAAGCTGCTAGGAAGCATTGGGCGACCGACGACCAGACCGGTACACCGACGGACACGTTGTCATGACATAACAACTACATAATAATAATCATCATCGTCATCATCATTATCGTCTATAGCCTAAAAAATATGAAATCGAAATGGAATACCTTGATACTTGTCTATAATGTCCCAAAGGGTGTTGTGGACCCATAATACTATATCAAATTAACATACTATGAGAGTGCAATGTGATAGCACGTCCAGCATAAAATTCTTCATGGCGAACTCGATCATTCGATAATTTTGCTTGCTTTTACTCTCGCCCCCAGACTAAATATGTATGATAGAGAGGGATGAAGTATGTTCAACACGTTCGTAACAGCATAGTTTGGCACAGTTTGGGCAGCATGAAAATCCTGAGGGCATGCTGCTCTTAGACATAAATACGTTGTCGGCGAGGGGCACGCACTCGTGTAGATGTGCGCGTTTGGAGGAGCTGATCATTGCTGTTGGGACAGTGTGTCATGTCCCTTGTTCGATTCGGGAGCTCACAAGCGCGCGTAATGTTAAGGATGGCGAAAGTATATTTTCGACAAAGGTTAACGTTGTGGCAGCCCGCACTAGTGCATCGTCTTCTTCCTTCAGTTGCCGACCAACATGGGCAGGAACACACATGGGCACAACTTTAAGCCAAGCGAACTGCATCCTGTAGGACACTGGGCTCCTTTTTTTCGGTAGCGAAAGGCTGACATGGAGTTTGTCAGCGTCCGAGGATATCCTAGTAAGGCATGAAGCAGCCCATCTACTGTAGGCAAGGGTTTAAAGTTTGCACTACTTGTTGTCAAGGAGTAACGAGTCTATTAACATAAACGCCCGTGCAAAAGTTGGCTCTTGGAGTGCACTGTGATCCCAAATCACATGTGGCCAATATAGCCGAAAGGAATCCAACTAGAGTGGCGGCTCTTCGGGCCTGTGTTATTCCAAAAGAGACGTATCCTTTAGAGAATCACGTGTGATAGCTATCGCAAAGGTCGCTATCCGAAATATTGGAAACTGCTCTTACAGCAAAGGCGTTCCGTCGCTCAACGAGCGGAGGTAGGTCAGCCAACAGATGGAGCGTGCTTTGGTTGTGGAAATCCAAACAAAGTGGGGCCCCCGGGGCCTGCGCCATCCTTACGGTGGGGACGTAGCTCCAGAGAACCACGTGCGATAACTGCGGCGAAGGTGGTTACGTTGAAACCTCGAACGCTGCTCTCACAGCCAACAGCGAACCATCCCAAGGATGATCTACCCGAAATTCGCACAGCAAATTCCCGTACAGCAAGAAAGAGCTCGAAGAAGTACAATATATAACTTGCAAAAAATAACAAAAAGTGCAAGAAAAATTTATAGTGAATTCTTCGGGCGACCAGAGGAAGTATGCTAGCGGAGCGTTCCGGATTTGAACTTAAGTACACACCTAATGAATTATTAATTATGACAGCAAATTGGTACTAAGTGTCAGCAGTTCCTTACGCAATCGTTGGGTCATCTCTGTCGGATGGATTACAATCGCCAATATTGTAATAAGTGAACACTACTTCGCTCCATGTGTTCCGTGTATGGTAGCGGTCCATTGTATCAATTCCAAATCTGTACTTGGCGTTCGGGGGATGGCGTATCGACATACCGGCGACATTGTCAAATTTCAGAGAGCTGTTTTTGATTTCACCTGTTAAAGGCCCCAAGAATGGCCAAACATGAAGGTCACTATAGCCTTTTTTAACATAATTTTTATGAGAGGATACCTTTAAGATAAATTAAGTGCTTACTAAATACGAATGCAGACTTGACAATACGGATGGGTAACTTAAGCTTTTCTAGTTAAAAGCAGATTCGAGAGCGTGGAAACGAACAGAACATGGTCAGATATCGTCATATGAAAACAATTTCAGCTTTCGAGTCCACGTGGGATCGCACGTGCATCAGTATTTTTTCTCTCTGCGAAATGATCACATGAACGTAGCGTCACCATAATATATATTAATATATATACATATGTATTTCAAACGAACGGGTTTGTTATTGCTAGCTTGCATTGTAGCTCGTGTTCTTGATGTCGTTCGTCATGTCGTGCAACGTCACCACCATCACCGAGCAGCAACTGAAGACGGCAACAGTCCCCGTGTTAACCTACTCGCCGGACAGACACTAGACGAGACAGACCAGTACAGATATACAGACATAGCTACAGATCGACTGAGTTACTTCAGCTGTGAGATCTGTCTGCGTTTGTGTGTGTGTGTTGGTTACAGCAGACCGCAGCTGTCGCAACCAATGCCAAATACTGTTAGTTGTATCTGTGTATAGTGTACCTGTCGGTCGGTAACTCAGTAAGTCTGCCTATCACATGCCTGTTAAGCCAAAATGCGGCGGATGCCGCTGTGTTGTCGACTGACAGACACATCTGTCTCGCCCCGTTGGGCACAAGTCAACCCGCACCGCGCACACAACACGGCGTGCTTTGTCGGGTCGGGTAGGGTCGCCTTGTTTCCACAATCAGCTCAACCGTTTCCCGCGGTAAACTAAACGTGTGACTCAGTGCCCCGTTGGAGTGCGCAAAATCTACATCCATATTGCATAGAAATATATACAATTATATTTATATATATATATATATATATGCACAACTAGTAGCGAAATATGCCCTATGCCGCAAGGGCAATTAAAATTGCACATTATCAAAAAGCCTCAGCTATATTAGAATCGGTTTGCAGCTGCAACTGGAAAATGTTTTGTGGTATAGATAGCATTTATGCTTAGATAGATATTATGCTCGGTCTCCTTCAAAAGGTACAAACCCTTAGTTCCTTACAAATACCGCTCTGAAAAATAGAAAATCTATCGATCCAGCCGGTTGGAATCGAGTCATTGAAAACACCCAGCAAATGGCTGGCTACATCGCCCTCACAACGACATAACCCCTTCATGAAGGCGTGAAGATGTGTTCTAAATTGTACAGTGATGACCCTACGAAGGGTGACCATTATGATTAATCGCATCCAGAATCATTCCAAACGACGCCAACACGTCAGGGGATCGGAAGAGACTATTGTTACTTATCATTACTTACCGACGGAATGGCCAAGATCAGGTCCTCCCGCTGTTCGTCGGTAAGAATCAAACTCTGGCGATTCATTTTGGACGTTCTACTTCAACGATCGGGTGCAGGACACACACACACACAGACACAATAACACACAACAAATTTACTCTCGACGTTATTGTTTCTTTGTATTTTCTGCTTGGCTCGGCTCCGGTGTACTCGGGTTGGGTTGGAAGATCAGCACAATTATCACACGTTCTCTCAGTGTGTGCGTGTGTGTATGTGTGCGATACTCTTTCGTCAACTTGCAGGACACCTGCACAGGCGGCAGTCTCGAAGAACGCGACTAGGAGGGGAGCTCGTGGGGGTTGAGCTCGACGACACCGATAGAGACGATGGCCACTACGGTGGAAGCTAGTGATGAAGGAAGGGAAAACAGGCACAAAACAGTCAAACGTACAACACGCACGAAGAGAGCTTCCACGCCGCTAACACGGCAGGTACAACACTACGATGGGCAATGAACACGACCCAGCACGACTCGGCGACGATACACGAGATGAAACAGCTCTCGCTCTCTCTCTCACTTACTTTCTCTCCCTCTGTGACGGTCTGCACACAGCGCCGGACTTTCAATCGATCGATCGCCGACAACGACGAATGATTAGAAAAAAAAGAGGACGAAGGTGACAACGACGAGAAGAAGAAGAGCTGAATAGCGTCGTCGTTATTAAGTACTAGTATTTGTATCGTAGTTGTTGTTGTTGTTGCTGCTGCTGCTGCTGTTGTTGTTGTTGCAGTAGTCGTCTCCACGATCGACGTCGCCGCAGTACAACAGCACCGCACCGCTCCAGGCGCAATAATAATGAGCCAGACAGGCAGACAGACAGCAGCCCGAATAGAGGCGCAACAACCACAGCAGTGGTGGCGGCGGCGGCGGCGGCGGCGGCGGCGGTAGTAGCTGCAGCAGAAGCACTACAGCAGCAGTAGTTGTAGCAAAGGAGTCGCGATCAGGAATAACAGCAGCCGCAGCAGCAGTGTAGAAGTTACTCTATCAGTCTGTCTATATGTGTATCCGTCCGTCCGTCCGTCAGTGCCAGTCGACAGTTGCAGCCACCGCGGCCACTCCGCAACGCAATGTGTGGTGAGTTCCTCTGGCGACGTCTTTCTTCATCACTATTTACATGTCCAACGGGGTCGACATCAGCGCCATCTGGCCATTCATGCCTAAAGATGAATAATACAACCGCGCTGCTGATGTACACTGGGTTCTACCGGATACAAATGTTCGCGGTTTTTGGCACCTGACAGATGCAGACGGGGCGCTGTAAGCCTCGTTTGTAATCATAGATGGCTTACAACGAACAGCGAGCAGGTATTGAGCTGTGCGTACTACAGAATTTTTGAACTCATGAAATAGAATCATTTCCGAGAAAGCAAAATGCGAGAAATGTATTTGATCATTGGTCAGTTAGCGCGTTGGAGGTATCTATGCGGCGACGACAACAGCAACAAAAACTCATGATTCAGTAACGTTACTTTAATCATCAACCGTCGGTATTAGAGGAGGATAGCAATACTTCTAATGAAGGTTTATCGAGAGCGTTCAGTTGAATTAGCGGCTTGCGCTGAGATAATGATCCTGTGTGTGTGTCCCCGTGTGTCTATTATACCTGATGAGTTCTAATAATTGTAATAAGAATAGCATCCTGAATGCTACATACATTCGTTGTCGATTGACAATATTACAATGTCACATTGTTTGCATCGTTGGCTGTCTATTTGAGCCTCATTTGGCTGTATAGTTTAGTAATTGCTGGTGACAGCCCACGACTACTGACCCGATGTTGAACATCTTTAATTTCGCAACTCAATGTGGAACGGAAACGAACCTCATTATTACGACCTATAATGTATTTGCTAGAACTGTAGAAGGAGGAGCAGCAACAAAAACCTCAATAAGAATGTTACCTAACTGACACTTCACAAATCGGTTAGAACAGATGTTCAAAGAGAACGACAATGTATTAATAAAATAGACGACGTCATTACAATGGCAAAACATAACATCTCCTTCACACAGAAGGTATATCCTCGTCATTTTCTCTATTTTTAGTTCATATGAATTTACTAACTTAAGAGGTTTTAAGTTACTCTGAAAAATCCTGTACAAGGAAAACGTTCGTTGCAGACGACAAAAAATTACCCCTTGCCGCCCCAAACTGGTGCGGCATGTGATTAGCCGCTCGCTCGCCAGCTGCTAACGTACGGTCGCAGGAGACTATGCTAATGCAATGTCTAGACAACATAAGGAAGAGAGCGCTTCCCCTTTGTATTTCTATTATTATTATTGTTGTTGTGGTCGGTAGTGGCGAACTAATAGTGAACACTGCCTAGTGTTGTTTTGGTGCGTATGTGTAATGTTTCTATCTATATATTAATCGTCATCCGATTGATGTATGCTCTCATGTAATATATACATGTATATGTGCGTTGATGTGTGTGTTGTGCGAGTGGGTGGATTGATGACGATAAGTCATTACCTCGTTATTTAGCCATCTCGTTTATTATCCTGCCTCCTCAGTTGTTCCATTTCATCGATTGTTCGTGTACAATTCGGTGCCTGGTTATGTCTGCAAGCGGAGGAGTCTCTCGGTTGGACTGCCCGTTGATCCTCGAGATATGGTGACCGTTTAGGCCGCTTTCAGTAGCGGTATTATTGTCGCTCGGAGCGGCGCCAACATCACCAGCACCACCACAAACTACAACGCTATTATCGTCGACGTTCTCTTCCCTGGGCGATCATCGTCGTTGTCGTCGTTGTTACATCGATTTTACCTGTCTCGTTGCAATCCCTTGACTTGACCCAATCCCAGGAAGTCCGAACATGGACTACTGTCAATGTCTCGCAACGCGCAACCGACAAATCATGTGAGTGGCTGTAGTAAATGATTATAAAATCCTCTTATTGTATGTTGTTGCAATAGTGTCAGTGTGGGTATGGTAGCTGTGCGCCAGTTGTTGTTAATGGTAGCAATTATTATCAAGCAGTATTGTTGTTGGCGTAACAATTCGAGTGAGATTCTCGAGAAATTTGCACTCGGTACGGGGTTCATTACTGTTAGGTGTAATAATGATTGTCATAATGAATATTATTATTACCATTAGATGGTAATAACAACATTAGAACAGTGTAGCGCACTGAGTTTTTGACAGCAACCTGAATAAGACCTGAACAGGTGTGTGTTCTATCTGCGAACGGTAATGCACTCCGTCACTGTGACGACGACAACGAAAACTGCTACGGGATTCCGTTGCTGCTGCTGGTACTACTATCACAACGATTATAATTATAGTGGATGATAATTGCTAGGCTGTATTTGTTTCTATTGAGACGGTCTTGCTCTCTGGCGTCCTGCCTGATTATTATACCTGTCATACAGAGCCCTCTGAATAGCTGTGACCTTACGTAATCGGCACATTGAGTATGCGAGCTCGTTGCGCGATGAATTGCCGCTAGCAACTAGCGTCCAGCGATCACCGTAGTTGTCGCCACCAGAATCTACCACCGACAGTAGAGTGGGATAGAGAACTGAGTACTGACGGTGGCAGGGGTGTGAACGAGTCGAGTCGATGAATAATCCGACTATTTGTTGCTCCACAAAGCTCCACAACGACCATCAATCAATAATAATAATAATAGCAGCCTATTGAACAGTGTCAATAAGGGAGCTATGGACATGGCTGTTTATGTTATGTATATGTATATATATATATATATACTCGCAATACTTGATGGTTGCTATGGTCTGTTAGTGATTTTGATAATGCCCTGCAGTAAAAAGTAGTTCGATTTTAGACTATAATAGGGCGGCTTTCTCCATCGAAATAGGGGCAAGATAGCTTTATTAGCGTTTATTCGCTTCACTGATGAGTATGAGATCGTTATCGAATCATATACACTGATTGGGTAGCTGGAGATCCTCCGCACAATGAATTGCATAGACAACATCATCCGTGCGTTGTAAAATTTAAATGCGCAAAAATTCCAGAGATAAAAATGAAAAGTCTTCGCTCGAAAAAGACGCACACGATTCATATGACAAGAAGATTAATAAAGGCAGCTTTGCTATTTCCTAAAACCCTTAACATAATGACTTAGTAATTACTGGCTTAAACTTTGATTCATGCAGGGGCTAGTCAGAAACCTGTAGAGGCAGAGCAGCAAGGAATTTTAATAATGGGTATGTGAAGGGATGAATTGCCATCCATTTGGTTGTTTTCTAATCCCTTTCTAGATCTAGTAGTGTCAAGTTCATAAATAAGAACACAAACTCATTCATCACTTTCTTTTCTGATCTAAGTGGCTTTGACACTTGAGATTAAATTATGACGATGTTAATTCTGGACATCCGTACAACAAAATACTGGAAAACCACCCACCTATCGTCTACTTACGCAATCTTATCACTATTAAAAATAATCTATCCCTAATAAAATTAGAACCTTCATTGTTAACCTCATAGAACCTTCATTATTAACGTGCCAAAATATCTCTCAAGACCTCATAAGCCTCACTCTCCAAGTACTTTGTTTTTCTGTTAAAATTATCATGATGACAAAATTAGTTATGTTAACCAGTACATTTATATAATCCTATAGTTGATGGAGACCCTGGATCGCAAATCGGGTTTCTGTATTATCCCGACACATTAGGCAGACCATGAATGTATAACTGCTACAGCATTACAGCTGTCGGATATAGTATGCTACGAAAAAGTATTTATCATATAACAACATGGACGTGGCTTTCTCAACTTGGCGCCATCATGGAAAGCACGGCAACAAAGTTTTGAGTGTTGACACCACTCCTGAAAGACGAGTTGCTGGTGACCTGTGCGTGGTTGGGCGCGACGCTCACTTGGAGTTGAGTGTGTTCGACGTATAGCTGATAAAATAGTTTAGGGGTGAAACTCCAGTACCGGTAGTTCTGGTGTTCATATTGAGTTTATATTCGTCCTGTGTGCGAAGAAGTCCCATCGCAGACTTGATGATGGCCTTGCTCGCCTGGTCATACTATTAAAGCCTACTATTATGACGCTCTCACTCTGAAACGTAGATTTATATATATATATATATATATATATATTTTTTTTTTAAATTTAATTTCTGCTTTTCACAGATTTTACACTTGTTTTGCTTACCTTAATTGTTAGATAGGTAGATCGTTGTCACAACGTGTTGTTAATGTACAGCAAGTACAATCTGATGAAATCTGAAAGGCCATTTTATGAAAGACTATATTTTCTTCGTCATTAAATTAGCCCTCATCAGTGTCGTCATGCCTCATGGTGGTCGTCTATTGCTCTTCCCGGAGAGGGGATTCGAATCCCGAGATGAGGCAAAAATTCGTGAGTCGTTATATTTTTCAATTTCTTATGAATTTATGCGTGTCTATTCATTCGAATTTATACTTGCGTATGGATTAAATGAAACAGAACAGATACACAGAACGATGATTAGCTTGACGATTCTGTCAATATATTACTAGGTGAGTCGTATGGTTGGTGAGCTCGCTATTTAATTAGCTAGTTAGTTAGAGTAGCGTAAGGCAGAACCAGATCACTGTTGCCGGGCCTGGTTAGCGGCCTGTCACGGGTCCCTCTCCTACCCGCTGGCCCAACTTCTCACCTGCGACGGACAATTCCAACAATACCGTCACAAGATCGGCAAGGCGGCGTGCCCAAAGTGTACGCTATGCACCTTGGGAGTCGCCGACACGGCGCGGCACACCTTCGAGGCATGCCCTCGTCTCGAAAACCACCGGCGAGACCTTGCGGCCAGAGTCGTGCGGCCCGTCCCGATTTCGTACGAGGATATGGCCGCCATAATGATGAGAGACAGAGAGGGATGGGCCAACATCCGAAGGTATGCCGAGGCGGTGCTCAAGGACAAGCAAGAACTAGAGCGGCAGAGCGGAAGTGAGTGACGATCTCGAAGGGTGTCAAGCTTTGGGTGTAGGGACAGAACATTTTCAGGGCCTCCATGAGTGTATGCCGGATTGCGGCGATTTTCCAGGGGCTCCCTCCGACCTGGAGGAGGCGTGGGAAAAGCGGGGTAGGTATTCCGTCTTTCCTCGTAGAAAGAAAGAAAAAAAGCAGAACCCGGTCAAGTATGTTGACATTCCTGCTTTGCAGGCCGCTTTGACTACACCGAAGGTATGGATAAACTTGTCCAATTATTATTCTGCTAAATATCAATATTAATAATAATTATTAGTATCATCATATTTACGATGCGTACCTAAAATATATGAATATTATTATTATATGAATATTATTATTATATATTTTAGGTGTATGTGCAAAATGTATGAGAAAACTTTCACATTACCTTTTTCTTCGTTGGCTTGATTGGGCCAAAAAGCTCACGGCAGGTCGGGTATCCTGTGGTTTTGCAGGCGGGTGTTCAGATGATATGGTGTAAAGTATTTGTCTCGACAGTCAGCCGATAAATGAAAGGGTCCATCGTCGCACTTAGATAATGAAACGACTCAATGAGAACGATCATTAAAGATCTCGCTGATGAGTTAACTATTTTAGGGCGATAAACATTAACAATACGTCGGTTTATGAAATCTCACGTCCTGCCATACTGTAGTAGTCTGCTTCAAAGAAAACTAATTATGGGACACACAACTTTTTTTTTTGCTTAATGAAATAATCATCAAGGACCATTTTATGGATGTTTTTTTTAATATAAATTAACGGACTATTCTGAACGATTGTATAGCCTCCAGGAGATAACCAGCAATAAATGTGTTAAGCACTGTTTGAATATATTATATTTTAATGCTTTCCTACAACTTTTATTTGCTTAATACTTGCTGTGATATTAGATAGGATGATATTTTAATATTTTGATACTTATTATGGATTTATTCTATACAATCCCGTTAGTGACCAACACCTCATTTCTAACAAGTTGGCTGCCGGCGTAGTTCAGTTACCGCGGAAAACCGGGCTTCCAAAAGGAATCTGATTGAAATTCCCACGCGAAACAATTCGTAGATAAAGAGTCATGCAAACCTTTGGTTTTTGGCTCAAAAAATTTCAATAAACCAATAACAAAAATTTAATAAACGCTCTCCTAGGGTAAAAATAGGATTGTCTTTACAAAGTCAAATCAAGAGAAGGATCAAATCAAGAGAAATAGATGGGAAGCATTATCTCCTTATTATTTTGTGAACTGCGTGTGAATCACCATGATCTCTTTGATCTATGTGTTTCAACTGGAAACCCCTCGGCGAAATGCTTCCTATTCGGAGAGGTTCTCTTACCATGAATAGTGTCCATCATATGTCATGGGAGGTAGTGGTATTGGATTAAATTAAGCTGTTGGCCTATCTGTGCTGGCTGGTGTATACACACGCACATGACCATGCGGCAGGCATTCACTCTTCTAGATAAAACTCTCAACTGCCCTCCCAACAGTATAGAAATGGAGGGTATTGTTGAACTGCAGCACAGGCTATAGCTTGGCATTTATAAGTAATTAACTTGGCTGGTTAGTACTGTGTACCGAGGACGGCCACTCACGGCAACGGCCGCACACCATATTTAATATTTGCTGTATTTTCATATTGTTAAGGCCGACGAGTCCGGCATGCTCGAATGTGCACACAAGTTGTTGCAGATTTAAGCTCTGTTGTTTTGCTTCTAGCAGCTGACCTCAATAGCAATTTCGTCTATCGCAAAAATGCAAACCAAAATTGCTTAATTTGACAATTGTCGATTATATATACTGATTATGTTACCGCGTCATTTAATGAGCTGTGCGTACCGGTAATGCTGAGCAGTGCGCGCAAGCATGAACTGTATTTCCTGAATATACGTTTCTTTTTTGGCTGTTATGAGAATTGTCGACAACGCTTCTTCGAGGCAGACACTGACCAATGGACCATGTCTCCCTCGGTGGAGTCATGCCCACAATGATATCGGTAAATATAGCGCTAACTGATGCCGAATGACGGCACTTGTGGGGAGTCTTGAACATCGGAAAAACGCTGCTGTATAATAGAGGTATTCTTTAGAATGGCGTACTCGCTGAACGATTATGCTCATGAAATTATCTCAGATCGTACTTTCAACTCTTCCGTTTTACGAGGCAAAGACGAATACATGTCATGTTAGTTCGAAAATAAGAGGATTTGAAGGCGTTCCTTTGTTAAGTGGTGAAAACACCTAAAAAAAAAATATATATATATATATAAAGTACGAAGCTTTGCCCGATCTGTTTAAAATAAAGGCTGGGTCATAATGTAAAAAAGGCATTTTTATCAAACGATACGGATCATCCTCTAATCGATTTGATGCTCTTTAATGCCAACGGGCTGGTTATTGATTTTTGACTACTAAGGCTAGAGAACCACGTCTAGGCTCTAAATAATCCTAATTCAGTGAGGTCGTGTCCGCCCTGCGTGGATTTTGTAACGTAATAATGGGAATTATTCTAACTAACATCCGTTTGCGTAAGTTATTTGATTGCACTTAATCTACGAACTTCACTCACGATGTAAAACGATTCTTAAGTGAAGGTACATTTTTTTTAAAGTGCTCGCTGCTCGCGTCATTTTCCATAATTATTGACGATGAATGTGACGGCTCATTTATGGCAGAAAGTAGATATTGGTTCCGAATTTAACTACTGTTAAGAATCTAGTGAAGTGGATCACACTTGTGACTTGTCAACGTGCTACCAAATCGTGGGTGAACTTCTCTTTTTATTTTAATGGCTGTATACCAAGAAACGATGAGACGTGCGTTTATCTGTATTTGAACTCGATTAAATTATCTAATCGCGGTGTATGCTTTACGAGATTATTTGGTGATCCAGTTCTCGTTATCAGCAATATATTGTCGCCAGACGACCTTTTTGACAGGCTTACGTGGAAATATCCTTTCCGAACATATGCACCTTAAGTTGTACTTTTCATATCATCATTCTATTTATCATCAAACGAATCTCATAAATATTGTATCACCATCTCCTGCTCTACCCAATCGAGGAACGACGAAGTCCATTCCGCGACTACGCATCGTGTGCCAGCCACGTATCATCTTAGATAATGATACGATCGCTCGATTAACTCGTTTTACGACCAAAAATAACTCTAGCGATTTATTCCGCTTGTATGATTTATTGATTTGAGACAACTTTTAGACTGATATGCTCCAGCTACCTTAGCCCAACAATTTGCGGCCATGGATTAGTATTTGAGTAACAGTGGTTTTCGTGTTCACAATATCACTCAAATATCTTCCATATTTATCTATTACGAGTTTGTGGTGGGTACATTACACCAGTCAGCACAATTAAATGTTCTCGGATCACTTTGACATTTTGTATTCACTACACGATGGGGGTATGATTATTTCAACCGGTTATCTTTCCCGTTATAAGACGTACGCCTAAGGTATAATTTAGCACAGAGCATCCTGTGGCTGCTTCATAATCCGTGTGTGAAGCTTTGACAAAGCGCATCATGGATGCCTGTTAAAACATGTGGGTGATCAAAGATTTTGGGTGTCAACAAGGGGGAAATATCAGACGTTTATGCCGCTGAGAAATGTCGACCTAAGATGAGCGAAACGAGAAGTTGAATGGGAAATGGTGTACTCACACCGAATGGGATCTAACCAGCGAGTGACTCCGTGTGCAGCAGTAGTTCAACGGCAGTACGGCAGGCGATATCATTGTGGCGGCAGAGCTCAGAAAGCTCACGGACCCCTTGATGTTTGGCGGTCTATAGTAGGTAGTCGAAGAAAATGCAAGCCATGTACAATAGCTGTATCAAATGGTCAGTGGGTCTGTCGGACGCCGCCAGGACATTCTACTGCTATTTCCTCGATGCAACAGGCCTCAGATCTGAAACTTTAGGTGTTTCTTCTACGAGAATATATCGGGCCCACTTTTGCTTTGTTTTTCAATAATTTCGTTCAACGTGGCAAGAATTCACAGATAATGAAAGATGGTAAAGAATCTCCAAAATCTCTCCAAAGCTTTCAGCAGCAGGATTTGAACCCAAACCCATATGTCCCTCCTATGAAGCAGTGAAAGACGTTTACCACTTGGCCATCTACGGTAAATTTCGGACGCTGCTTCCGCCGCCGCCGACATTTATTCGAGTTCATCTCGCCGGGTTAAGCCAGTCATTGCCACTGCGCTGTAAATGTCTGTTGCTTATTACGTGGGATCACACACTCCCTCTACCTCTCTCTCACCCTCTGTATACCAAAGTGGACGTAGATGACGCGCTCTCCAGCGGGCAAGCATGGCCCTCCAGTTGGCTTCATCATCCGCTTATTATCTAATCATCAGTTGGAGATCGCCGAGATGGAATGGAGCAACGGTAAAATGGCTGCCGGCCAGAATAGGCGAAACTTTAAAAAAGAGAAAAAAAAAATGGAATATCGCGAAATATATAGATAGACACCGATAGAGAAACTCAAAAAGAGAGTCAACGCGAATAGTGATGAAGAGAAGGTTTGCAGTACTTTGATACGCCGGGGTCACCACATCGCGTATTGAGGTGGTCATGTTGGTTTGTGTTGGCTTGAGACGCTTGGCTGGCTGAGCAAGACGCTTTTCTGCGAGATGGAAAGGCGAGAGTAATCCAGAGACAAGAAAGGCCACCACGGAGCCATAGATGAACGTGGTTTACGGTGACTGCTGACTGACAGCGTCAACTGCTGTTGCTGCTGCTGCAACAGGAAGCCATGACCATTGGCTCTCGAACGGCTTGTTGAAATTTTTACTTTGAGTGAATATAGCGAACCTTGTCATCAGCACGGCGACAGCAGCAGCGGTGGACGCACAGGAGAGCGCAATGCTGATAGCGCGATCCAGAAATAGATAGAGATAGATATCTAGGTCTGATTAACAAAGATTTGCATTATTATTATTATTATTAATTTTGTCTTGTACCTTATTATTTTAAATCTTTTTCAATGTTCTGGCGCCATGTGTTTCGTCTGGGAATGGAAATCAAATTCGGACTAAATAAGTGTAGAAACGCCGCATAATTAGTATTGGCGCATTGACGATTGAGGTTGACGTTTCGTCGGATCGATGATCGTATCCTATGGACTAGATACAAGATACAGATAGGTTTTTATTGGTCCGTTTTTTTAGTGTCCACAAATGAACCATTCATTAATAAAAACACTTAGATAGTAATTTATAATCTTCCGACGAACGAATTATTAAATATGAACAACGTATAACAAAAATACAGTACATGTTTTCTACCGCAGAATAATATCTCTATAGATTGTATATAGATAATGTATGTAATATATACCGTAGATTGCATCGTAGACCGACCATATGATAAAAACAGTTATTTGTGTACTTTATAAAAATTGCAACAATTGGCCCAAATGAACGTGTAGAATCTATTAATGGAATTAGTATTATGTATTATTAATTTTTTGTTACCGATACTGATATGGTGCATTTTGCAATACTCTTTACGTCAATTTGATTTTTTTGGCTTTTGCCATATCGAAATAGTGACAATAATAAGTATTTACTGGGTTTATTCCCATATATACGCATATGAGCCGAAAGGAAATACCTTACAGCGGTGTAAAATAACAATTATCGCTGAATGCACTGCTGAGACCCTAACCTCATATGTATGACATTACGTTTGGAGGCTTTGCGCTATTAACCCTAAAGGAAAACATTTGGTCCACCGTGTGGTTTACGTACGCCAGAACCAGTACCTCGAACAATGGAACGAATAGGTGCAAGTTTTGAATACTGAGATGTTCATACCCGTATCTATAGATGGCATTCGATTAGATCAGGGATTCGTTTTGAATATTCGAAACATTTACACAACCGGAACTAACAGTTACTAACTGACTAACTCACTAACTAAATCTAGTTTAATACCCCACGTGTTCAATAAGGATCCATACGTGGTGTTTGGCATTCGAGCTAGATATCGTATGGTTAAAAACTATAGTTAATTTAGATCATATACTCTAAAAATATATTTCTTTTTGGACCATGTGCTATATTAATACCCTGGCAATAATTTACATTATTTCGTTTAATTTGTGAATGTGTTGCTTCACAGAGACAACCCGGTGGTTACTAGGTGTTCCGTTGTTCTATAACAACGGCCCTAAGCGTCCTCGTGGGGGTAGCCGAGCTCTCGGGTTTGACGTACCTGCGGCAAAACGTACGGACGAGGAACGGCGACCTGGTACGAGGGGGTTTAGGATTGGAGGAGATATAGAGAGAGCCCCAGTTGGATTCTTTGTCGCGGTATACAAGCGAGGTGTCTTGACATTGGCCTTACGGTAACAGTGAAGGCGTTCATTTGTGCCACGTAATACCTCCGTCATGGCGACTCTGGGACACAACGCTTGGCACATGGATGACATCGATGACGCATTAGCAGCTGATTTTGATGGGTCCTTATCGGGACTCGGCATCGAGCTTGGGACCGCTTCGTTCAATATGAGCGAAACACTTCTCGCTCTGCCTTCAATTAAAGGTATGATTCAATATGATATGATTGATTGCTTGATTGCTCCAGGTGTTTTCGTGCATGTCCACCCCTTTATTGCTGTAACAACCTGCTCGAAATGTGAGCGGTGCTGTCGATGTAGCATAGAGCAAAACGGAAGCGATTTATATTTCTAAAATGTGTGATCCCGCTCTGCTGATAGTGTAATCGAAACAGTCTCAAAGCTATATCCTGCTTCGAACAAATGTCAATTATGCGGTCCAACTAAGCTTTATCCATTGGATCGTCCCACTATACTGTATTTGCTGCTGATAACTTATGCTTTCTTATCGTACTTCCGTATGTGTGTGTGTTGCCTTCATTGTGTCCCTCGTATCCCCCTCCCCGTATCCCTCACTCTTGTTGTGTACTAACAGATTTCGTATGCCGATCCTTGTTGTTCCTTTCCGACGCTTGTGGTGGCTCCTCCAAATTGACGGTCGGCAATCCGGTGTGTCCAACGCAGATGAATCGGTTTCAGGTGGCCACCCGCAGTCAGTGCACGCTCATCAGGCTGCTGCAGCAGCTGCTGCTCAGGCAGCACAGAGTCGAATCAAAAAGAACCGTCCGCTGCAGGCCGAGGAGGAAGCGGCGCCGACAACGATCAAGCGATTCTGTAACGATCCCAGCCAGCAGGTGTCTTCATCCGGTACGTCACCAGGCTGTAGCGGCAATCAGAAGCACTCGAGTTCCGCTCCTGATCTGCGTCACTGCGCGAACGATACGGGCATTTTGATACTGCAATCGACACTGCCAGGTCCCCCTGTTTCGCCGTCAGGCGCGTCAACCTGCCTCGGTTCCGGACCGATTGCAGGCTGTCAACCAATGTTTCAATGCGTCCTTGGAGCGGCAACATCGATCGCGACGAAGGTGAACGAACGCACCATGACCTACCTCAACCAAGGCCAGTCGTACGAAATCAAACTCAAGAAGCTCGGCGACCTCACGGAGATGCAGGGCAAGCTGCTGAAGAGCGTCGTTCGAGTGGGCTTCCAGGAGCGACGGCTGCAATATATGGAGAAGGAACAGATGGAGCAATGGGCGACACAGCATCCACAGGAGCGTGTCCTCGACGTCGACATCCCTCTCAGTTATGGAGTGTTCGACGTCGTCAGCTATCCTAAGCTCATCAATGCCTTCGAGTTTGTCTGGGAGCCTACAAAGGAGACGGGCGTCTTTGTGCGCCTCAACTGTATCAGTACCGAGTTTACCCCGAAAAAGCACGGTGGCGAGAAGGGTGTGCCATTCCGACTCGTCGTTGAGACCTATTCAACAGACGGAGGCAATTTGATTCAAGGGAAGCTACACAGCGCCTCATGCCAGGTCAAAGTGTTCAAGCCGAAAGGTGCCGACCGCAAGCACAAGACCGACCGTGAAAAGATGTCGAAGCGACCCATTGCTGAGCAAGAACTCTACCAGCCTAGCTTCGATTGCACATTTTTCACCGAGTGCACCCAGCAAGCTGCATATTCACAGCAGAGTCCAGCTGAAACGCCAACCAAGATACAGCCAGGTGGACCCGGCAGCGTCGGCAGTATCTCAAACAGCGGAAGCTGCACTGGTGGCAGCGCTGGGACTAGTGCCTGCGCTGGTGGAGGCGGTGGTCCTGGCAGTACAGGCGGTGGCGGATCAGCTGCTATGACACCCACCTATCCGCCGAGTCCTCCGGAACCTCAGATTGCCGCGCCAGTCACGCCTCTCGGTATCATTTCCCAGCGTGTCAGCATTTCACCCTCGACGAGCATCACCGGCTCCGATTCGGACGAGACAGCTCCACTCACAAGTGAGGCCTCTCCTCAGGAGACAGCGGAATGGCTTCGTAGCAACCGTTTCTCGAACGCGTCACAACAGCTGGGAAGCTTCTCGGGGGCGGACCTGTTACGGCTGAACAAGAACGATCTTATCACGATTTGCGGGGTGGCTGAAGGTATCCGATTGTACAATCTATTGCACGCGAAGGCAATTCGACCAGCGCTGACGTTGTATATGGGCAATACATTAGACGATCCGTTCGTGCCACTGTTCCTTGAGAAGGCCACAGCATATCAGCTCAAGTCCGCGATCTCATCGGCCATGTGCGTTCCATGCGATTTACTCTTCCTTAAGGGACCGGGAGGTATTCGGGTGTCGGTGACCGATGAACTTGTGCGAAATCTCAGCGATGAGACAGCCTACCTACTCGAGGTTCATGATAACGTACTTTTGATGACGCCCGCACGAATAGAGGCCGCTGGAACAACTCAACAGGGTTCGACAGACCTGTAGATGATTGGGACCGCATATACATACATTATACATAAATATATATATATACATATATAAAAAAGATTTATATAAAATATATACATAACTAAATAAAGGACGCCCAGCGTGGCCGTTGGGTTATAATATTAGCTGATGTGCACGTATCCACAGGGGTTCGACGGGACGATTACTTGTTGTGTGAGAAAGCGACGAATATAATCACAATTTTTGTGTACCTTAATGATTTTTATGTAGCATAGAGCTGGGGAGACATTAAAAAGACTTGGATGAACAAATACAGAAAAAAATAAACCAAAATAAAGAGGCAAATGGGGCGCAGATATAGACATTTCATAATAAGGTACTAATTGTAACTACATATATATATATATATATATATATTATTTAATAAGAAGAAGCAGAACCTAACAGTCAAATGTCGCCAAGGTGGTGACGCGCAATTTCCTGCGGTGGTTTCATGAAAAAGAAGAGTGCAAAAATCGGAACGTGCGCACGGTGGTGTTCACCGGTGCGCCGTTATGTACCGCGGGGTCTGGATACTTGCAATGGTTTTCTATAGATAAAAGACAGAACGCTGATTGGATCAGGTCAACAATTACGATGACACGAGGCCACTTCATAGCGTAGTTGGATCAATCCATCCCTGTGTCTGTGGCCACAGTTGTGCGAATGGAAAATAAAAGAAATCTATATATTTTGTTATCGTTGTATCATATGAGTGTTTTTCATTTGTGATATAGAGCGACCTCTATCAATTCAGCGATATATGATAAATGTTTAGGAAATCAAATGGGAAAATCACCTCTTAAATGCATCTCTACTGCATATGTGGATTGAAGAAGACACTGTTGCCTTATATCGGGAGAACTTACGAGAGTCGCATGATCTGTATACATGGACGGATAGATGGATTAAGGTATAGATATATTGTGTCGACAGTAGTACGGTCTCTATACTCACATTGAACTGTTCTATACTCAGTCTACGCGAATATATCTAGCTGATACCTAGATAACAAAAGACAGATGTTCTTTTCTGAAAAAGAAGAATTTCGATTTATATATATATTTATATATATATATATATTAACTCAAGTTATACATTGTATGTACATAATAAATTAAGATAATAAACCCGTCGCGAAATGTCGCTGGCACAGCGACCTCTTTCCGCTATCGTCGTTCGCCTCATGACGATAGATCACCGTGTTACCGTAAGTACTCTGGTTATCCGACACTCGA
The DNA here is from genome assembly GCA_019614645.1 of Stratiolaelaps scimitus. Taxonomy (NCBI): domain Eukaryota; kingdom Metazoa; phylum Arthropoda; class Arachnida; order Mesostigmata; family Laelapidae; genus Stratiolaelaps; species Stratiolaelaps scimitus. Next base: position 2,006,791 of record JABWDB010000044.1, on the reverse strand, counting down.
TCGTAAAAGTTGCTAGTCAGCATGTCCTCGGAATAGTTACAACAATGGCACAACAATATCTGGCCACTTTCTCATTTTTGGACATTCACTTCTCCGTTGATCTAAGAGGTAGATGCCCGTTTACATTACGCGTGAGATGGGCGTGGTACATTTTAATTAGCAGTAACATGACAGTTGAAGCAGACCTGTACATAGATAGATTCATCCAGATGATGTAACACTAATGGTTGGTGGGATTTTGTGCAACACATTTGCTTGTCATCAGTCGTATTGTGTGTTCGAATCGATTCGGAAATTGTAAATGGTAATTGCAACTGCTCGTGTTCGATAGATCTCAATCCTCAAACATAATCGATTTCCTCCTCGGGTACGTTGTGCGATCGCCTGCGTCAAGTCTTCTATTTAATTCTCAATTACAATCTGTATTTTTGCGCGCATCAGAGAACGTATAGCGGCCTACGATTAATGAAGGCAAAGCATTTAGGACGATCTCCTCTTATTTCCTTGTTTAACCTGAACATATTCTACGCGTTGCGATATATTTGTTTGCTCTACCCATATTTCTTCTCTGCGGGAGGTTAGGTAGCACTGTGGTTTTCGTACGCAGCGAATGCAAAGCGTACCTATTTCCACATCATTCATAGCTGATGCAGCAATCATAACGATCAGAAACATCATTCTACTCGTATCTGACAGTTACTCTTTCGACCACAAAGACCTTTATCGTTGCATAGCCAATCAGCCGGCTAACGTTTTCACTGTACAAACATGGTTAACAACCGATCGTAACGGTCACTCATCAACACTCCTCTAAGCATCAATTCCAACTGAACGCTCTTCTAAGTACTTCGAAGTCACTTGGGATTCATTGTTCCATTAAATATCCTACGGCTCAACATCTTCTTTAGTTAATGTCGGCATTCTTGTGACTCACTCGTTCAATGTGCCCGATTCGATTCTGTTCAATCTTCATGCCGTCATTCATTCTTCAATTTGCTGCCAATGTCACGGAGTTGTATATATTTATTATACTCTCTCTCTCTCTCTCCTTCTGAGAATCAGCACATCGAAGAAAAGTGACATCGCATCCTTCATCAGTTACGCATCACGGTAACACCCGTATATATATATATATATATAGTATATTTCTTTCTCTATGTATGCATATATATTACATGTGTGAAACTCATGTTAGCTACCACATTTCAGTCAGTATATATTTATATATATATTGTCCCATTATTTTTGAGTCAACATCATCATCGGTCACATCCTCATTTCTATAATAATAATACTACTACTAAATCGATAAATTGGTTCCTATCGGGAGCTGTTGCCATTCGGTCAGCTCTACTGCGATTAGTATGACTACTATATCCGTTCGATAGGTTTTGCTACTTCTACAACATCAGTGTTGTAAGCGACGACACCATCGAAGCGGCGATCCAAATTAAGGAATTGAAATGAATGTCTTTTGTTGTTGTTGTTTTTTGTTATTTGTCCCCAAATATGATGAGTATTTATGGGAAAACCGAGTTACGTGCAAAGAGTGTTTGTATGAGAAATATGATAGTGATTACAGATAGCGGCATTCAATAAACTGGTCACAAATGAAAGACTACATAAACATAATAATGGCGGTTGCAGATACATTTGAGAGTGGGCTGGATATATCGCCCCTGCTGTTGTTGTTGCTCTCGAGGAATCGTCCATATATATATATATATATATATATATATATATATATATAATAGAATTATATGATGTCTACATTTCATCCACCTGTTCCATTGGAAGTTCATTCAATTTATGTCCGGTTCGTTCTCGAACACTAATTAATCGAAATATTACCAGGTTGTCTTTATATTATAAATATTCTAGGGGAATTCGAATGATCTGATTATAATAATAATAACACCGTAGAGTAGATCCCTCCTTATTAGAAACATGTGTAATCCCAAGTCGTCATCATATGTCACTCAGTTTATGGCAGTATAGAGATTCGGCCCAGTTCGGTTGAAACTGACCGAGTTGTTGATGCCGTGGACGGTGTTTCATCAGTGTGTGTGTGTATCCCTCACTTTGTGTGTATGTGTGTGTGTGTGAGTGTATACATATATATGAGAGTGGATTTGGCCTCTAATTTCCACAGATCAGTGGCAAACATTATGCACGTGACCGCTGGCTGGTTGTGAACAGCTAAACTACAACAATTTACAAATAGGCAGTATGAGGCAGAGAAGGTATTGTAGCGAATTAATGTTCAATAAATGAACGAAGTTGATAAGAATGAGACGTCTGGCCGTTGTCGTTCGGCCGCTGAATGAGAACACGATTATTGGTTGGATGTCGTTCCCACTCATATGTAACATTTGTCTCCAGATGTGAGCGTCTCGACCTCGATGTACTTGCTGAACTATAGTATCACATCTTCGCAGCTTCACCTGATACCGAACGAAGCGAGTTATTGTTTGTTCGACCCGTGTAACGTTGTCTGCCTGGGCAGGACCGAGGTTGCGAGCGGGAGTGTCTTCGAGTTCACGTGATTTAGTCTGGATTCGGCTAATCATTGATGTATGTATCAATTCTCTCTCTCTCTCTCTTACGCTCATTAACAATGAGGTGACGCTGGTGGTGATTAAGCGGTTATGTTGGGACTCTTGTTCTCGTGTGATTCAGTTAACGGGTGCACTATGACGCATATATCATATATTGTTTCGTTGATGATTAGCCATGGTGCTGAACCGCGAGATATGGGTGTGTTTCAAATAACGATAGACTGATGATCAATATTGTGATTGTGGTCCATAGCAAATTAATGACAAAGTGAATGAAATACGGAAATGACAGGCGGCTGTTGCAAAAGATGGTCGATTACAAACAGTAGCGTCGTATCACGGGAATTGTATGCGAGCAATTCGTGGAAATCAAAAACGTGAACAATATATATATATATATATATATATATATATATATATATATATAATAGGGAACTAAGCATTAAAAGCAAGTTCCATTGGGTTAGGTTCTCTCCATCGAAAATGACGGGAACAGCCCTTGAACGTGGTTCGTTCTTTTGATCACCCATAGGGTAAACGGTGGGGCTAAAAATGGTGGCTGGGATTGGGGTTGCCACTGTTTGTGTGCGTTGAATACAAACGGCACATGTGGGTACCGTCGCTACTGGAAGAGCAGTGCCTTCCCTCAGTATCATATCCCATCGTATATTGGATTCATCTTGATTCATACGTGGATAGTGTGACATGCATTGAGAACTCTTTGAAATGAACGGAATGAACGTAATGGAATTTCTTGTTATGTTTTTCTTTTAAACTCAAAAATAAAAAAGAATGGGGCACATTATTGGGCGGGGACTTAGACAAACTCCTCGCAACCTCAGACCTGTGTCCACAGGGTACCCGATGATGTTCGTCGTGTTTTCATTAATTCGTCCTCCAGAGTCGGCTGAATGTGCTGCTGCTGCTGCTGCTGGTGATTTGCATTATTATCATGGCTTTGGCTGTTTGTATCGGCAGGTGCGGCTCGTTCACCTCCAACGGCTCGCTGCTCATGTCCCTTAGGTATCAAAGTGGCTCCAAAGAGCCTTCCACTCGCGGTTTGCTGTCCGTTTGGCTGTTGAGCTCTTCGAATAACGGTCGCCTTGCCTACAAGTCGCCCTTCGAGCGATCCCATTGATTTGCTGCGTTCAAGACGACCAGGTGAGCTATCTGTCTGATTTCCACGACTCTGTAGTAGCGTGTCAATGTTCTGATAGATGTGTGAATCGAGAAGTTTCAGCTGCTGCTCAAACAAGGCGCCGACAACTTTATGGACGAGAACGTACTGATCACGCGTTTGAACCTGAAATGTAGAAGCTGCTATGTAAACGTGTTGACAGCGCTAACAGACGTGTTGATGAGAGCTCGAAACTCGATGTGAATGCCACTGTGATCATTAGTTGTATTCTTAATACTTGCATTCGGCCCTGATTTGCTGTGCAAGGTCACGGTCGAGACGCTAGTCGAATGCGTTCATCGCACACGCAGAATCGCGTTGACAATGCTGACCTATTATTTAGCAAGCTCAGCCTCAGATCTAAGCAAAAAGACAAAGACAAATAACACAAACCATTGCCACTCGTTGTTGACGCATCTCTTGGATAATCTTGAACAGGCTCAGGTTGCTGTTTAGCTTGCCATAACGAACGAGTCCATGGACGTAGTCGATGGCGCAGAACGTTCCTGTTCGACCGCAACCCGCTGAGCAATGCACGAGTACTGGAAGCGCCTCGCTCGGTTGGCAGTCGCGGACGAGTCGCACAAGTTCGATAATAGGCGATATAATCGCAGGTACTCCGTGGTCGGGCCAAGTTGTGTAGTGAAACTGGCGAATTGTTCTTGTCGTCTGACCGCAGCGAGCTCGGAGCGTCCGTACGAGAAAATCAGGGCAAACCTGCTTCCAACCTTCCAATGTCACTGACACATTGCCTACATCAACCACACAGAGAAAAATAGAGAGAGAGAGAGAGAGAGCGAATCACATAAATGATAAGCACATGTGATTCATTATGGTTATTCAAATATTTCGTGAAACATATTCCATGGTGGGACTATCTCTAATGAGTGATTAAAGTCAAAGTAGAAATATCAAAAATGAAAACCTTGCGGGTAAAGGACTTAGGTCCGCTTTCAGCAACTGGAGAAAATCTACTCTTTAGTATGTAAATAAATATATTGGTGTTAATGATTTCTCTCGAGCCTGGCGGGAAGAGCCTCTAGGTCCTACTTGTGTAGTTCTTAGGGAAATCCGACGGCATTGTGGTTTCTGAGATACCATCATTTGTTTAAATGGACTCAAGTTAATTTGCATGGAAGGCAGTAATGGCTATATGTTCTCGGAAAATCTGTACCCTTTGGTCCGTTTCAGCTAAAATATTTTAATCTTATGCTCTAATTAACGATACCTACGAGTACCGATATTAAACTTATAACCTCATATTTTAGAAACTAGTCACCCTGGCATATATAACAAAAACCAAACAAACACAACAACGGTCAATCCAATGCCCAAAAGCCTGATAAAATTGTCAACATTTACCGTGATGATCTATTGTATTTATAAGGTAGTCCCCAGCAAACTGTCGCGCCTTTCGGATGGCGCACAGCCCGAACTACGCCACACAATGCGTTCATTTTTGGAGTGGGCACGCGGTAGGAACGTGGCTTCCTTTCGAACACTGAGTGGTTTCGATACGATCAGAAAGATGGACGCTGCAGCAAAAAGTTCAAATTCCCCCAAAAATCAACGGGAAATCATCAAGTTTTTGTTTCTCCAAAAACACCCTCCAGCTGAAATCCATCGACAATTAGTGAACGCGTACGGCAGGTCTGCCTTATGCCTGCGAACGGTGCAACGTTGGTGCGAGCGATTTAACAGTGGAGATATGGACACCGATGACCATCGAGGTGGGGACCACAAATCAGGTGCGACAAGGGACGATCGGATTGACAGAATCAAGGCAGCTTTTGAGCAAACTAGAGCTTGGTCCATGGAGTCTTTGTCGGCTGAAACTTTGATTCTTCGGACGACGTGTTATAGAATTATCACCAATATACTGAAGAAAAAGAAAATCAATGAAAAATGGGTTTCCTATAAACTGAGTGCTGACCAAATGAAACTGCGTGTGGAGTGTTCGACATCTAATTTGAATACTTATACGCAACAAACCAGTCGCTTAGAGCACACCGTGTCGATAGACGAGACATGGGTTAGCCTGCATAGATCCCCTGAGAAGGACCAAGCAAAACAGTGGCTCCGACAAGGTGTAGTGGCGGCGTCTGTGGCAGTGCCAGATAGATTCGGACGAAAGGTGTTGATTATACTCGCTCTGGATATCAAGGGTGTTTGCTATTACGAAATATTAGCGGCAAACGAAAAACTCAATGCTTCCCGATATCTCGGCTTCTTGAAAGGATTGATGAACAAATGGCGTGGGGATCGACAGCACCGAGTGTGGTTACTCGACGACAACGCAAGACCTCACCGCACTGCTGAAATTACGACCTGGATGGAGGGGCACAATATTGAGCAATGGCATCAACCCCCATATTCTCCTGATTTAAGCCCATGTGATTATGGTTGTTTCCATGCATTAAAAAGGGCAATAGGTGGGGTTCCATATGCAACCGTCGAGTTACTCACAAAAGCAATAGATAACGAAATTATATATGGAAACGCAAATGGTAAATATTTGGCTATTTCAAAACTCCCAGAGCGCTGGAATCGGTGTGTCAATAAAGCTGGAGAGTACCTCTAACTCATACTAAAAGATCTTTGTTCTAACTCGTTTAGTTCAAAAGTTATTGGCATTTAAAGAGGCGACAGTTTGCTGGGGACTACCTAATATTATGAAGGTTATTATTCTAACTATCATGAATGATAGATTGTGTAACTTTAACTGAGATAAGGAGCACTATTACTAGAAACCATTCGACCAGCACAGCACATGGTATGACGAGGTGACATGAAGTGTCAACTACCGATGCGCCGACCTGAATAGGAGCAATGTGAATAAACACAGCATAAGTAATAGGGTCTAAATAAAAGCGATGTTCTCGAATATTTCATACCATGCTGTTGACGTTCTCCGATTTGATCGGGCCAATACTTCTCGCACTTGTAGCGATCTCCCTCTATTTCATTGCAAGTCATTACGATGACGCTCACATTGAACTCCCAGATCATTCGCCAGAAGTCGGTGACGGTGTGCGGCAGTGGTCCCTGGGCGGCGATGTACGCCCTGGACGAACCTGAGGCTCCGCGTATCAGAGATGCGTTGACGTAGTCACTACCCGGTACACCAGGATATTGTGACAGCACAACCTGCAATTGGACCACGGAAAGTTAAAAACGAATATACAAGAATAATAATTTGTTCTTTGGAATTTAGATTTTCAGAAGGAGGCGTTGACTCTTTTCATTGTAGATCTTATTCAAACACGCAGATGTCACCCAGATGTACATACATATATACATATATATATATATATATGCACTCCATGTATTATAAATTGCTACTGTTGAATTTAGAAGTCGCAGTGAATGACCGACATTCTAGTCGCAAATTTTCGCCCAGGTATATATATATATATATATACATATACCGATCGACGTCATTGGGTCCGACAAGAATAAACACTAAGTGGCGCAAGGAAGGCGCTCATTGTTGTTGAGGGTCACTAAATTTTCATTCATAATTGTTGTTGAGGTTAACAACACTTTGCAATGGCGACGATGTTGACAATGTTGGTCTGATGATGAGTCTATATCGAGTTACATTGGAGCTCGTGGAAGAAGGACGATGAAAAGGTATTATGGTAAACACTCGACGTCCCAGGTATCCTGTGCTGTTTTTTTGGGCGTGCGCTAAACGTCCGCCAAGTAAAAATGTATTTCTTAGTCAGAGGAACAGTAAGGACGCGGAGAGAGTTAACAAGGTCAAAATGCGTAAAATCGAGAACACGGAGCTTAATCATCACGATGGAGTCAAATGAAGGAGGGAGATTAACTGACTAAGAAATATTGGTTGAGTTTTAAGAGAAACAAAGGAAAAGCTATAATTGATCCATTATTCTAGAAACAGGTAGAAATTCAGCCCAATTTCCATGATGCGGACAGCCCCGCGCTGGATCCATAGGTATTGAAAACCCCGAAGAAATATCGCTCTGCAGGTTTAAGGTGAGACCTTTCTCTTTTAGCGAAACGTAAAGATCTCTGAATGCAGTCGTTTAACATTCAAAGCTCCAGGAGAGTTGGTAGTGTTTGCCAACAAACTCTGTGGGTGTACGATACAAAAGTGAGCTAGATATCAGTTGATGTGTTCGGACTGTAGCTAATAGGATAATCCCTCATTGAGCAGTGGCCAAGTCGGTTTTACATTTGTTCCTTATGAGATGAACATCGTTCAACATAACTCCAAAATCGGTCCTTGCTCGTCTGGCCGATATGGTCCTCAGAAAGTTGTATAGCACATGGCTCAAAGAATTCATAAAATTCACATATTATGAGAAAACAAATCTATTATTTCTAGATAAACAACATTATATTCACTCACCCTGGCATAGTCAAAGGGCACGATATCCTTGTAGCGGTTTTTCGGTCTGTTGACGCTTTTGAGTGCCTCCTGAGCGTTTTTCTCTCCAGCTGGTGTGCTTTGCCGGCGTAAGGAGTCGAATTCCTTCTGGAAGACATCATCCCCAGAGGTCACCTTGGCCTCCTGCCACCAGAGCGTCTCAAGGAAGCTTTTCAGGTACTGATCAAGGGACATCCCGTTGTCCGGGCCGAACGGGCGCGCCAGGTCCTCCTTCGCCTTCAAGTGCGACTGCTGCTGTTGATATTCTGAAATCACAACCGAGCTTGTTCTCGTACGGGCTTTCTGAGCTCTGTGGATGGCCGGCTTCCGTCGCCTGCCCAAGGTAAAAGATAGGCATGAGGCCGGTGTGAACATTGCGTCACTTAGTTGAGACGGTTGAAGGGAGGGGGGTTAAAGAAAAAGAGATTTCTTCACCCTCCGACACGATCCGATTCACAACTTTGCACGTTGCTTGATTTACTCCATGAATACCGAACGAATAGGAAATATCCAGTGGGGCCAGTCACAGAGCAGAGTGCTCGTCCATTTTCAAGCACTATATATGTACATATATATATATATATATACATACACACACAACGGCAAACCCTTTCGAAAGCGATTTTCTGACTTTTTGGTAACTCAGTAGGGCTGTTGATTGACGAGCACTAATTTTTCACCAAACTTTGCACAAACAGCAGAGTCCACTGTCAGTGACACACAACGAAACGTAACACAGCTGTATTGATCTGCTCCCACCACATTATCTCTCATCTGCCATCTGCTGACCCTTAAGGCGTTGTGCACCACCACCCATGTATCACCTATATACCACTTAAGTACAAGATCGAAAATTGTTTATGGAGTACCACATTCAATTGACACCAAAGTCAGCGGGCATCGATGACAGTTGTTCGTCAATAGCCAAGGGCCAGCCCATTATTATTCTTATTACAATTGTTACTATCGTATGATATTCTTTAGAATGGCAGCAACAGCAGGACAATGGTTATAGTCGCTGTGGTTATATTTTACTGGTGATAGTGGCAAGGGGGGCAGATCGTGAGATGAGCCTTGACTCTGCTGATCAGTTCGCCAGCCAGTCGTTTTTTTCCGTAATTTTTCTATTACTGCTGCCATTGACTGTACAAAACAGAGTCAAAGGAGTCATTGTACGTATAGCAGAGCAGCGCGCTACATCGGGAAGCTTTGTACGATGTCGTAATTTCCAACAGTGTTAGTTCCTACTAATAGCGGCCACAGGTTGAGCGAGCGACAATCTCTGTGGTCGCGACCGCTCTAGCTGCCGTCTGACGGTCGACTGACTGACTGACTCCAGCCGCCGTCGCCACCGCCGCCTCGTGCTTTTCGGCGATCTACCGCTTTTTTGTTGCTGCTGCTGCTGCTGCTGCTGCTGCTCGATAGCTGTCGGCTGAACGCTACCTCACTTCGACAACTGCCTCCAATATGGGATGGATGCCCCCTCTATGTCGGTATGCCCACCAGCCGCAGTGAGTGGCGCGCTGCACGTTATCGGCTTCGTCGTGGATCGCTAGGTGCCTGCTGAACACAGCGGCGGCGGCGGCGGCGGCGGCGAGTGCTATTGGCGCCTGCCAGCCTGGCCCGTAGCCAGTCACTCGGTGGCGCCAGCGGCCGTAAGGGTGGTTCAGTAACAACAGCGATTGACAACAACAACAACAACAGCTACAAAAATAACAACACGCCGAATCGAACGAAACGGATAAAGCGGAGCAGATCAGGCAGCAGCAGCAATGCCTGATCATGAAGAATAGAACAGGCACGGCCAGGTACACACGGACGGATATCGGACAGACGAAGTCAGTCACAGACTGACTCAGTCGACCGAGCCGCCAGTGGACACCGACAAGAATCTGACCCTGACAGCCTCTTTGAAGGTAGAGGCAGCGCCTAAGCTGTGCCACATCGTGAAGAAAGAAAAAAAAGAGAACGAATATACTATGGCCTACGGATAGGAAAAGAAGAAGAAAAGAATCGTCGTCGCCACCCGCCGATCGAAACAACGAGAGATGGCCAAACGACGAAGCTGTAGGCAAGCGAGCAACTTACACATGTGCGTATACAGCGTACACAAGAGCTACACTTCAGTTTAGTTTACTTCGTGAGGCCTCCCCTCCCGTCCAAGCTCAGTGAGTACCAAAGCAGTGCCCCTCGCTGAGAGGCAAAATCTCTCAGGTTCTCTCTTACGTACGTCAGACGGCGCTAGCCAGTGGCAACGCCAGGGGCGGCCGCAAGAGACATGAAGTGTCCATGCTCGTTTCAACAAACACACACACACACTCACTCGCACGGACAAAGGCACACACACATAACGTGTATGTGTGTATGCAAGAAACATTGCTTTTTTATTTTGCCGAGTTAGCCTACACGAACAGAGCAGCTGAGGGAGCAGATAAAGACGCACGGGATAAACAGCTAGATACGGTAGGTAGGTACAGCCAGATAACACGAATGTGGTGGTCAACGTAAATGGATCAACACGCTCTGGTATCGTGGTGGTGTCGTAGCATTGTCGACGTATTCGTCGATAGAACGGGACCCGACTGATTCAAATGGAGTTCAGAAGTGGATAACCATCCGGCGAGTTGTTAGCCGATTGCTGTTGGTTGACAACGTTGTCTCTATGTGTGCACATGGAAGCGAACGAAATGGACAGCCTCGAAATGAGCCTTACCTGTCCGGAGTGTACTGTACCAACGGCGAATATCGTTGACAGCCTATTCCGCTGTTGACATCAACTCCTGAACTCCTGCCACCTCGTCACATCCACCTCCTGATCATATATATATATACACACATGCACACACAAACAGACAAACAGACAGACCACAAACAACACCACCACCACCTCCAACTCGAACACCGTTCTCCTGGCGGATGTATGTATGTGACCGTCTGACTGCGTATGTCTGCTCGGCCTGGGTATGAGAAATGTGCTGCTGGTTACAGTGGCTGCTGCTGCTGCTGCAGCCGCCACTGCCGCCGCCGCCGCTGCTGCCCAGCAAAACCAATCGAACCACCCAACCCTACCCTGGCTCGTGCTGCAGACGGTTCCACCATTGGCGGCTGTGTCTCTGCTCACTGCTGCTGCTGCTCCGGGATGCTGGCCCGTGGCTCCATTACGATGCGACCACCGACAGCAGATGAAGAGGCTGGAAATGATGATGCGGAGCTCTCCAATGATTTTGCTGTACAGCACCGCTCCGGTCGTCCGGGCGCTCAGACGAATCAGGAGGGCAGCCCGATCCGATCGATAGAGCCCAATGGTAAATCGTTGGCGACCGAAGATGAAGAGATAGCTCGGGTATATTAGCAAAGCCAATATTAGACTTTTTTTTCTAAATTATTTAATTCTTTATTGACGGAACTGCGAGTATTACAACTGTAAGAAATGGTGAGAAGGCCAAGGGTGAGGTAACTGAGCGAAAATAGTGGGATTCTCGCGTATGAGCACGATTGATGACACAAGGAGGGTTTTTATTGCACTGACTGAATACACTCGAGTAGCCGGCTTCACTTCCGCTCTCATCGACGAGCTCTGGTCGGTGATGCCATCTTTCTTTCCCCCTGATAGTAGTACCCTCTACCGTCTGTTTGCTGTGTGCACCTTCCTCCTCTCCCAACAATACGTACATTCTCGTACATGCGTGAGTTGAGTGTACAATTCGCCATACACCATACGGGCGTTTTCTTACACAACGCGTAAGTTCTCGTATGAAAAAATGGAAGTAACGACCACAGAAGTATTTCACAAGCTCCTTCGAGGTGACCTACTGTCAAAAATTATCACTAAGTCATTTTAAACAATGAAATTCAAAGCGATTCACTGGATTTGATTTAAATAAAATTTTAGCTCTTTTTTTTATTTCGAAAGCAAATTTCTTAACGCAGATGAGAGACCGAATCTCTCTAGGGAGAGAACCCCAAACTGACGGCAGGAGATAAGCGAGAGTATGGCGGCTTGATTCTTTGATAGCCAAGTGTCGCAAAGAGGCCACTACGGCATAGCACTTTGACAATACGGAACTTAAATGATCTTTCCATCTCAGCTTCTCGTTCAAAACCAGGCCCAGGCGCTTGACCGTAGCTGACCACTGCATCTCGTTTGAAGTATTGCTTACATCGTTCCAAGCCAACTAGGGGTGCAGGGGAAAACGGGTTTTAGTGAGTTTAAGAGTCTCACACTAGGTGGTGGCAAGAGGCTGCTCTGTCACGCATGTGCACTACGCGTTCCCGAAACCCTGCATAAAAAAATGGCACGGAAACGCATTTGGCTGATAGCAATGTTCCGTTGTGGTGACCGAAACAGAGTTATATTCGTTTTGCTTGCATTAATGGCAAGACAGAAACTCTCGAACATTTTTACGATGACTTCTACTTTACGGAGCGCCTCAGAAATGACTTGTTGTGCCCTTTCCGGCCGCACGCGAAACAGCAGAGTGGTGTCACCCGCTTAGGCGATTGTTTTACAATAACCATCATTATAAATTTTCCGTAGAATAAAAGTTATAAGTATTATAAATATATATACGGTCCGAGAATGGAGCCCTGCGGTGTTCCTGTGTTAACCTCTTGCCATGTAGATTCTACCAGACCAACTTTCACTGCTTGTCTTCGATCGGTGAGGTACGAGCGGAACCTGTTTACCACCATTCCGGAGCAGCCAGCACAGGCAAGGGCTTCAAGGAAGAGGGTATGCAAGAGACAATTGCACGCGGCTGATACGTCCAGGAATACACCAAGGCAAATATTGTTGCGTTCAACAGAATCATTGATTCCTTGCCACAGAAGAACTATAGCAAGCTCGGTGGAACGTCTTCTACGAAACCCAAATTGGGACGGCGGAAAGAAATTAGTCGAATCCAAATGAAGTTCAAGTCTACGCTTAGCCAATTTCTCAATCACCTTGGATAAGTTGTCGACCAGAGAGATTGGCCGATAACTGCCTGCTAATTTTCGGTCACCCTTGTTTTTGAAAAGGTTAAGGTTTATTGGTTTATTAAAGAAGAGGCAATTTTACAATGCTTAAGGTCTCTTATATGTCACGCAGCAGGGCTCGAACCCACGCAGGGGTATTACTGTAGCATCTTTAAGTTGGCGGAGAAACACTCCACCCTCAAAAGACAGGTTGATGATGTGTGCTAATGGCTGTGCACGATGCTCTGATGACAACTTCAATAACCTATTCGGTAAACCTAGAGCTCCACAACTCCAGATAGCCTTCTTCGACCCCATGGCCGATCGGACCTCCTTGACACCAACACGTGCAAACGAGAAGTGTTCTCGTGACGTCCAAATAGACTCCAGCACTTCATGAGCATTATCATAAGACCTTAATGAGGCCACTGTCCTTTCCTCAACTGTTGCAAAATGTACATTTAGTTCATAATTATTATATTTCATCGACATATGACAAATACGGGTTTAAGTATTACCGGTTAATTATTCTGCATGTGGATAATGTACTGCAGAAGTGCGTATTGTCAGCCAATGGAGGCAGAGGTTATAGAAAAATCGAAATATATATATATATATATATATAGCATACACACCACAAAGAACAGCGCATATATATAACAGTCACATGCAGCCTGCTACAATAAAATGTGTCATCTTTCGGGTGTGTAAAATGATAAGGCACTCTCAGGTGTCGAGTGTTCTCGCTGAATTAATTCTCGTTTTCTTGTGGTGATCAGTACCATGTAGTCCAGCCCTTGCTAATTATAACGTTAAAGATTCTGTCATACCATCAACGATATATATATATATATATATATATATATATTTAGCAGAATCTGGTCACTGACACCTCCCCAGGCTCCCAACGACGCCTCTTTTAGTGCTTCTTTCGGATGTATACTGTTGATTTGAGATCAAGAGAACATACCGGTCACTCTAGGGTTTCAATATCATGCGATCATAACCACGCACGTGTACTATCGCTGACGTGAATTGAAACGTTATGATGGTGGAAAACAATTGGGTGAAATCTGCTCCTAAACGGTGGTAGGTTGTTGGTCAACGTCTGCTGATAGTCCTCGCTATTCATTCGAGATGGGACTCTGCAAAGAGAGGTGAAAGCGCCGCAAATTTCCAGTCTCCGTCTATATTGTTGCGGGCGAAGTTTAGTCGGGCAGTCATGTGGCGTTGTTGAAGACGCGGTCTTGTTTTCATTTGCGCCCGTATGATGTGAACTTTTTTGTAACATTTATTGAAATATCGTTTTACAGCTCTAGAACTATTCGAAATCTTGCTCATTAGTGAAACGAATGATGATCGATGCCGCCTGGCGGCGAGAGAAGGACACAAAGTCAGAATTAGCGGATTAATAATAATGCCATGAATTATTGTGTTACGTTGTATATAAGTTCATGTAATAATCGCGACGCCCCATAAAGCGTGGCAATCAACGAACATTGTGTGATTAAATTGACTGTGCTATGCCTTTATCGATATTGTGCCACTCGGTCACTGAGTTGTCGACTGCATGAATGTGCCGGGTGGTATCGCGAATTTGAGAGAACAAGAGAGAATAAAACCGAAATGACAGTACACACTCGTCCTTGTGACAAGAAGCATCGCAGTGTCGTCCCTCTCTATATGTAGCGGTTTCATAAGCTTCTCTATCTCGTTGCAGTGCCCCTTCGTGTCTTGCACAAACTTAAATATCCATACGATTACAGTTATCCCTCGTTTGCTCCGCCCCGTGCGCGGATCCTTTCGTTGGACTAAATCGCATTTTTTTAGTTCTCTCCTAACCCGTTTTTTAACATGGTGCCGTGACGTCAGGATAAAAATTGTGCTGAGTCGTGAAGCAAGCTGCTAAGTCACCGAGAGAAGCACGTACCAACACCGCCATATCTGTCAGTGATTATTAATCATGCCACTCAACCGTACACCACCACACGTTCCTTCTTCTAACCAACGCTCCACCGGTAATTCTCAAATGCCTATTGAACGATTGAGCGTCTTGCGTGGAAGGCGTACACGAGTACGAAACGCATTACAGAAGGATCTGGAGGCAGTGCGCCGCATCGATGTTGCAACTGACGAAGATCGGGGCGCTATTCACGAGCTCCGTGTAAGGATCGACGCACACATCGCGATGCTTCGCGAATTCGACGCGTTAATCAGCGGTCATCCCGAGTTTGACGAGGCTGATACGGAACGCGAAATTGATGACAGCTTGGAAGGCTACGAGCTTGGTTTACAGGCCCAAGCTGCAGTCATAGCATTGCTCCGCCCCGTGCGCGGACGGCAAAATGGCGATACTGGAGAACAGGCAGCCAGTGAATCTAGTACAACGACTAATAGCAACGATACTAACGGACACCAAGCTACAGTTCTCGCGCAGTTACCCCCACCGACAATTGACATAACCCCTGAGTTGTTCGATGGTAGGACCTCCCGGTACAAATTGTGGCGTGCGCAGTTTGATAATTGGCTGGCAAAGCACACTAGTGCCACGGGTCGCGACCGGCTTGTTGCATTGATCAAATTTTTGCGGGGTCCTCCGCGGTCGTTAATAGAGAGTTTGGCTTTAACCGACGAAAACTTTAAGGTGGCCGTGACATTGTTAGATCAGAATTACGCTGCGGAAGGGTTTGATAGTCGCGAAGTGATTGAAGGTATATCGAGTGCCCCCGTTGTGCATTCCCGAAACGATATGCCCGGCTCGCGTAAATTACTTGTGTCAACCCAGCGTACCGTTTTGGCTATGCAAGTTCTGAATGTGCCATTAAACGAATTTGCTATTCCGTTCGAAGCAGCACTGCGAAAAGCTGTTCCCGATGGTTTAATTTTCGAGCATGAAGAACTTCTCCGATTGGCCCCCGCGAATACTATTGGTAGTGATAACGCTGGATCGACCGGCCATGATGTTGCCGCTTTGGTCAGCGGCGCGGCTGCTAGCCGCCGAGTCACCGCTCTCCTCGACTTCCTCCATCGATATGTCAACTCCCGCGAAAGCCTGTCTGCCCCCGGCGCCTTTCAAATTAGGCAACTCTCCGATAGCTCCGGTCTAGTTGAAGGCGCTTTGTTCAAGGTGCTGGGCATTGCTTGGGCGCCCGCTGAAGATCAGTTTCGATTTCGTTTTGCTAAATTGACGCAGAGTGTTAACGACATGAAGACAATCACAAAACGCTCGATTCTCCAAATCATCGCTCAAATCTACGACCCGGTGGGATGGTTACTTCCCTTTGTACTTCGCGGGAAGTTGATCATCCAGCTGTTGTGGATGCAAGCGATGAGCTGGGACGACGCCGTCGACGGCGAAGTAGTTGATCAGTTCCGTAAATGGGCAACTGAACTCACCGGCCTCGTTGAGTTGCGAATCCCGCGACTATATGGTTGCGCCGACCGGTCGGCAACTTCGCACCAGCTATTTTCGAGCCCTCTCCGTGTGTTGGTACAGGGAGTATTTGTTATTACTCCGTTCTGCCCTCGTTGGGCGAGGCCCACCTGTCGCTCCGCTCCGCAAGGGAGATGTATGTTTGATACACGAATATAACGTTCCACGCATTCGATGGAACTTGGCGCGAATCGAAGACACACACCCAGGAAGAGACGGTGCTGTCCGCACCTACACCATAAGGTTCGCTAATGGATATCGCTCCCGGCGAGCGGCGCTACTGCTCATTCCACTCGAGATTGCAGAGTGACCTGACGATCATTCTGGACAATCAATAATTCCGACAAAGTAGAGAGATAGATCTAAAAAGTAAAAAGATTCTATAACCTGAAACACGCTATGTTTCAGGGGGTCGCTGTGAACTTTTTTGTAACATTTATTGAAATATCGTTTTACCGCTCTAGAACTATTCGAAATCTTGCTCATTAGTGAAACGAATGATGATCGATGCCGCCTGGCGGCGAGAGAAGGACACAAAGTCAGAATTAGCGGATTAATAATAATGCCATGAATTATTGTGTTACGTTGTATATAAGTTCATGTAATAATCGCGACGCCCCATAAAGCGTGGCAATCAACGAACATTGTGTGATTAAATTGACTGTGCTATGCCTTTATCGATATTGTGCCACTCGGTCACTGAGTTGTCGACTGCATGAATGTGCCGGGTGGTATCGCGAATTTGAGAGAACAAGAGAGAATAAAACCGAAATGACAGTACACACTCGTCCTTGTGACAAGAAGCATCGCAGTGTCGTCCCTCTCTATATGTAGCGGTTTCATAAGCTTCTCTATCTCGTTGCAGTGCCCCTTCGTGTCTTGCACAAACTTAAATATCCATACGATTACAGTTATCCCTCGTTTGCTCCGCCCCGTGCGCGGATCCTTTCGTTGGACTAAATCGCATTTTTTTAGTTCTCTCCTAACCCGTTTTTTAACATATGATATGTGGATAACGCTTAATTGCCCTTAAAACTGCTAATCTATGAACCGGAAGCTTTCACTCTTGCCTACATGCTTCACAACTTACGGTCGAATTCGAGGCTAATCGACAAATGTGCATGGCAGTTCGCTAAATAGAAAAAAAATATATATATATATATATATACTGATTTATCTTCATACAGGTTGAATTAAAGAAGAGTATATAGAGAGAATACAGTACCACATATTATACCTTAAGTTTTTTTTGAGCTGACTTTCAGCTGTTCCCCTATCTGCCAGACCCCAGCATTTAAACTTTTAGTATTACATTGAGGAACAGTACCACATACATAAATATATACATGTGATATGGCTATTTATGGCTTTATATAAACAAAAAGATATATATATATTTTGTTTTGAAAACTTTCGAACGATATGACGTTCTTACTGCTGCGTTTGTAAATCCGACTACAAAAGAGAAAGCGATGTGTGATACGCTATGGTGGGAAAATCCTCATGCGCTCTTTGCGGATAGAACTTGTTGTGCAGTAATAATAAGCTTTATCAACAAATGGACTCAGTTGGAGCGAGAGGAACGTTGGTATGGGAAAAACCTGTTCTGTCTAATAGTTAGGAATTAGCGAATTCAAATGTTATGTTAACGCCTCGCCTTCAAAAGAAATAAGTCGTAATTATACATAATAGCATACATTTGGCATGCGCCCTCTGTTGGGGCTAAGTGAATTTGAAGCGAACGCTGGCATATAGTATCGTAGCAGTGACCAGATGCTGGCTGGTCGGAATCTATTGTCAGAGGCTTACGCTAGCTATTACATTTGATCAGTTACGGATCCTAGTAGTGGGCAACGCCTCAGATAGGATAGAAGTAGCTTTATTTACTCTAATTACACACTAAGCAAAGTTTGCGCTTCAACCTTGTAAACGACAAGATGCCTCTGTAAAAATCTCTTGCCTGTTTACTTAAAGATTGAATATTTATCCAAACGAATGACTGTGAGAAGATGCAGATTTATCCCCATGTTTTTACGGAAAAAAAGATCCATAGAAGAACTATCCAACTATGACACGTCACCGTCTGTGCATATGAGCAACGGAAATATTTTGTGATAACGATAATATACTATGTGAATAGGTGAATGATAACACGTTACGCCAAAAAAAAAGAGAATGCTGTTGGAAAAAAGAACACCTACCAGTTGCGTTTACTGACTTACCGATGAAACAATTTTCTGGGCAGATATTATAATACTTATGTATGATTTTTTACGTGTCGACTTCACTTGCAATACATCTGTCGTTCCCTTCTGCCGAAGGGTCCTTCCTGTTCATTAGGTTGATCTATTATATTTAATATAAATGCCCCCAAAGGGGTCAACTTCTAGCTTACGTTCCATTAGTTAACCCTTGAAAAATCGCTGAGTGGAGGTCAGGACAAAGATATTTTTAATGAGCTGTGGAGGCGATATTGATAAGGCAGAAGTGTGTATATATTCGACTGTCATCGCGCTGTTTAATACCTCCTCCTCATAGTAATACCTAAAGGGTTAAGAGCTGAGGCCTGTCACATAGAGGAACAGCTGAGGGTCAGCTCGAAAAAAACAATTAATGTATATGTCTGACTAATGACACTAGCAAAAAAAATTTATCTAAGTTGCGTTATTCGATCAAGTGTGCCTAATATTGTGGCACCCTGGTAATTTATATTTGTTTATAGATAAATCGCATTAGCAGTACTGAACATACCTTACCTCAAAGAGACTTTCACATTGAATTGTTACAGGTACTTTTAACGGTTGGTCGAGATCATCGGTGTAAACTCATGTCTAGCCTAATATATACATGACTGTCGAAGTATAATAGCAAGTGCCTTTCTAAAAAATATTCACCTTATCACCTGAAACACAAACTGAGGTTAGCTCTCTATCAGCTAACTCAAATGTGAGATTAAAATAATTTCAAAGCAATATTATATTCTAGAGGAACGATATCTGAAATCGCTGTGCCAATTGGGTGGCGATATATTGGAACACTCGTTATTTTAACAATATCGACATCCTCCCGTGACGTAAAATTCTGGAAGAAGAAGGACCTTATCCTAAAAGTAGAAAGTCTCGGGTTCGATGTCCACTGAAACAGACAAGCATCCTCGGGAGTAAAAACAATCAAGGCAAACAACAGATTACTAAGATTTGCTTTGAATTGTCCAAAAATTAGAAAAAAATCTACTTTAAAAGCAAATGACGCTTGAAATATAGAGCCTAACCTTTATCGAATAACTAGTAAACTGATTTGCACTAATTGTTACACGTTGTAGAGTTCACCTGAACGCGTTCTGTTGAAGGCGAGCCAGAGAGAGTAGGGGACACTAGGAACGGGGAATGATATGGTCGTTAACTCAAATGTCGAGCAGATTAGCGGTAAACAAAGTTGTCAATAACGACGCGTTCTAATCTAATGCAGGAAGATGTTCTATGTTGACAGATGATTCTGTTGTATCTGTCAATAGCTACCAGTACTACTAGTAGTAGCAGTAGAGGGGTCCGTCTTATGAAGCAATGCGAAAGCGGTACCGTGGATGTTAAATGTTAGCTGAGAGTAAGCCCGAAAAAGTTTAGTTTTAGTAGAGGGCCAAACCTTGCCCCAAATATCGGCAGCTTCAGGGTCAAAAAGCGAACGAGTAACAGAGAGTAGCAGTTATGTCTCGCCTTCATTGTACCTGTAAGCTAAGCGATTATCCGCCACAGGGTGAAATATCGCCAATATCAAAATCAAGTCAATCAAGCCTTACATTATAAAACACAGGCCAGACCGACTCTCACTGAGCGAACGTGGTGTCCACATTTGCTTCAATATTGGCCCGTAGTCGACATCGCTATCCAGCTTCAATCAGATGAACATCGCGACATACCCAGACGTTCACTAGATGAGATTGAGTACGGACCACCTGGGCGCGACGAGATAATTCGCTTCGAATGGCCCATTCCGATCTTTGTTGTTGGGTACACCTTGACGGCTTTGCCAGGAATCATGCCGCCATGCCGTCTGAACAATTTACGTTGTTTCTCGGCGATAGGTATATAAATATAATCAAAATTAACCTGCACATTGCGAATTGTTCATTGTTGGCATTTTGATGAAATATACATTCCACGACATAGTATACTCGCATCACGGCTTTCTCATAATGAATCGCCACGAATACATCTATCGTAGAGAAACTAATTGCGGTACTTGAGCGAGAGATGATAACAAATCCCTTAGAGAAATGTTGTGATGATAAATAATAATAATAATAATAACCTTCTATTGGTTACATCATTAGTCGAAGCGGTCAAAGGTAACACAATTGTGTTACACATTGCCCGCAGCAGTATTTGAGCTGTACATGAATAGCTATGTCAAACAATTTCTTATCCTTCAGCTGTATAGCTTGTTGCTATTTGCGTTATTGTATTTTGCTTTATTGATACACATTCTTCACCTGCCTCACTCATTCACTGGCTCATTAGTACAAACAAATATATTTAAATAAGCTTTCATCTCTGCATGCATGCGCGCCCTCCGGGGGTCGAGTAATATCTGCTGAAAAGAATGAAAAGAAACTCATTGCAAGAAAGCAACAAGTAGTGATATGGCGGTCGGTATCATCATCGGGCAGCGCTGATCAGAGCGTCCATCCGCTTGAGGCGTCGAGCTTCTACACCGTTCCTATCGATGAACAACACTAAGTGGAGGAGAACTATTACACTTCGGTAGGATAGACAGACTGGCAGGCGGGCAGATAGGCACAGCTACGGCTATGTACAGTTACCGCTGCTACAACTGTTACTACAGCGAGAACGACAAGAAGAAGAAGTAGTCGAAGTAGTCGAAGAACAACGACCACTACCGCACCTCAGATGAGCTCGCGTGCCCTCACGACTCGTGCCGTCATGACGTCATCCAGTTACGATAGATGCATTGTACATAGAGACTAGCTTGTCTGACTGTCTGTGGATGCTTTGTTTGCTACGTTCATGGGTATGGCATCTCCTTAGACTCTTGGTGCTGTCTACGAGATGATCCACGAGAACGAGTCTTGGGCACGGCGTCGCCATTCGACTCGCCACGCCGAGACACAGGCGAACCCCACGGGCCAGTCGATCGCCTGATCATCTTTGGTCCGGTCTCTT
Organism: Stratiolaelaps scimitus; assembly: GCA_019614645.1. Classification (NCBI taxonomy): domain Eukaryota; kingdom Metazoa; phylum Arthropoda; class Arachnida; order Mesostigmata; family Laelapidae; genus Stratiolaelaps; species Stratiolaelaps scimitus. The sequence continues at coordinate 1,985,091 of JABWDB010000044.1, read as the reverse complement.
CGTTCATTGAGGAGGCCCCAGTCGCACGTTCATCGGCCGTCCTCGGCGTTCCCCGCCGCCGTCGCCGCCGTCACAATTTGATGGGGACGATGACGGTGCTCCTTTGAAGTTCTGCGCGCCTACATTTGGACGCAATAGTGAAGGAAGATCGCGTCTCTCATTTATTTCTCTCTCTCTCTCTCTTTCTCTGTCCTGCCACTTCTTCGCTATCAGATACCTAAGTATCACGAAAAAGGCACGCCAAGAATTTCGCCATCACCATCGCCACGATTACTACTATATTGGCGTACGCCATTCGCACGTAACTACGCTCGCGTACGGTATCGTCTCGCAGAGAGTTCCGTTTCTCAAGTGTGTGCTTGTCGTTGTTGTTGCTGCTGCTTCTGCTTAACCCACGGTCGAATATAAGGCACACAATAACCGGTAGCTTGACTTTTCGTTGGTGTCCATGTGTGCGTCCGTCCATATCATGCATCCATGTATTTCGCGTAACTGTGCTTCTCGAGCTCTGCACTCGTATTATCAACGATATACTGGATCACTCTCATTGGTCAACGGTAACTCTTGAAGTAATGACTAACATTATTGAATGAGCTGACGGTGTATTCAGACATGTTGCTTCCAACATTTTTGCGTTCGACCCGGCGGTGGCCAATGAACATCACGTCCAACACGTCCCTTGTGATTTCGATATTTAACGAATGAATACCAATACGGGGTACGACTCCGTGTCGAATCTTGAGTGAGCGGCTCTTCAGCCAAAAGTTAAAGACTGAGGAAGGTATTTCCCCGTTGAGTTCCTTGCTATCTGCTAGGCGCCGCCACCGCCGCCGCCGCCTGTCGTCGGCAATCTATTGAGTAGCGAGCTTATCCGCCAGCAGTGGAGCGAACGAAAAAAGGAGACCTCATCTGATCGGCATATTGGCCCACGATCCTCACGGACTTTTTAGCCGAGTTCCTGCCCCCTCGCCGTCGGTTAGCTGGTTTTGTTCTTTTGGCCTTTGGAGCGTCAAGCCGACTGGGCGACGCTCAACTAATGCCGCAGTGAGGCATTCGGCAGACACACTACAGACAGACAAGCATATAGATCAAATGTTCGCGCTTTCGTGAAGATTTTGAGGGAGGCCAAGGTCGGAGAGAGAGAGAGAGAGAGAGAGAGAGAGAGAGAGAGAGAGAGAGAGGAACAGACTGAATTAATAAAGTGGCCCCTAATTCATTCTGGCATGTTATCGGGCTTTATCGCGAGCTAACCGCACCAATAGTAATTCGCTGAGGAAGAGTCGATACGGCCTATCGAGAGTTGCCGGCGACGGCGTAATATTGTAATATACCTTATGGCGTTGAGCTGGGGGGTTGATATTGTACACAAACAATACGTTTACATGAGATGACGCTTGCAGCGGAGCAGCTACTTGAGCGACTCGGGACAATCGTTTGTACGAGAGGTATTTTACAGGATCTTCTTTTATGATTGCCGCGAGATCGTAGCGTTTGGCGCTGACGACTTGAGCATCAGTTGGGGCCAACGCGAGAGCTAGATTGAACCAGTCCTCAATCTGTCCTCGATCGTTAAAAACGATTTGTCATTATATGGCAAACCTAACCGCACAGCAATACTTCTCCTCAGTGAATTGGACATACGTTGTTACAGGGATTCACAAGGTGATTTGATATGACCTAGGTGGCTTCCGCATTGGCTGAACACGCGAATTGTTTCAGCAAACGAAACCGCTTCCTGCTTGAAATGTTGAGTCAATCGAAGATACGATCTAACGTTGACAAGTTAGAATGCTCTATTCGGTATTTGACAAAAGCAGAAAATGTTCGGTGTTTTAAACACGAGGCCACTAAACGTTTCAAGTGATCAACCCTAGTTAATATAGGCAGTCGTATATAGTTTACGAGTGGTGTACCTAAAAAGGCATTCGGGGGCAGTAAATATACATAACCCTCCGGGGAATGATTGGCACTAATTAATGGGGGCGCTGTCCCTTTCCATCTTAAGAAGATAATTACCGATAGATTGGATTCTACGTATTTGTAGATGACTCAGATTAAAATGTACTTTTTAACCGTTTACCCGACGTAGCAATTTCAAGCATTCTCATAAAAGGTCGATTGATGTCCGAAATATCGACCGAAATATCAAACAATGGTTCGCATTTTACTGAATTTCAGTGTTCCTTCTCTGCCTGACTGAATCGATGAATGGGTATAGTGTGGTCGTGAATGTAAATGAGTGGTGAGGCCTTAAATTAATTGTCGATTACTGACGTAGGTGAACAATAGAGGGAGTCAATTGCTAGGAAGCGTAAAATTTCGTCTTGACAAAACAGTTCTTAGACGCTCTTTCCCAGTCAAACGATATGATTCGAACTAAAGTAATTAATTATCTTAAATTTAAGAGGTATCATGCAGATCAACTTCTTCCTTTAAGTTGAAGTTGTTGTTATTTCATTCTCAAATTATCACCCACGTTTCCCGTTTCAAGGACCACGTACTTCCTCGTTCACTTTAAAATACAAAATGCCTGCTTATTCCAAGCATCACCTTCTCTCTCTCACTCACTGATAGTTCCACTTGAGCGCCTGCGTAACTTCGACTGTTTTCTATGGCCCACATAAGGCTTCATCTTTATATATCTACCATGTCGCACAATGCGTCGTATCGTAGTTTGAGAAATCTCTTCTCATTCACGATGCGGCTTTAAAAGTCCTTAAAACTTTACTCATCTTGTTCATCTGGCCACTTAGACGAACGCCCTTCAAACTTCATTCTCAAATTTACAAGTGTAATCTCGGGTGAAACTTCGAACAAACATTCGATCTTATGGAAATGTCAACTACATTTTCGGAAGCTCAAAAAATTTGTTTTTATTTTTAATATACAATTAATTATAAGGATAATAAATTTATAATCGTCGTGGAACTCCGCAGCACTCTAGCGAGTGTACGATTGAGGTAATCGCCTGATTTCAAGGTATACTTTGGTGTTCACAAGATTTGCAAACGTTAGACCGCTGTCTAGATAGAGGCAAATCTTTATTCGATTTTTAAAGGAATTGCAATTTCACAATTTTTCAGTTTAAGTTCTCTTGTATGTCCTCATCATCACGCAGCGGAATTCGAAGCTGGAGACAACTGAGCCGTCCAACCGCCACCGCGCTGACTGATCGATTGTTTTATATCGACGTTGAAACCAGATCGACGTACTCGAGAGAACCTTGACCCAGCCACGTCTTCCTGAACGTGTGTATGTGGATGAATAACGTGTACAAGCTTCCACTTCGGTTCATGAATTTACGAGCGGGAACTGACAGGCGGATAGTGTTACAGCGAATTAAATGCGGCATATATTAATTTACGATTCAGACAGAATGGTTACTAAATGCTGTTTGTGTAGAATTATATTCATTGGAATATGAAATAAATGTAATAGCTCAGATATTCACATATAACGAATAAATCTATCTAAACTACTAATTGCTCGTATAGATAACGAGATGCGGCGCAATTTTATAGAAAGTCCACTACATTACTACGCTCGTATACTAAACGCTCTATACTATTACTTTAATCAATGGAGGCTCTTTTATTAATTGGACACAAATGATCAAGAGTCACCACTCGTACTTTGCCAGTTCTCACTTACTGCAGAATTAACTTTATAACAAATTTAACTCGTTCATGCCCATTAACTAACCGTTACACTGATAAGAGAACTTAAGCATTGTGTGCAGTTCCTTTAATAAATCAATAACGCTTTACCTTCATCTTTACCCAGACCGTTGCCCGGTCTCAAAAACACGGTCCACCCGTACTGTAAATACTACACGGATATTCACGTAATTGCCATATATAACTATTATACCCATCATCTTCAAATATCTATTCAATCTGATCGCACCCTGTCAGTTCGTACCTGGGCTTGACTCTACAAAAGCGAAGATATTCACTGTGTTTGCTAATTCATATCGCTTAACAGTTTGGTTTGGTCAGCGATTTAACACAATCTAAAATATGACACGGCGGCGTAAATAAACAATAAATAATAAGTGCTTATCCGGAATATTGCGGACCCAATTTCCCTGCCGTGCAATGTCTGTATATCAAGTTTATATACACAATATCTTGTATAATGTTGCCCCAACGGCCAAGTTTTGTAGACTTTTTATGATAACCTATTGAAGTCATTGCTAATGCCTTCTCTGCACAGTTCTTCACCCCTGACGTTCATATCGCACCTCATTTGTAAGACCTAAAAATTCGATGCTCGAGGTCCTGCTTTTGACATCAGATGACTAACAACAAATGTTGTTATAGACCAGGAAACAAGGTTCTCAGTATTTCCCCAAAACGAATCGACTTCTTGACCCATCTCGGGCAGTCAGTCGAATCCATTGTATTGTCAAATCAAGGCCGGTGGTGTGCAAGAATCAATTCAGATAGTTTTAGGCTATTGCATGATTAGAATACTTTGTGCAGACGCTACTACGAGTTTCCGAAGATTCAGTCTGCTGTAGTAGTAGTTGTGGTGGTTTACTTGGAGATACAGAATTTAACTGATAAATTGGAATATCTCGGGCATTATTTGGCTTCCTAAGTGGCTTTGATCCCATCGGTAGCTATTACTACTATTATAGAACTTGCTTGGTGAGAGTTATAGCATAAATGATGGTGACGAAGCTTTTCCGAATTATATTAGGTAGACGATAGTATTTTCTATCTCGCTAAAAAAAGCTGCATGGCATATGAATTACGTTACTTGGTTTTGTTAATAACTTTTTTTGTCAATAACTAATTTTAGGAGTTTCGTTAATGTCTACGATTAATGCAACTCGGATGATGTATTTTATTGTGTAATTTACCATTCCATGCACATTAAACTTACATTTCCGGTCCAAAGTTGTTATATTGTTCGTGAACTTAATCCTTACACTTGTGATTATTGGATAGATACTTGAATTGGCTAGATGCAGCACAATGCGCGTATTCAGTAAACAATGAAAGGACGCCTAAAACACTTGTCTGTCAATGTGATAGCTTACCACCTTGTTAATCTTACCACTACACCCATTACATACCACTACATCCATTGTAACCCGCTCTGAATCACTCATCCCCAATAAAGGTAGTACTATTCATTTATTGGACTGACTTAGGGGTCTATTATTAATCATGTATAGATTAATGCAATACATTTTTGAAGGCCTCACACCAACGACAAGGTCCAATCAGTGCATCTGTAGTTATCTAGATAATCTGTATTGCGTGGGATGTCTCCTAGAACTCTGTAGCGTGGCTATGCATTTGCAATTGTGGTTTGAAATACGGACATTTCCTTGCAGTCCACAATCGTTTGTGACCTTTGTGTTTGTCTGCTCTACAGATCGACTAAAAATTAAACTATAATATATCTGTTTTTCCTTCTAAAATAGGACTGTCTACTTCATAGATTATTTTACATCGGTATAGCCGTATCATCCTGGTAATCTTCACTCTATCGAAATATCATTTTTCTCCCATAGTGCAGTATAGGTACACGTATTTAGTAGATGACTCTACTCTGTAATCGTCCTTAGTTCTCTGCATCCATCGTTATGATGCATTACACAACACGCTAGTCTCTTCTGCATCACCAATTTACTGAACCTTCCCTAAAATTCTCTACATATATATTTTTAGGCGTACAGGTTTCTCCGTTGACTCGTGAGTGATAGCATCAGTTCCAAGGTCATGTGTATGATACTACCACCAGCCACATGGTACTTGTCCATATATTAAAGTAGGTTAAAGTCACTGGAGGTCATCCCCAATTGCCTAGACTGAGGCGAATGAGGATGACTACCATAACATTACTTTCATTCGATTGGACCACCAAATCGTTTTCAGTTCAGATTCCTAAATCTAGTGAAATATATTTCTAAAGTACGCTGTCAATATGACACGAACAATGTGAAATATATGTGATAATAACAATCACGAAAAACTGAACGGATGTCAACACCAGTGAAGGTAAGGGTAAGCTTTATTGGTTTTAAGCTTTAAAGGTAAGTGAGGAATCATGCGGTGTTTCGGAAATTGTCCCTAAACTTTCACATCTATCCTCAGGCCACCTTCGAGCAATAAGCGCAAGTGGGTTCCTGTGGCTGTGTGTGTCACAGCCCGGCCGCATCGATCCTCTACAGGAATAATAATAATAATAAGCATTTATTTAGACGTCATCTTGCATTGACACACTCATAATTAGCTCCGTATTAGTTCGATCGCTACCATCGAGCGGAGGCTCTGAGCTTCTATGCAACGTAGGATTCCGCAAAAATGACAGCTAATCAGTTTAAGTTAAACAGTGGAGAGAGGCTCGGAACCATAGACGGGTGGTGATGCAGGCGCCTCACCTGAGAATTTGTTACAGAACTGGATAGTCGTTACTTTATGCTTTCTGAAGATCTGGCTATGATAGGTAATCTATGAAATGTTATCATATATTTATCTAGACTGCATAGTTTGCCAGGTTCATGTTGAACCAAGCATATTTTCGCCTATGTGTGTCTGTGTGTTCAAATGGCGATCATTGATGTGTCTCTGTTCTTGCGTGTGGAAGATCGTTTGAGAACCCTTTCTCTTCAACGCCACACGATTGCCCTCTCTGGCTTCGAATGTCGGCCAAATATCGCTGTGTGTGTAATTTAACTCGCAGGATCTGTTCAGTGACATCAATGAGATACATCTATGTGCTTTTTTTTTCGACGTTCCACGAAGCCGGAGGATTCGTCTAACAGCAAATGGTACCGTATAACGTTCGCGCTATTCAAACTGCACAGACAGGAAATAACAGGCCAGCCGATGCAACCATTAACTTTGGTCAAACACATTATTATTTATAATAAGAAATCAAAACTATACTTTCAGAGGTGCAACGAATATAGCAACTATAGACGCAGGTTTCCGTTGCTTTCTGTTTCTCATTTATCTGAGCCTTATCAATTTAATTGAGAAGGGCTGAGTTGGGGCTGAGTTTGTGCACGATACTCAATGGAGTGCCTAGTTGTACACAGACAATAGCAGACCCGCATGACCCTCAATGACCACCTGTGCTCGTTTCTAACGGTGCGCAAGCTGTTTCTAAAGCATAGGGTGGAATACACTATCTCTGACCTCGTGTAGTTCATTTTGATAATACCGGTCAGACGAAACATCTTCTAATTTTAATAATTTTAAGTGAATTAGTGCAGTCGCCATCTATGTAATAGTTATCAAGTAAAATTACTAACAGTGGTGAGCTTTGTTGATCCAGTCCCCTTATTGTCGTGGATAAATACTTCTTATAGGCAGGTAATAGACGGATAGTGAGAGAGAGTGCTCTTTTCCATGCGGAGCACCCCTTTGTTTCATGGATTATATATTATTATTATTATTATTTCATGCCCCGAACGGAAATATCACGTGTTCATTATTTGCCGTATTTCGTCCGGTGATGTGACTATCATGCAAGGCTAATTAATGAGAAAACTTCCAAGTCTTGTTTCCCTGTTATCGGTGAACGATGGTTGAATGGTCAGTGTCGGCAAACCAGAAATTCGACCTATGTTAAACGCTGTCACTCCGCGTTGTCACCGTCATGAACAGAATGGCACATTGCAGTAACGACCTGATAGTGTGACTCTCACGTGTGCACGTGATACAGAGGTCGTCTCGATTTGTTTATGGTCACTTCTTGAGTTGAGAGACGAAATCTGACAGTAATCGATGACGTTCGAAAGCTCATTCACTTGAACGTGTTTCGCGGATAGTAGTGAATTGTTCGAATTTAGACGCGGATTAAATTCGCCATTGGCTGACGCATAGTTCTATCAATTAGTGAATCAATCCTGTCGCTGTATTGTCTTTGTCCGCGTTGCGTAAACATATCAATTTAATGTGTTAGCCAATCTTAGCTCTTGAATAGATTTTTATAATTATCGCTTAATTTGTAACATTTAATGGAATATATCGCGGTAAATGATGCTAATCTATGAGATGGTGCCATTTGTGTGAAATCCAGATTTGTTAGTCTGTCAGTTTGTAATGCCATCGTGGTCTCTGCGTGGAAGTGGCCTTCATCCGTATCAGTCTCAGTGGTTATTTATTAAGTTATTGTTTGTGTTTGCTAAAGTTTCCATTCTGGTCGTTGTTATGGGTCTACGCATAGCCATTAGGTCTATCCTACTTAGCTGTCGTGCTGGCTCGTCTCTTGGCAAATCGAATCTGCTCCTATGCTCTCGGCTTCGTGGTCTATCGTTACAGATGGATTTGTTGGGTATTTGAAAGACAGGTGCATATAACAGCGGATATTTTATACAGTTATTATTGAGGCGCGTATCGATCTCTCTTATTTCATGTTTTTTTTATTTGCTTTTATTTAGCTACCAGCATCTAATAAATATGTGGCGGATGCTGTTCAGAACTTCACAGAGGTGAGGAAAACAAAGGGACTCTCTTTATTTAGCACTTTCCCTTCTGGACAACATCCAGGGAACTACTTTTCTACTACCTGGTGAGCTGTTATCTTCACTGATTATTTACGAGCCACTATCTATGGCTTCGCCCACCGCTTCAACAATAAAAGCCATGACATTGATGGGCAAGTTGGTCGAGTTCCAATCACGAAACGTCTAAACTTAACATGGAAGTTAATTTGGCCAAAGGTGATGCGCATTCAACGCCATTGTTAATGTCTCTATTGGTAGATCTCCATGGCTACAGATTTTGCTGGCATGGCTCGGTCCACAATGAAATTGTATGAACAGAATCAATCAAACCAAACTGCACCGACTGCTGTTATGACGTAATCCCATCAATGCGACTTATTAGATTGCATCTGTACGACGAAAGCAAGGGGTTTTTTTGCTGAATTTAAAAACAGAGAGGATATGATGTCAAGAATCTGACTAATATATATATTTAACGACCAAGTTGTGGCGGTATTTGCCCGCAGTTTTTCTGTGTCATCTTTTTCTGGGAAAGTTGGCTTAGGACAGCCCGCTTCCGCATGGAGGCTTCGAACAGTGTAACTGTTAAAGGAACGAAAACCGATATATATATATATATATATATATATATATATATATATGTGTGTGCGTGTAAAGTTACCAAAGACATCATGATAAGTTTGCACGCATTTAGCGAATACAATATTTTTATTTTGAAAGTGAAAAAAATCCGTTTTCTTAGATTAACGAAATTCGTTGGGCACCAAGCAAAATGAAATCAGCCGGGATAATTCCGGACACATTCTCACGATTTCGAACGATTCGGGGAACTCTAATTGGCTCTTTGCTAGTGGCAGTCCCGTACGAATAGTCACATGTGTTTACCGCTGTTGATCGCTAAATTTAAAGCTGGCTGTAGATGATTTATCATCGTAGAAGTGAACGACACACAAGTTATAATAGCACTCGCGAGATTGAAATTTCCAAAAGGCAAACGCTGACCTTGAGATATAATATTAAGCTGTTGATATAAATGAGAAGGTCGTGATATGGACGAAAGTCCGTGTTTCCGCTCCGAGCTCGCTGTACAAATGCAGGGCTTAGCCTGTCTCGAGCTAAACGGATCTCTCAGTTGCCGTTGTGATCACAGGTGTACGTCACTATCATGATTCGACGGATAGATCTATAGGCACTTCCTGTTCAAATCTGTGGTGCGTTTACTGCAAAAATCAGAGCGACCTGCAGATTTAATTATACAACTTCAAAGTTTAACCTTTAATCCTGGGAACAGGAGAGGCAAACGTGTAACGAGTTTATCAGTAAGAAGTCTGTGATCCGACACGATGTGTGCTATGTATATCACTAAATCCAGGCGTTGCTATGCTTTTCTTATACCATATGCAGCACATTCATAATATTCGAACATATTATCGCAATATTCTAATCAGTGAAACTAGCCCATGCTACAGCAGATCAGTTCATTGATAAATCGAGTGTCTGTTTCGAGAGACAGATTGCATTTATGATTTGGCATCGAATCCTGTCAGACGCTGAAAATCTTTGGATTTCTCTATCATCAAGCTTTATTTGTGTATTATTGCCAGATACGACCGGTGGAAAAAAAAAATAAGCAAAGGTGACATGGCCCGACAAGTAGTCCCCATAGCAATATCTATAGGTTAAATGCTGAGGCCTAGGAGGACAGTATTACTGTCGAGGTTACCGTCAAAGGCAAATCGATCACTAATGTGATATGAACCAGATCGCATGTTCAAATCGTACCGTGACTGCCCTCCGGCTTGAACGCATGGATTTGTCCTCCGACACAATCGCTCGTGGTGATATCACCATAGGGTTAAGTGCCGAGAAATCTCTGAGCGGAGAAAGACTGGCCACAAACGAGTCATCTGTGCTTCAGCCGTCAGGGGGTCGGAATCGGTGGCAACAACACTAGTTTCATCTCGTTTCAATGTCTGTTGATTCTCGACAAACGATTTCGTTTTCGATACTCGCAACGAGTGTGTAAAATTTTACTTGATGAACAGAAAATACTTCTCGTGCGAGAGAACATTATGTTGACACGTGTGTTACATCGTCATTGAATTGCATAAAATACACCAGACGTCATGAACATTTGTCAACAACAGCAACGACACCGCCGATATCCCACAGATTAGATTTTTTCTTCCCTTCAACACACATTGAAAGATCACAAAGCAAGCGAGGTGCTATGATGTGTCGAAAAACGAACGCGGTGATGTCTCTCGATGGATGTGGAGGCGATGCGAGGACCTGGCGTGAATGCGCCTAGCGCGTGTCGTGGCAAGTTGACAACATTCTGTCGGCTACTATTGGCTTTATGTGACTTTGATTGATGCCGAGAAGTAGTGAAAGTTGAGACGTTATTGTTGAGGCTGATGATGATCGGCGATTATAGCAGATTATTGCATCAATATAGAATCGTCCCCCGTGGACGATTTGTCCACGCAGTCGTTTTCCACCTGCTCTGCCTGTGGCCGCTGCGTTGCTGTCATCTTCTTCTGTAACTCGTATTATGTCTCGGGTTTGCGTTTCATCAACATAACAGCCGTTCGCACACGGACACTCATTCACGATGCGATAAGAAGACATGCTTACATACAGGCATACATATAAATATATAAAAAAAAAAGATATATATATATATGTATATGCCATCAGTTGTCTCAGCTGTATCTGTCTGACGTTTTCGTGTGTGAGCATGTCGGTTTTGAGCATGTATCAGCCCTGTAGTGGACTGTGGTGTCGTTGGCAATGACAACGGCATAGCTAGCCATAACCCTCGTAATCGTATCGTATCTATGTGGTCTACAGTCCTTCGCTCTACCAACTGAGCTATCGACGGGTGCCTATGTGGTCTGTTGACGTCCAACTATCTCCAGTTCTATGTATAACACAGACTATGACCGTTGACAATAGTCGACGACCAGAGTGAGGTGGCGTTGGTCTGATTGCAACGCTACCTGGCTGGTGGCCCCCACCCGTCGCCCTCAACTTTACGATCGAGGTCGACTCTTCTCTATCGTCTGACTACCTCCCTCCATCCCTCGATTCGATTCACTCTCCCTTTTAAATCTCAACCAATGGGTAACTGCCAGGGAGACGATGAGACAAAGCGGGACGGGTGAACGTTGTTATATTATTATATACTATGAAAGCTACGATGGTTCACGGGATAACAATGAGTGATTCTCGCTCGGAGTACGGTTTGCTTCTGGTGAATACATAAATAATTGCAATCTTAATTATAGAAATCACAACTGCACAGTTGTGGAGGATATGTCTGTCTGAGAAAGTCCGTTTATTTATAATTGCGATTAATGCATAGACTGAATATAATTTGTGTGGACGTTGCCCCTTGTATACTGCTACTTTTATGATAATCAAAACATTGATGTAAATAATGCCGTTTCCAGAAATCGGTAGCATTTGAAACAATCCATGAGACGACACTTTTTTCGCTATTATTTTTACGAGAACTTAAGCGTTGTGATAAGACTGCAGTTCCCTTAATAAACCAAACCTTGTATTGTATTATTGTATTGTATGTAGTGTAATATATAGTTGTTTTAGTCTAAAATGCAACATGGTTGATTAGGGGAACACTACAGATTATATCGCATGCTGTGTTGTCTGCTGCATAAATATGACTTCATGGTGGATAGCCACTTGAGACCTCAGTGGTCTATTACGTAAAGTATTCTCTTCGACGTGAAATGACTCTGAGAGACGACACATGACGAGTTATCTTTCGATTTCAACGTGCCGACGAGGGAGATTGAATTCGCGATAGAAAACTAAACTATTTGAAGCTTTCGAGTGACTTAGTCAATATCGGAGGTCAAACCTGCACGCTTTGGAAAATGTCGAGTTCTTGAGTCAATTTATTACAATTTATAGAAACAGTTTATGTACTGAAGCAATAGATTTGATCAAGAATGATACCTAACGAGATAAGTATACTAACATTATCTTGGATTAAAGTAAATCAACGCGACCAGTTACAAACCTAATGAATACATGCCCAATTAAAGGTCTGCGCTTCTGTGTACCCGTAGATATGCATAGATGTTCTGCACAATGTCACGAAATATTGAAACAATCCTTTACAAATATGTCTTTCAATCGATTTCGATAATGGGTATGTTGTACGTCCAGCATTTCTATGCTTTATCAAAGATCTGAAAATAACTAGCAAACAATCATAGTTATCACACGGCACTGACTGCTGACACGGCGCTTTAATATGTTGCCGGATGTCGTTCACATGCGCACGCGAAGCGGCATCGAGACCCTCCAGGGATGGTGGTCAGTAAACAACACCTCCACGTACAAAGAGAGAAATCCTGGTTATAGTGTTCAGGCCTGGTAGAATCCTGGCCACCCTTCATAGTCTACCAATGAGTGGTCATGGCACTGGAAAGTCCGCACGCTGCTGATTGCTACGCTTGACGAATGTCTCAACGTATCCACACATATACGCCGATCTGTCGCCAAGCAGCGCCTATGCGCTCAGTTCGCTAGATCCTAGACACTCTAAGGAGCGTCCCATTCTTTCCCAAAATAGTCTAATAGATATATATTCATTGTCATCTTACATATGTGTGGTTTTGAGTTCCTTGCCCGCCTCCTCCAATGAGACCTTCAATCGGCTGAAGACTTTACAAGAACAATTTCGATGGGCGCCCTGAGAGTCTGCCAGTCGCGGAAGGCTCCAGTATGGACATTCTCAAAATTCTGTTTCTAATTAAATATCGCGTGATCCTTCTAAGAATTTTCAAGTCGATCGTAACGTCGGTCCACCGACCCTTCCTACCAACCACGACATTTACCTCGGCACTTATTTGAAGAATATTACAGTTCATCTTAATGAATCTTTCATCCACCGACATCTTAATTAATTTGACCTTTCATGCAAAAGAAATAGGTAATGTAACGAATAGTACCAATAACCACGTTTCGATGATATACGTTAGAAAATATGGATGTAGTCCTATCAATCGATCGTTCAGGTCAGTTGCACTGTACCAATTTTATACACTTCACGAGCTATATTTCAACTTATAAGGAAAACTTTTCATTTTATTTTTCAATGGAATAAAATACCGCTGTAACTCCATTTCTAGACTATAGCTTATCCTCGATGGGTGTAACAACCTGGAGCGGTTTTTCCTTGGGCCATGGTTCTGAACAACCTCAGTCTAGAAAACACGTCTCAGTCTGATATGCACGTACATAGCGATGCTTAGTATTCATTGCTCCTTAAAAGTAGTAATGAATATTTTAACAATTACTCTCGCTAATTATCACTGATGTTCATAGATCGAAAGGAATTAGACTTCTTTGTGAATGAACTTTCTCAGTTTGCCTGAATAGATTACTTCATTTCTAAGTTTGACCATGCCGTCATACTTTTTTGTTTGTTTGTAGAAGAGGAGATTTCCTCCAAACGCACGGACACCACCAGAGACGTTCCAATCTTCACAAAAGTGGGCCGATCCAGTGCAGTTCTGTTGACGTAGATGACAAAACACCTCTGTTTGCTAAAACCACCATTCTCTGCTAAGGGTCTCTGGTCATCATCCCTAGCATGCGGAGTAACCGCTTCTGAGGAGGCGGCGGCTGCAGCTTTTGCCAGCGGTCTCGTGCTGATTTTCCCAGGTTGACATTATCGTGGCCGTCCAGCTCGTACGTAATGTGCGTCCTTCCGCTTGATGCATGTAAACATTAAGATGTGCTATCAAATACATCCATTCATTCATCCACATTCACATATAATCATATCAGTTGATGAGTGGCCGTCATACGTGGTGGTGGCTTTTATAGGCTGTCTCTCCTTCGACAACGTTGCCACCGTAAGCATTTCTGTTAGATTTTTGTTCGAACTTCAAGTATCACCTTCCTTTTTAACAAACAATATTATTTTCCTCGTCCTTGGATATTTCTCGTAGTTGTACTGTATTAAGTGAAAAGCTCTGGGCGACTACGGTGACACACTTGACCACAGTAATGCATATTGTTGTTATTTTAATTTTGTCGAAAATATACTTGCAGCTGATTACAGCTGCGTACCCCGAGCCAATTAGATGAGCTACGGTGAAATTAGTCATTGGAGGGCACCGAAAGCGTGGGAATCTAATCGCGTTCTCGTTATGCGTCCAGTTTCTCTGTTGTCCTCTATTGCTCAGATCGTATCCATAGTCGACAACTGCCCTCGTTTAAAATAAATCTCTTTCGCCTCTCATTATAACGTGTTGGGTTGTTTCTCGCGTCACGAAAAATCACTGAACTAGATATACTTATATAACAATTATTTTTAATTATATAACAAATCATCACGAACGAGACGCTCGCTCCGTCCCTTTCCACGATGCCCATTGGAGTTTGCTTTGGCACCCGTTTCATGGGTTTATTAGGAAGTCTTATCACGCAAATACTGAAATGTGCCAACTGAAATTTGAAATAGATTGGCAAGTGGGTTGTTCATTGTACTGTGTCGCGTAAAGTGTTTTTACAGTACCAAGAATTTTCGCGATGATGATGGTAAGTCAGGAAGCTGACACCGATGGTGATACCAGCGCCGCTTATAGATGTTAATGATCGACTTTCCCAGGTCGCAGATACCCGGCAAATGTCTCATGTGTATCTTGGCGGCCGATGCCATTTGTAAATGGAGATTTAATTGTTATCATATTGCTATTATATTAGACTGTCATTTCATTGATTCAGAATCAATCCCAATGGTTCAGTTTTGTGAGGGTGAAGGCAACGGAATCACTGAGCTCAGAGACGGATTAACAATGTCGCCCTAGAACAATCGTAATATCTAGCATTTGAATGATCATCTTGCTAGCTTGTCCTAAGAGGCGGTGCTCCGCATCATCGGACTTCTATGGGCTATTGTCTACAGGGTGTGACTCTGTCATCTGTAGTCGCAATTGTCAGAAGCGTGTAAAAGGAACACCCATCGTCGAATGCGTTTAAACATGGCACAGGTAGAAATTCATGCTCTCTGTTGATTATCCTCGTTAAAGTATTTCAATCATCCCAACAATTGGTGGTACTAAAATGATTTCGAAAATAAATTTTAATTTATCCTCGAAGGAAAAGGTCGGCTCTGACTTACTCTTACAAACGTGTTTGGTTTGTAACGGCATGTATAGTGAATCACGAAGGTGAATATATATATATATATATATATATAATGTTCGGGGTTAATCTGAATATGGTCAAACTGTGCGACGGGTTCTTTCCAACAGGAGTCGAAATTCTCAAGGAATGAATGAACGCTGCTTTGGTGATTTCTTTCAGATGGAGAACACCGTGACAGATAGCGGTGATAAACCAGTACGGCCATATCTGCGATACATACAGACCTCAAGCGTGTTTTTGTCAATCTTCACACTTGTAAGTACGATGAAAATAGCAGCCGATTGGTCGGCCGAATTTTTTTTGAGAAAACTGTAGGAGTCGTGTAAACGTCCACGAGTTTACTGTTGGGGATGAGCCCACGGAAGACTAGTCATGCACTTCTCTTGCCCGGTGTCTTCGGTGAACGTCATATTATACTAATGAGTAAGATTATTTCGGAAAAAACAATCACCGCCCCCGGGTGGACTCGAACCACCAACCTTTCGGTTAACAGCCGAACGCGCTAGCCGATTGCGCCACGGAGGCCACGTGAATTAACAGAAAATGAAAAATATCTAAAAACATTCGAGTGTATATCGTCCTTTGAATTCTCTGTTCCCAGGGTCTTGTGGCAGCGATTCTGGGCACAGCGTTGATTGACCTGGCTCAGCTGTTCGAGACTTCTATTAAACTTGTGACACAAATTAACGTCACCCGTGCCGCCGGGCTACTCTTTGGTAAGGTTACAGTTTTCGAATAAATGCTATATATATATATATATATATATATATATATATATATATATATAACCACGATCTGTTGGAATTATTGTATTAAAAGCAGCTACAGCGACGTCATGATTCCCATTTTGTGACATTAAAAAGTCTCATATTGGATTTTACAATCATCAGTCAATATTATTATTATTGATATTAATTAGTATTATCATGAATAATAGCAATTGAGTTGATACTCTCTTGGATCACTGTCTCCCCCCTCCCCACTATATTACAATGTCCTTTACCACATTGATGAACCCAAGTGTACCTTCAGAATTTCTTAATAATGGAATTATTGATGTGAATTTCTTAGGGATTTAATTAATTTTATATCTATCCTCTAATTTTAATCGATCCAATGTAACCTTGCTTGTATATCTAGGTTCACTGATTTCCAGCAGCGTTCTCTATCGATTCATCAACGGTAAGATATGTATCATATTCGCGATGATTCTGGGAGGTCTGGGAAATGCTCTGGTTCCTTCGAACGGCTCATTGATAGGAGCCCATGTCTGCCTCTTCATCGCTGGAACGAGTGTTGGCGTACTCGAAGTCGGTAAGCAGCGCTCCTCCGATTATTTTTTTTACCTCTCGTAGAAAGTCCCACAGGTCGGGTGCCATGTGTCTATGACCTCTATTGCGCTGAAAGGCAAACAGCTCCGTAGCATCGCAACGTGTCTTGAGTGTATATACCTATAGCTCACTTCACCAAGTTTGGATCCTTATCCACGCTTATACTTACATATGTTCTTCTCCGACATATATATATATATGATCTAACGACTGACATTGCATTAGCCAGCAGGGCTCATCTAATCGGGTATTTCTCTAGGCACTTTATTTATTAAGCTTATTTCTTCTACAGGTGGCAACGTGTGGTTGGTGCAGTTATGGAAGGATAAGGTGGCCCCGGTATTCCAGATGTACCATCTTAGCTTTGGCATTGGCGCGCTGATATCACCTGTTATCACGGAACCCTTCCTGAGTCCAACGGACATGAACGCGTATGTGTCTATAGTTGTTTTTGTAACGAAACTATTAAAGGTATTAAGCTGAGCGTGAGTTTTATTATATTTCTGTCAAGGACAGCTTTTCAGTTCAACACTCAAGTCACGAAGTTAAATGCTCCTTTATTCAATCGAACAATATTCAGCTTACTTGCATTTCGTGGGGTGAAATTTTACTAAAATATATACATACACATATGTGCCTAGGTACAGTTTGCATTATTCCAACGACATAATTGGAAAACTTCACTACGTCCAATTTCGCCGCGTTTGTAACGTGTGACTATGAAAATGACTACCGCCTCATTTTCTCGGCCTGTCCCTTCACGAGAATCCGTTATTAACTTTGTATAACTAGCAAACATTACACACAAGTAAAATATCAACCCTTAAATAGATGGGCTCGTGAACGATATCGTATAGGCGCCACAAGACTAATCACCTGTCCCCCCCCCCCCTCCCCCCCCAACACGATTCAGATATTCTTGGGTTTAATGTCAACGCAGCTTGCTCTTAAACTATTGACTCTTGTTTTATATACGATATATGCATTTTCGATGTCTTTTTGATCTACCTCGATCCGTAGAGCTGTAAGCGGAAATGTCACCGCCAATTCCGAAACGCGGATCGCTATTCCGTTTGGGCTGTTTGGAGGCGCCTATGCTTGTGTCGGCCTTTTCATGTTGGCGTTGTTCTTCATCGATCCCTCGAACCTCCGCCAGGATGATCCCGCCTCGAAAGATTCGAACGACGAGACAAAAACGACACCGAGGGCGTTCTTCGAGTGGCTTGTTGTTGCCCATCTGGTTTTGTACATCTTCGTGCAGGTGTCGGTCGAATCGACCATTGCCCAGATGCTTGGCGTGTACGCGGTCAGCAACGAGGCTCTAAACTTCACCAAGTCATCAGCATCGTTCCTATTCGCTGTGTTCTGGACTCTGTACACGTCGGGTCGTGTGACCGCGCTGTTGTTGTCATTTAAAATTCGGCCATTTTACATCATCGCCTTCATGCACACCTTGTCTGTTCTTGGGACCGTTCTCCTTGTCGCGCTCGGCGTTACGACAGGCCAGTCGTTATGGGTCTCAATAGGAATTATGGGATTCGGCCTGGCTCCCCTCTACGCCTCGGTGATGTCCTGGGCTGTGCGATATGTTCGATTACGATATGTCCACATGACAATGGTCATTGTAGCATCGTGCATGGGACAAATGTTGCCTCCACTCACCGTAGGACTCTGGGTTAAGGACGATCCTGGAGTGTTCATCTATGTAATCGCTGGATGGATGACCATACACACTGTGAATCTCGTTGCGATGTACAAAAATACGAACGGTCATGCTGAGATCTTCGCAAATGAAGCGGACATAAAGGCGGCTGCTGCTGCTTCTGCTGCTGCTAATAATAATGATATCAACATGGACGACATGACACGTGATGGTAAAGCTTGAACATGAGCGAGATTGAACGAGTTATAGCATGCAAATCTTAATTCGTCTAGCCCGCGTGTGCGTTTGCACATTGTAACATACGCAAGAACAATATCACATATAAATGTATATTCGACATTGAAGTATAGAGAAATTAAGTAATTTATAAATAACATGTTCACCAATGCCACCACTGGTAACTCCATGTATAATATGAAAGAATTATATATAGGTTACACCGGGATGGTGGTGCTGTGGCTGTTTTAAATGATATGATTTTATATAATGATTTATAATGATTTATATTTTTTATATAATGATTTTATATATTTGATTACCTGTTAATAAAGCATAACAGTAAGATTCACACCGCTGTATCAATACTTGTTAGAATAAAAATGAAGGTAACTAACATGTATAAAACGGACTATGTTGTTTATGTGGGTAAGGTTGCGATAGCGTTACGCAATAAACTAATTAACTAACTCATAAACTCTATTAATAAACTGGTAATGAGAAGGATTCATGTGTGTCCAGCGGTGCTGGATCTCGGTCTTTATAATTTTTTTGGGACATTTCAATGAAAAATGTATCTGTTCTTTTCTTCATTTCCAGGACTCTGGACCTAGTCACTGATCTATAATAAATAGTGAGCTCAGGTTAAATAGATTTGGAAGCAAAAAAATATTTGAGGTCAAGTTGCCTAATACACTAGTACTTGAACGACTCAAAAAATATGCGGCGGACAGATGCAGAAGAAAAGTTTCTCTAT
Source organism: Stratiolaelaps scimitus (assembly GCA_019614645.1). Taxonomy (NCBI): domain Eukaryota; kingdom Metazoa; phylum Arthropoda; class Arachnida; order Mesostigmata; family Laelapidae; genus Stratiolaelaps; species Stratiolaelaps scimitus. The sequence goes on along the minus strand of JABWDB010000044.1, from coordinate 1,965,463 downwards.
TACAGTCACCTGTGGAATCAGTAATTAAAAAATGCAGTATTCAGGACAAACACTGTATATAGGTAACGCTCGATGATGATGGCCTTTCTTTGGCCGTTTGAAAAAGGAAATCTTTTCATTATTAATGACACATTCGGTATTTCGTATTGGAAATTTCCTCTATTGAGGACTGTATAATGTAACGACATCGTACCGACTTTTGCCTAGTTAACTATAGCTCAACTCAGTTACCTCCTCTAAAGAAGGAGGGTGCCGCTGTCTGACCCCACCCAACATCATCATGTTAGAGTATTCATCATATTTAGAACTAATCAACGGTATGACTGTTGTTCGCTATCTGTAGCTGACCTTCTGGCAGAATGGCATGGCTACCGCTTAATAAATCGCTTCAACGATCTGTCAGGGGAGGAGGCTCATATGAGCAATTATGGATGTTGGCCAGGAATAGGGATTATTCATCACCTTCAATCCCTTTGAGCAAGCACGAATCGTTTCGAACATAACGGCGAATGTGTAAATAGTACACCTACGCTCTACCCAATACTTTCTGTAGAATCGTCATCCTCCAACCTCATAGTGGTGATGGTCTTTAGATGTGCTCGATGTCTCTATCAAACACTTTCTCTCCTCTTTTGTGTTTCCTTCGAACAAGATGCCATATTATCCACAATGGTTAGCTTATCTATCATAGTTGTTCGTAGGAGGAGTTTCGCGCCGCCATAAAATATAAATTCGCTGCCGTCCCGTCTGTGTTTAGTTCGGGTAGCTTCAAAGGCTGTATTATATCATAACTCTCGTTCGCTTCTATTCCAACCCACCCGCTCTCGCTGATCGCTTCTCCTGTTGTGTTGCCAGCCATGGAGAAGACTTCGCAGTCTCTGCCTACTCCGGGTATACCCTTTCTCTCTTTTCTGTGTCCCATGCACCGAGGAAAGGAGGGCGCGCCAAGCGCGAGGCGCGTCATCAGCCGCTGTTAGCTTTGTTCGTTCGTTCGTGGTTGATTTCATGAGATTTGGCCGAGTTGCTACGGTGAGTGAGCTCTAGACTCGGCCTTCGCCGTGCGCCGGAGCAACACTATCAACCGCCATGAGCCTTTAGTGCTGTCACCCCGGCAGTTGTTCATTGCTAATCAGTGTATCGCGTATCTTTCAATCGTCAGAGAAGAGCTGGCAAGACAGCCTGACAACCCGAACCAGCAGCCAGCTAGGTAAGCCAACACGCCAAAACAATCGCGAACTGTACTACAGTTGCTACCTTGAGAATCGACAGAGTACGCACGTCATCAGCGTGGTTAGTGGTCCGAAGGAGAAGAGTGCTGAGCCTATGACGTAGTCATTTTAGTCTGACCGGCCGTGTTGTCATCGGGACATCCGGCTAGCCCGACGATTGATCTCAATACGGATCTCGACGATAGCGCCGCCAAAAGAAAGTGTCAGTCCGTCATTTCGGCCGTACGTTTCTTGTCGGACGACTCGAGTGACAGCACGCGCAGCACCGTTACGCCGTCTTCCACGCAATAGTTGGGACAGTCGTTCGGAAGAAAGGCATAAGAACTACTTGGCGCTTACCTCACCTCCGTGTTGGCGTATGTACGATTTACATATATATATATATATATATATCTGAGTATGTGTATATATTGTTCTTTGTGAGTGAGTAAGTTCGTCTCTATGCAGCACGTGGAGCCCATGTGAATGAGTTGTACTTGAAAAGGTCAACACATCGGCAACACGCGAAAGGGAGACAGATGGGGTAGAGGATCTGGAGCAGTAGCCGCTATGGGGGAAAGCGCACATCACCGAATCACAGATCAGAAGAAGGTTGTTCCTGGTCCGATGTTGCGCCAAAACCCCAGGAGGACAATAACCTTTGACCTACTTTAGGTAGGCACATGAACACAACGTGCTGTCGCAGTGCGCTAATAGAGTCGATCGTGGTGGACACAATGGCAATGTTTCCTTTTATTTCTTTTCCATAAAATCTAGCTGGCTGAACGCTGGTACAAACTGACCAATGAGAATTGGTCAGTTTGTACCAGCGTTACATACAAATTAGTGCGCGATCATGATTTTTGCTCCCATACTGCGTGACATAGTACATGGCCAGTAAAACCGTACCGTGAAATATCGATATGCATAAATGTTATCCCAATACAGTTATTATGTTGCATTCGAACAGGGTATGCAATTTCAATTACGAGATTCTCTGTTGGTGTCATCAAATATTCAAATATCCTAAAAACACATGTATAACAATGAACGCTTGAGCTATAGAAAACACCATAATTAGCTTCAATGTTACAATCGCCTTTCAATATGCTGTTAACTAAATAAGTGTGCTATAGGCAGTCACTTGTATTCGAGATGCCTGCCAGCCAGCCTTAGGGTACGATGTAAGTGTTGCTCAGGCAAGCCTCTGTAAATCCTAGTGTGCTAGTCGGAACCGGTTGGCGCCAGAATGAAAGCATGGGAAATGGTTGTTCAGGAGTTCCCTTTCCCGAGAGAATACGGACAAAGACCGAGTCACTTTCCACCAACCGAGGGAGTGGGTCAGGAGGAAGGGAGATCCTGTACGACTCCTGCCTCGAAGGAGACGAGCGGGATTTTTATATCTATTTATGAAACCAGCGATTATGAAACCACCCGAGACCACGATGATGATCATGAACTGCAGGCATAGACGTAGACAGCAATGGCCGTGTGCGCCTGAACTATAAAGGGTACCGGAGCAATGAATAGTTTTTCGGCGCTAAATTCATGAGGGCACGCGGCGAGTTGCATGGGAAAAGTGTATTTATGTGGCAGTAAGTTGGTCGTTCAATGTTGGCTGGGCGTCAGCCTGGTTAATTTACTAAATTTGCTAGATTATGAGGCAGGCCGATTTGATAGATGTCTATGCAAATCGCTGCCGATCTAATAACCACATTCAACACCTAACGACCTCTACTAACGAATGTACCAATGTTTAGAGTATCTCAATTTAAAGAATTATTAGCACAGCTAATGTAGTGAGAGTGACTCCTCTGGAAGAAGCATTTAGGGTCCGTGCATACCCCGGGCATACCCAGTATACCAGGGCAATTCTGCCTGAACCGGATTTACCAGGCCCGGCGTATCTGGTCTACTCTTCTGGAGATGCAGCGCCGAAGTTATAGTTTCCATGTTATCAACTGCATCTCAGTATTCGGATCATTCAGCTGAACCTGTGGCGCTATTCATAACTCACTGCATTCGTACCTTTCTACTAAATATCGAGGCCAAATACGTTTAGCACATCTGAGCGTTCAGCTATCTTCCTTCTATGCCAGGCCTCGGTACCGCTATGTAGCAGTCCTTCAACGGCGTATCAGCAGAGCAATTGTAATGTTGGCTAGGAGTAGGAATGATTTATAGCCTTTGGTCTTATTTTGGTCCTATACAGCCTATCGGTCAATGCTGGACTTATTTGAGCTTTCTTCAACAGACATATGTGACGATAGAGGACTGCTAACCCTATCACAGCCATCCATGGCTTCCGAGTATCGAATCGATGAGCACAAATCGTGGTGCTGTTCGTGAATATCGATGTTGCACTAAGGCTATTGACTGCAGAATGCCGATAACTATCGTGTGCCAGAGACGGAACAAATATATATATATATATATCTGCCAGGTTTTAGCAGGTTCTGAAACTTCTTTCATATAATCACATATTCTCTAATGTGCACAGCAAATCTTTACGTTTATTGCTTAGAGGAGCTTATAGTGATAAGACGTAGCAGACATCCACCTCATTCTCATATTGAAAACAACAGCGTCGTGCAATCTACCCAACGAATTGCCTGTGTCAAATATTCTCTGAAAACTAAGATTATTGCTATCTTACTGTGATAGGAGAAAGCTACATTTCATGAACTTAATTTACAATTGTTGTACGATTCCGACAGCCTGTATCAGTAGTCATATGGGAAGCAAGGCTAAGATACCCTGGACAGCATATACAGAACTGACCCGCGTCCAGCATGCCGCATGGCCTTCCACCGTTCGATAAACCAGTTAGCACAATTCCGTATTGTAAATGACCAAAGAGAAGGACAAACATATATATCATGTTATAGGGTAAATGAAGATTAATGACGGATACTGAATCAATGCCAGACACGAGTGAGTGACTGCTGGTGGATAGACTACAGATGGATACCTCACGGAATAAGATTCTGTCGTGGATGTTTATTGTTACGTCTGTCGACCGTCAGTTCAACGTAGAAGATGAGCGGCTCGTTATGCGCTTAATCGTACTATGTTGGTCCAAGGAGATGTTTCACTATGGTGTATGGCAACCTCTGCATAACGCAATCCCTGTGGTTTTGGTATACCACTTGGCACGTGGTACTCAGCAGGGTTACAGCGTGTTGCCGGAAGCTTCATCCCCTATGCTGATGGTATAATAAATAATCTAGTTATTTTTATTCTCATCCAAAGAGGAAGCTCTAATATCAGGAAATTGATCGACCCTTATCCCATGTCCGATTACTAAAACAGACATACCGGCACACCTTTTTTATACCTTCAATGACCTTCTTTAATACAAACAACGAGATTTCCGTCTGCTCAAGCGATTGATGACCTTGTCTAGGAGATTGCTTGAGTACACGATATTTGAAATACTACTACTCTCAATGAGGGGCAGGAATAACCCTTGAGAGGCATTCCGGCACCGCACATACCCTTTGAGCCCTCTTGTTCACTCCTCATCCGGTTATTCGAAGACTGTTTTCGCACCTTTAGCAATCGTTCACGTTTAGCACTATGTAGCCTATTTTACTACGGGAGCAATTCGGTGTATATGATGAGTCAACATTTGAGCCACCATTCCAATAACGAAGGGTGCAAGCCTATCCTCCCAGCGTTGAGAAAATTTATCCTCAGCTTTATTGATGGCATGCTCACGTCTGCCGCTTCTGCGACGTGATTTATCAGTGAGGCATTCAGGACAAGGACGATGCATTGATTCGACAAACCTCCTGTTTTAGTTCCTTTTTGTCCACTCTATCATGGCGTGTTCTTTAACGACGGCTTGTTTTGGCGAGCGCAAATCTAGAGAACAAGATAAACGTTCATCTAGCAGATACAATTTGGATTTACCTTCATATTTGCTCTAAACTACAGTATGCTTAACACCTATTTTTGATTGATGGCACGGTTACCTTTGGCACCATTATGTGTTACACAACCTCGTGTAAATTCGTGCACTCTAAGTTCAATTTCAATTCTATTCGAATCATGGCTTATTGTCGGAACTGCCATTCTACGATGCTTAATTTCTCGAGAATGAATAGGTTACTTTGGTCTATGAGCCGTCGACGATCCAGGCTACCTGTAACGACCGGAACAACCGCTATCGTTGTGAACGAAAATCCGTAGCTGACGTAGGGGGGGGCGGAGACCGAGAGAGAATCATTTTTTGCCGTTGGTTCGCCTTTCCACCGCTTTTCTCCCATTAGACACTTCCTGACACGTATCCGCATGATAGCATTAGTTGTTACAAGAATTCTCGGGATGAAGAATTAGCACCTGACACAAGTTTGAACCTGCGATAACCGGTCGATTTATTAAAGTGTGCTGTGCGCCTAGGTACTATCTAGATCACTTACACCATCATGCGTACAGAGGTCTAATGAAATCTCAATCTTATCACCGGAGCCAGTTGGATTGGTTTGCAAGCCGATAAATACGTCAAACTCTCGGATATTCTGGTGACTGACGGGATCAACGATCACATCTGTGCAATGGTGTGCGATCAACTCATAAAAATAATGTCAATGACCACATAAAGTGGATCCTTTGCAAGTGCATGGTGTTCTTCAAGTGTGTAACTGATGACATTATTTTTATCTGCTAGTTGTTAATGGATAAGTACTGAAGACCAGCTATTTCATTTAAATATATAACGTTAAGAGTTGAGTTGTATTTGTTTGTGTGTTTGTCTTTTGATCACCCATTTGTACCTTGCATATAGAACGATGTTGCCACCTGATATAATATAGCCTCTGCTGAGGCTGGTCCACTAGCGTTCAGATTGCCTATTAATGTTAGACGATCGGTGGGAAAAATGTGTCTGAAACTATTCATAGTTATAGCTGGCTGTTCATAATTACGTAATCGGTTGTGAGAAATGGCGATCACCATTCAATATTGCTACCTATAAAGGGAATATTGTCACAGTCGTAATGAGATACCCTAAGACCGGTCTCGAAGAGGGAACTGCGATTGGAAATCCTCGAATGAGCTAAGGAGGTGGAGAGGTGGACCTGTGTCGGTGGGACACAATTAGTTCACAGAAGGCGCTTTTTTCTCTCTATCTCTCTCCCTCTCTCTCTCTATCTGTTTCTGTGTGTGTATATATATGTACGTACATAAGTATGAGGGAGAGGTGTCACCTGATGTGAGAGTCTACTCTGGCTGAAGCATCGGGTAACGGCCGGTAGAGATAGGATAGAGACGTCTACCTCCCTCCCTCCCTCTTGAGCTGTTGCTGTTACTATGATGTAACTCTAGCTATTCGACATTGTCACAGCATAAGAAAGGGCAGTGCCCACCTGTAACTGCACCCAGTTGCATATCGCCGTCAGACCAGAGACTATATGCACGAATAGGTTTGGTTCAACGGGGTCAGTACGCGGGCCTCTTAGAGCAAGACTCTCTCTATCTGTAGATGACAGTTGGTCAGGGTTCGAACGTGAACGGATGTCGTTCGCCTTTGGTTGACCCGTGACCCGACGAGAAGACGGTGAGACGTTGTCTTGAGTGCACTCTGAAAGATAGCTCGCTATAGAAGTTGGTTGGTACAATCATTTTCGAAGTGTTTTTAAGTTCGGTATATTGGAATTAAACGACACATTTAAAATATGTGTTTATAGTGATATTGTGTAAGTGTCACATTTTATAAATGGGTAGTAATCGTAAAGTTCCTTTTCACACCGAACACATTCATAGTGTCTCACCAGTCCCATAATCGGTTACACAACATCTGTGTGAAATCATATGTGGCCATATGAAGATCGCGATAAAGTCCAATCACAATAATTAAGTCAAGCAGTTCAAATCGATTACCAATGCAAGTGGGACTATGCTAGTGTTTCCTCACAAACGGATCGCATTCACCGTCCTACCGACGACCTATTCTATAAGTCAACTTGGATGTGATGTTGCTATCATTAGTGAGAGGGATCGCGTGGCGTTTGTCAAAGACAATATAATACACAAACTTGGCAATACGAGAGTTGTCAGCACAAATTCTTGAATTACACCACCACTCATGAAGCATGACCAATACTCTCAGAGCAAATACCGGTGTGTATTTAGTTAAGATGTTCTTTTTTGTTATGGTTATTCTTGGTGTTTTCAGATGAAGAGCCTAGCAGAAATCAAGTCAGGAGATCGCGGAGGATGTCTTCGTTCAGTTCAGACATCCAGTGTGTTTTTGGCTCTCTTCGCGCTGGTATGTACAGACGTTTTTTTTTGCACAGACGCTAGCATCCACTCTGCTGATTGACAATAGTAATTATCAGATTGGGGATTAAATAAGTGCTAACAACGAGTCACTGCGTATTCAATAGCTGCCTTGTAATTAGTGAGGACAGCTTAGCTTAATATTTTCTGTTATAATGCAGACGAGTAACTTACGTTCCACTGAAGCATTTTTAGGAAATTTCTAGATTTCTACAACTATATTAACTATATCTTAATTATGAAACTTAAAATGACATCCCCAAATTCAGCCAGTAGTGTTTTTTTTTCTCTTTCACCGGAAAAGCACGCAAACTTTATTCACCATATCAAATATTAATAATAAAAAATGTAAAAGTAATCCGGTACAGATATACAGACCGTAATGGTCTGAATGGCAACGGAGACTAGTTCTAAAGAAGAAGAGCGCAAGTTCATAAAGCTTTGAGGTCAGCACGTCCAAATAATATACTCTATAGGCGCATTGAAATATATAATAATATATATATGTATATGTATATATATATATATATATATCAGGTCAGTTATATATATATATATATACATATACCAAATAATATACTCCACCGCATACTCTCCACATTCAAGTATTTCATCGAGGAATTTACAATCAGAATGTTTTCATTCGTAGCGCCCTGAATTATGTGAACTATTATGCATGCATGAACTGTGTAAACGTAGTATAACAAGACAATTGTGTTCTCCGATCTAGGGTCTGGTGAGCGCCATCACGGGGACGACACTGTTCGATCTAAGTCAGCTATTCCACTCGGATGTCCAAGATACGTCACTCGTGTTGTCGTTTCGAGGATTCGGCGTATTCGCCGGTAAGCAACACACACACATTCACACATATATATATATATATATATATATATATATATATATACAGCGCAAGATACCGCCTGGCAAAAATGGAACTGCACCAGCAAGGGACTGGGGTAGGTTAGCGAGAAGGCCGAGATCAAGGTTGATCTATCTCAGCGATCTGTCTGTACAAGACGCTTTATATTAGTCGATGGCTGCTCACTAGTTGATAGTGAAAAGTGCACTTTGACGGCTGGGAATAATTTGGCTGTCAGCCTCCAGAGACAACTTAAATCCGCTCGACTTCTGTCGTCAGTATTGTATAAAAATATCTTAAAGGGCAATTCTCCAACGTGAGTCGGCAAGAAACCCTATTTTCAATATCACCAAACGTAATAAATATGGATATTTAATTGAAACTTAAATATCCATTGTCACCACAGTACCATGCTGACTTGCATATAAACCTTTAATTGCAAAGATGGTCTAGTTTATACACTATATGTATATATATAAACTTGTTTGTGAGACTTTGAAGAATAATTCTAACAATTGAACGAGTGCCATATATCAGGTTCGTTGCTCTCTACGAGCCTGCTCTATCGGATACTTAACGGCAAGCTGGTACTGGTCTCAGCTATGATCGTGGGTGGAATAGCCCACGCGATTGTTCCTTATCTTGGAACCCTTCTAGCAGCTCAGGGGACAATGCTCATAGCCGGAATGAGCGTCGGTGTCCTAGAAACAGGTAAATTCACGATAGTGATACTCGCAAAGTTGGTATTATGATTAAGAGCACAGTTTGGGCTCGTTTTATATTATATTATATATGAGAATGATAGCTAATGGCTAAATAATCTCGGGTCCATCGATGGTTCCAAGTCCGTTCGCCGTGAGCATCCTGCGCTTCGGGTGTAAAAGAAAACTTCAAGGAACTTGTACTATGTGCGCCGATCTAAGTCACCCGTGTATTTATAATACAATTGCATGGTCTGCCATATTTCGATTGGGATAAATGCACTACATAAACTAGATGATTTCACCCAGAAATATTATATAACACGTGATGGGTCGAGTATGAGCAATATGAGAACAAGATAAATCTCATATCACTAGTTCAAGAGAGAACATGTTCGCTAAATATTTTTATCAACGTGAGTTCGGGGTCTAACGCGAAATATTCGCGGCCACAAGGAATTGAAACAACTTCGTTATGGTGATGTAATTGAACAGTGAGCACTGCGCTGAGATGACAACCCCCATTGTTCACATTTGGTAACCGTTTCACATTTGGTAACCGTACAGTATGAAAATACAGATAAATGCGATACAAGGCCATCGGGAGAAGCCCAAGTTAAATAAAATATCCTTACTTCGAGCATCGGTTGCGTTTGCTGCGACTTGAAACTGAGATACTGGATGTTCAAGCACTGCAATTGACAGGTACGCGGCGACCTGCGTTGAATGCCAGTTTTGAATAGGGCTTTAAGCGGGGCAAACTTCGTTCTAGACATTAACTGGGTGACCCATTGATTTTGGCACAATATGGGCTGAGAAGTTCTAGTATACTTCCCTTGTGTTGCTTGAATTTAATATGCTGTAAAAATACACTTACGATGTCAAACTCGCATTATATAATACACAATACATAAATAAATCGTCGGGGAATAATGCCGCACGCCCACTTTGGCAATAGAGCCAATGCTTGTACAAGAGACCGTTAGTGCCAATCAAGGAAGTAACCGTACCCAAGCTTGCATATGTATTCTATGTCACCCGAATTGCATCCACATATACATCTATAAGTAACCAGACTATAACCAAATCCTGTCAGACGCGGAGAATCTTTGGAGTTCTTTATCATCTTTATCTGAGGATTCTTGCCGGGTACGAGTAAGGAAGAGAATAAGGAAAGATGGCCCCGACAGATCCTCATAGTAATACCTAAAGGTTAAGAGCTGAGGCCTGTCAAATAGGGAAACAGCTGAGAGTCAGCTTAGAAAAAAAAAAAAAAAAAAAGTAACCAGACTATAATACCACATATTCACATACACGTAATGATGACGTACTTCAGTTGCTACACGTATGAGTCACTAGGTGACGTAAGGGCTTGAATTTCGAAACGCTGTGATTTCTTACATTCAGTGAAATAGTCAGTTTCGCTCTGTTCCGAGGTGCTACGTATGTACGGGCTCAGCATAGTTAATACCTTCTTGCACTCGCACACACATTTTTAATTTGTTTTCTAATTTCTAGCTCGAAACAAACAGGCTCAGCTTAGCCTTGTATGCCATTCTCACAATGTTCTGCATCATTACATTGAATTTTATTCGTTGCCTCATACGAACAACTGATCCTAAGTCCTACAAGGTACAATATTCAATACACACATACACAGATAACCAGTAATTCGCGCAGAGCTATTGTTTCGCAGGAGTACCGATATATGCCTAATGCGCTCTCTAACAATTTAAAACATCATGTGATCAATCAAGTTGTCCTAATCTCTCTGCCCACTAAGTTGAGTGTCACACTGAATGCACATAAACTACAGAGTTATTCAACCGAGTCATACGACTCTGTTAAATAATTGGAGTCATACGTTTGGCCATAACGGCCAACAGTTTAGAGCAAACAAGTTAGTTGTTAATCGGAGACAAACCCTACCTAGGCACGAGGTCTAATTAAAATTGAAAAATTCTTCCCAATTTCGAATAGGTGGCAATGTTTGGCTCGTACAGCTCTGGAAGGACAAGGTTGCCCCGATCTTTCAAATGTATCATCTAAGCTTTGGCATTGGAGCATTACTGTCACCCGTGATCACTGAACCATTCCTCAGCTACAAACAACTGTAAGTTCCTTCTCTTGTATCGCCGACAGAAAACATATGATTATTCTATATTCTATGAATATAAGACATCTCGCTTAGCTGTGCAATGATAAATGATCATCATCATTGGCAAACAAAATTCATAACTTTATCATTTGCAAGTGTTGCCCCCAGTATTGCATCTCATAGATCCGATATAGTCAGTATAGTCGATCGTTTCATCTTGATCCCCTGCATAGCGAATACAATTGACCGACCTTCACTGCGGCCCGAGTTTGCGTTAAGATGAAGTACATTTCACTGTCATATCTTTCAGAAATCCTCTCGACAATGGAACGGTCATCGAGCACTATTCAGATACACACATTCAGATTCCGTATGGATTGTTCGGAGGCGTATACTCGCTGACGGGTGTGTTCATGCTAGTGTTGTTTTTTATCGATCGCACCAATGTCGGCCAGGGATCATCCTCCAACACGAATGATGACGTTCCTAAAGAGAAGCGATCGTTCTTTGAATGGATTGTTGTCGGACATCTGCTCGTCTATATCCTGATCCTTGTCGGCACCGAGATGACCATTGCGCAGATGCTAAGCGTCTACCTAGTCAACAATAATCAGCTGAGTTTCGACAAACACTCGGCGTCGTTTGTGGTCGCCGATTATTGGGCATCTTTTACATCTGGCCGTATCGTTGCAATATTCCTCTCGTTTAAACTTCTCCCCTATACAATCATTGTATCGGTGCAAATTCTTTGCGTCATCGGAGCGCTCGTGCTTTTCTTCCTAGGCACCACGTACAATTGGGCTGTATGGCTGTCAATTGGCATCATGGGCTTTGGCCTGGCGCCGTGCTACGGCGCAGCTATGGCCTGGACCGTACGATACGTTCGTCTACGGTATGTACATATGACATTGGTTTTAATCGCATCGTGCATTGGCCAGAGTGCACCGCCGCTCACCGTCGGTCTATGGGTTAAGACGAATCCGACCATTTTTGTCTACGTTATCGCTATTTCCATGATCGTTCACACGATAAATGTCATTCTAATGCTACGCAGTACGAGAGGCCGTCCAACGATCTATTCTGAACAGAAGGACTGTGTGACCAGTGAGCGAATAGACAATCCGCTTGACCTTACCGATATTCCAGACATTTAGGAGTTGAGTCGAAATTATTTGCGCAGTTCACATCGACGAGGAAGAGGCCAATGATTTCAATTCTGGTGCGCCCAAAATCACCCTCAGCTGACAATAATTGTGTGGCCCCTATGCAATATGTATGTATGGATGTATATTTACTGCCGCTCTATTTCTTCTTCGGTCATATTTGACAAACCTGTCGGATAATATACACAAAAGCGAAGTTATTTCTGTCTAAGATTTAGGCCCGCACAGTTTAGTTGTCGCCTGAGTGAGTGGTATTGACAAAATAGAATTATGGATTCAATTGTTTCTTCTTATACGTCCAAGTTCAATCACTGCTATTTAAGTCAAGAAGCAGAATAAATTTCGCTAAAACTGTTACCGCATATATTATCATATACTCGACGTGGAAGCACGAAATTACTTTACATTTTTAAACGTGTACGAACATATAATTAATTCAGTGATTCATATCATATGCGATTTTAGAAAGAGTGATCAGCGCCCGGGACGAGCTGCGGGTAACCATAGATACAATGTGTAAAGATGAAATACCTCTACACTATGAAAATGTGAACAATAATTATTTTTACAGTAGTGATAAAAATGGATGCAATAACTGTAGACATAATATATAAGCATATTTCTTAGACCCAATAATATTATATAGATGTCATAATAATCTAATAACTAAGCGTCTTATGCCAATATGCAACAACATTCCGCCAGCAAATCCCTGTAGACGCTAGACAGAATGTAATGTACCACTGAACAACTCCAAAAATATCAACACAAATTTTCGATTATGACGTACAAAAAATTACTACTTTAGAATATATATATATATATACACGCCATACTCTTTACTGTGGATTTTGTGTTGAAAAAGTTTATTTCGGAACTACTATGTGACTACCTTAAATAATATGATATATATATATAGATGTAAATAATTAAGACTAATAAATTGAATCATTTACTCATTGAATGAGCCAACATATTTCATTTTCTTCATTTCTAAGCTGATATAACAAATTCACATTGTAAAAATGTATCACTCGACTTGTAAAACACCGGATTCCAGTCGAATCTCTGTAATATCATTGGTGACCGTGGGAGATAATTTTCTCATCGCCGCGCCTGCCGAGTCCCCAGCTGTGCAGCTATCGCTCAAATATCAACTTCTAGCGGTCACTTACCAACAGTCCAAGTATGCTTAAGTCCTGTTCCATAATTGTTTCCACAACGGCACCTTCGTCTAGTGACACGGTTAAAAATGCATAAGATGGCGGGACGCTGAGAACAGCGGGATTAAAGGATCACTAAATTAGTAGTCATATCTATAAGATAACAATATGTAATTTATCAAGAGCTTGTTTTTTTTTTCTTGCTTTGTTAAGATATAATGTTTAAATGAATTAGTCATAAATAATTGGCTGTGCGATTGGGCTTGCATCGAATCTGTCCTAACGCGATCAGCGACAAAACTACGCTCGTATTTCTAATCGATTTTCGGAGCTGGCGCAGTGTCTACGTGCGTCTAGGTTGTTGTGGGGTTGAACGATGTAGTTTCTACCCGCCTGTGAATATATGCCATCCGTTAGCGTGGTAGGGTCTCTGGCCAAGACAAAACCGGAGGCCGCAGGTTTGAGTCCTGGAACCTGCTGACCTATAAGAGAATGCTAGCATCGTAGCAGTTCACGTAGTCAATCTGCAGTTCATTTTATCGATCAAAATAAAACCTCTCTCTACCCATCTCACGTGGCTGGCATCCACAAGAAAGGAATCGACTCCGAGCGTGGGTTGATTCGCGCATCTTCTCAATTCATTTCATGCTTCGAGCAGTGGTGCTTCTTCTGCCCACGGCCCATTGGCATAAACGACGAGTGTCTGCGGTATGAGACCACAATAGTGGACTTCCTATGACTGGTAGGGGTGTTCAGACTGATGCCGACTGTATACGCGGCGATTCTTTGAGTGCTGAGTCTATAAAAGTGGCTGTGTGCGTCAAGATTCCGTTGAATAAGATAGGAACAAGACAGCAGGCAGCTTGTGGCTCCCGTTATTGACCTCTATTTGGCAGTAGTTATACCTGTCTATGTTCCGGAATGGAATGAACAGGGGTAGAATGTATCACTATTTAGTGTGATTGTGAACAACGCATCATCATAATTAACCAAAATGATCGCCACCGAGTCGTCGCCGGTGTCGGAGCCTGATGTGTAGGTGGTATGGCCGCTACCACCTGCTATCTCTAAAAGCTAATTAGGCGGAAGGAACAACAACAATCTGCTCGTCATTAGTTGCACTGTTCCTAAGAAGTGTCGTCTCAGCTGTGCGCGATTCAACAAATAAGCTTAAGGTTTGCTACGAGCGATGAAACCATGTATGCTTTGCGCTATTGGGGCGGCTGATAGAGTAAATCTACTAACATAGGAACAATGCTGAAAACAGCACCGTGGGCGTGAAATGTTGGCTGAGCGTCATTCCCGGAAATTTTTCTAATTCGTATCGTATTTTCCACCAAATGGATGAAATGACCGATCTCTTTCATCGTTTGATGGACGTAGAAAATTATGTGATAGAGCTCAAGTGTACGCCAATGTAATCGACAACCTCAGCTTTTGTGGATGGCATGACAACACTGTCGCGTAAGGTGAACTGATCACGAAGTGTTAACAAGAATGGTTCTAATTGCGTTCAGGCAAGATCGTCAACACTCATTATAGGACGAAGATACAAAGGATCGTCGTTTCTACTTTGTGGGTGGAAAAAGATGAAAGATAAACATAAATGTTGACAGTGAAAGTGGACTGGTAATGTAAGCTGTTTTGTCCATATACGATACCGTGCGTGCGGGGACAAGCTTATATCCGTAGTAGAGAATTGTGCTGATCCGATTTCTACATTCTTTGTTATTTGGTCCATTCTCGGAGTAAACTACAAAGCCCCGAATGGTCTTCTTGTCAGTACTATCTAAAGGATGCGTTGCCCTTCATACGCTTGGGCCCTGTTACAAAATACCAGGTTATCATGAGTGGCTGACACAGATGCAACAACGAAATGACCAACAGTGGTAGAATCAAGTCCCCTCTAGGAGTGCATCTTAGAAAGACATCCAAGAAAAACGGTTGATTCCACTTCACAATGGACCTCACCATTCAAGGCTCAGCAGGGGTCTTGTAGTCCCGACGGAGCGAAGCAGCGACTCGTTCCAATATGTGCGTAGTCGTCGTCACCTACAACGATCACCCGGCACCTATAACGATAGAGGCCGCGGGGAAGGCTCGTAGGAATAGTGGTGGTAACTATCTTTCAGAATTAGTTGAATGAATTAGTTGATGAAACTGAATCGGACTTGCAGGAAGAGCTCTGGATCATATCGCGGAATTGTATTAGCTATTTTACCTTTATTATTGACACCATAGGCATGCGGTGGTATGAGCCTCATTGAACTGATTAAGATATGGGCAAGTGGCCAAGTCCAAATTATCAGCCTTTAATACGTCTACGGTGGCGCTGAAATGGGAGCCTGCTCCGGCGGCCGTAACTGCAAAGCGCCAATTTGCTACAAAACAATGTCTTGAGAGCCTCATCCCGGGTATGAGGTTCTGGGGTTCCGTTGCCTACGTACAAGTCACATGAAAGTGAACGTGCCCCGCTGAAAGAGAATTGGTGGTTTTTATTGAAGGGTTCAGTATCTGAGGATTGCCGATCATGCCTCGGTTTGCCTTTGGTCTCGAGTTCGTTGGTGACTGTTAATGCTACATCGTCTTATTTCAAGTTGTGCTCGATCCACTCTAGTCAGGCAAATCCAGCGTTCCATAGTCATGAGGAGAGCCATTCGCTTCAAAAGGGTGTACATCTTCGAACCTACATGCTCACCTAGGATTGACCTAGATGTGGCAGCATGTTATATCTTCTTTAGCTCCAAGAAAATATTAACGGGGTCGACGAATTAATTCACAATGGGAGTGTGCTCATGAGGTCTTCCTAATACCGGGCTCAAGCCATGTTGAAAACTCTGCGCACTTTCCGTCGATATTCACCAATTATCGCTTTGCCCAGCTAGCCCTAGTGCAGCTCTACAGGGATACTATGTAGAACACGGCAGGCACATGAAATTGTTGCAGGTTTCAGATAAATAATACTAATAATAATAATTATAAAATGAATTAGTTACTCATCGAGTAGACGAATTTTTTGTCGCTTACAGCATATCCTTCATTGACTCATGTCTTAACTAGTCTGTTCTGACAGAGCACATGCGGACAAACCCCGAAAATATGCAACTGTGTAATTATCGCTTGTAAAACCTTGACCGGCGTCAAACTGCCGATGAGGTCATAGGTAGAGTCAGGAGGTGGCAGTTTCGACTCAGCGAATAATGAGTCAATGGCCTGTGCCGTTGCAAAGGCGTCAGTTAGCACTCCCTCTCGCCGTTCGCCTCTATAGAAAGTGTTCGTCAGTTGGATCTGATGGTCTACGTCGAATGAAGACATTCTTATTTGAGAGAAGCTGTCAGGCAGGTACCTTTTGTGCAGTGATACGGCTAAGAGAAGGTGAACTAGAGAACATACAACCATTTACTATTCAGGTCAATTGAGGAGCGGGATCGATATTCAGTGGTGACAAAAGCAACGTATAATGTCTACGTGAAGAAAAAAAGTATCAGTTTGTCATTGTTTAAGTTATTCTTCTAAACATCCATAGACTGATCCACTGTTGGCATATTGATGCAACCTTGTTGTTTCACGAATGCCGAGCTGGGGGTCACTTGTCCCTGTTTCGTTAATGGCATACGTTGCTATTGTTTACTTTTACATTCATTTATAACGACTGCCCTGGATCATTATCTTTTGATCGACTATAGATAGACACAAAGTAAATCTATGAAAGTGGATTGCGTATAATAGTCCCTATACTCGCACCGAGTATACGAATAATTCGGCAGCGATTAACATACAGGATTAACTTGGGAGTGTGTGTGTGGGTGGGTGTACCTCTCCTCTCCTCCGTCTAACTCTCTCTCTCTCTCTCTAGATCTCTGTCAATGTATGTTATCTGCTACGATCTCAAGTGAGCCTGTGATATTGCCAACGGTTAACTCTGTCTCGTTCATAGTTCTGCTGGTGGTACTCTGCGCGGTGTCATCGAGCGCAAGGTTCGCTCATCCGCTTCATGTCACTGTCCCTCTCTCGGGAGAAAGAGAGAGAGAGTAGGAGCGAAACCAGTCTGTAGCATACGCAGTGAATTCGAAATGCGACTGCTTTTGGCGTCAGAGTAAATCTGCCATCTGCTTCGTTGATTGTACCCTATTTTCTACACAAGCCTATTGATGATCAGAACAAGCACGAACAGTGATATAAACGATACGGATATCACGGTTGAACCTGACCACACTGACGGACATTCTACAATGGCACGGGAAGGCAGAGCCAATGCAGAGGCGCGTCCCTTCCGCTGTGCAAAAGATTCGGCTCTGCGATGGTTTCACACTGGGAATGTATTCCTCGCTCTGTTCGGCATGGTAAGGAAATAATGGACGTTTAGATTAGCAAATATTTATGGTGTGTTTTTAATCAAATACAACAATTAGTGTCGTAATGATTAGCAAACTGTACCAACAGTAGACTCTACATATGAACAACATGCAATGGACAGAATTGCACTTTCGTGGGAATGAAAAAGATGTAAGGTATTGCACTAGAACGATTGAACGGTTTACTCTAATTAGTTTCTATTTTCCGAGTATAATTAGCTGCGCACAACTGTTCCGCTTGATGACATGTGCTTTCCAATATGAGCAACCTCTAAATGTCTGTCGAATGCTGCTTTGAACTATAGCTTGCTGGTTACAGAAGTTCGTTGTGATCTAGGTTGCTCAAAGTGTTTGGGTACTTTTGCAGCCTATGGAAGCTTTGTTTCATCGCTTTGAATTTGCTGATTTCTGCTAATTTATTTAAAATGTTATAGATAATTTATAACCATACACCTTTGGCAAAAGAGACCAGCTCTGTAGTAGTAGACGAGCATAGCTGTTGGCATCTCTTTTTGTTTAAAAAATGCGTCTAAAGAACATCAACATGCCGTAGATTTCAAACAAAAAAAAGTATATATATATATATATGCATATATAACTTCGACGGCAGAAAGTGCAGCAGAGCAAGATGATCTAACTCACAATTTTAACTATCTGATGAAAAGGCCTGCCAAAGCATTTGTTAGTGACAACAATAATTCCTGCTGTTTCAATTACTAAAGGCACATACATAATTATTGATGTCGATATGGGGAACATGCCAACATTTTAACTCTTCTTTGTTTGTCGGTTCTTGTTGATCCTATATAGGGGTCGATTACAGCAATAACAGGCACAACCACAATGGATCTCAGTTTCATTTTCAACGAGCATCTGTCAGCTGTCATGAATCTGTTAACTACGCGAGGTGTCGGAATTCTCTTCGGTAAATCATCTTTGATCGTCTGATTCCTTCGTTGTAAAAGTAAAAGTGCCTCTTCCTAACATTGATGGTTAGCAAGCAGGTGATTACACACACTGTAGCCAATGCTGTAGCGTCACCCATGATCAGCGACGCCCAATCATTGAGAATTACATTACTTTCTACTGAATAGCTATGCTCCGATATGCCTTTCCTGTATATCGCGCTTTGTTAACAGATAATGACTAATTCTTGTATCGAATGGTGGATTCAGCCTATAAAAAATAAGGAATCATTCCATGCAGGCGATGAGCCTATTTCCAGTTAAGTATGAGCATCTCTAACAAATGTATATTATACTGTACTATTATTTTTGCCCCCGAATAATCGCGTCTCTAGGTTCTTTGGTGTGCGGAAATGCCATCTACCGTTGGGTGAATGCCCGCGCTGTGATGGTAGCACTTCTCGTAGCTGGAGGATTGGGGACGGCTCTTGTGCCATCGGTTCCGGCACTTTGGTTATCCCATATCGGCATGTTAATGACCGGCATCAGCATTGGCGCTACTGAAGTTGGTGTGTACTTTGAATGCGTAGATTCATGAATTCGACGACATTACAATAAGCTCCGTCTTAAGCTTCAGTTATTCAAATTCTGTTGCTATTATATATCATGTAACCTAGCGTGTCTCTTGCTGCTGAAATGCCAATTCGCACCAACATAATGCAGATTGGGGTTTCAGCACCTTTTTGATCCACAGCTGCTCAATTCACAATACAGCGTCATGATATTGACGCTACATCATGTTTAAGCAAAATAGTAATTTTGTATTGTTGCGTAAGCTGAACAAACTTCAACGTTGAGACGAACATCTTAGATCTTATTATTATCATCATTATTATAGTTGTATTGAGATTACATTTTCGTATGCATACAACTCGAATGAAAACGAGGCTAAAAAACGAGCAGTTGTTAGGCCCCAATAAATGGTGTGCACCCCGATATTACTCTACTAGTACTGTCATGGCATAATTAATGTTGTTCATTGAATAAAGAGTTACATTTTTAGGTGCCAATGTGTGGCTGGTCCAGCTGTGGGGAGAACACGTCAGCCCGGTGATGCAGACTTATCATTTGAGTTTCGGTTTGGGAGCTCTATTTTCGCCAATCGTGACCAGACCATTTCTAAGTCCGGCTGCAAAAAAGTACGTCCCTCTGACTAATGATTGATAGATATTAAATCTAGATGTGCCCATCATGTTTTGTTAACAAAGCTGCGCTCTTGAATGGTCATTTTCAAAACAAGGCCATCTGCGAGAGTATGAGCGATGACTTTAGCTGGAACTGCTACAGCAATCGTCAATCAGATTCTCTCTATAGTCGGTCTGTGAATGACAGACGAAGTCCTCAAACCAACAACCTTGCAGCCGCAACTGATGAACCGTCTGTTTTGTCATTATCCTCAGCTATATCTATGCATAACGTATGAATATACACCGCACACCTGAAATCGTTAATTAAGGTCCCTTTTTTTGTGTTTCAGCACCAGTGAACATTTGAACTACTCGGTTGACTCCTTCCCGTTCAATGTGTCCAACATAAACATTTCTGCTGAGGATATCGTTCAAGGTGATGATACAACCGTGTCGGAGATCTGGCTGCCCTACGCCATATTTGGTATAGCATACAGTGCGATGGGCCTATTAATGCTTGTGGGTCTCCTCTGCGACTGGACTGACCTTCGACAGATTCGAAGTGAGGACATTGAGCTGTCAGTGACCCAATCGACCCGTCGCTTTGATTGGACTGTTGTTTCCCTGTTGGCGGTTTACGTTCTGATCGATATCACTGTCGAGTCGTGTATGTCGCAGACACTAAGCCTATACGTTGTGCACAATCCGTATGTGGACATGTCTCCCTCAACGGCGTCATATTTGATCGCCCTCTTCTGGGGCATGTATACGAGCGGGCGTATAGTGGCCATCGTCGCGTCGTTCCGGATTAAGCCAAGTGTAATACTGGTCGTGTCGCAATCCATTGCAGCCGTTGGCTGTGCTGTGATGTTTCTTCTCGTTGTTGATCCATCACGGAGCAGCTGGGCTGTATGGGGTGGTACCGCAACCCTTGCCGCTGGCCTAGCGCCATTGTACGGGACCTCATGCACATTGGCCGTTCAGTACATTCGCCTGAGACACGCACATATGTCTCTCGTTCTTGTGGCGTCATGCCTCGGCGCGATGGCTCCTGTATACATAGTGGCCCCGTGGGTTCAGAAATCTACTGTGCAATTTCCTGCAGTGCTTGTCGGCCTGATTGCAACACAGGGCATTGTCTTGGCCGCAATGTTGTTAACCACCAAGGGCCACAAACCGATCTTCGACTCTGAGATGAGAGCAGCCCTAATTGAGAACATTGGCGGCTTAAATCGCAAGCGATAACCCAAAAATTCGACAGACAAATTCAAACAACGCAGCCAACCAAAAGCTGTGGAACATTTTTATTGTGGGAGTAATGTGATAGAAGGGAGTCGTCGAGATTTACACATCATCATCTCAAATCAATACCTCATCTGAATTAATGCACACAGACAGCAGCAGGAGTCCGCTTCTAAACTGCAAATTTTCTGATTGTTCGCTATTGAATCGTTGGTGCAGTGGAAACCCCGTTCGAGAATTTGAGAGAGCCTCGACACAATTGCTCGTCCAAAAAATGTTGATAGCACAGGCGTTGTTATTCAGCTTTACGTTTTTTTTTTTATCTGGGCCGCCAATTGCGCTAATGGGCTATAGTCATGTAAATAAATGCCAAAATCAAACCTGTGTACGTTTATTGTCGATATTGAAAATCGAACATTTTGCACAAGCATTTGAACTGTACTCATGTATGATAGCAGCATCATTTCGTAGTTTTGTAATTAATGAAGCCATCATTTCTTTTGTTCCCAAGTTTGCAGTGAGGGCGCTCAAACGGCTATTTTCACTATTTATTATACTATTTACGTTAAATTTTTTTCATTTTAAAGTGATCTTTATTTCGAGGTTGGGTGACGGCTTACTGACTACCTTAGTATATCAGTTTTAGAAGATGTCCCTGTTGTAAACTAAAATTAACACATGAATTTCGAGCAAAACTAAATAAATAAACACTTGGAACTATAAACAACGGCCAGGGCGAATACAGAAGTATCAATAAATATATCTTGATTTATATCGGCGTCGACGGGCGCAAAATCCTAAAGTGTTTTCGTAGTTCTGCTGTTCATATTCTAGAATGATTTAGCCCACTCTATTCGAGTTTGCCTAAATTCAGTATTAGTAGCAACGCTTTTATAAATTGAAGACTATCTAAAAACATTTCTAAGTGTAAGGCGACGGAGATATTTAATCTGCAACAATCAAAGGTAACATTAAATACTATCTTTATCTGCTACTGCACATAGACACCTGCTTCTAAATCTTAGCCCTTGCACAGTATGCATACTAAATAATACTAATTAACTACTTGTTAATAAGGTATGGAAATACATCCTCATACTGTCATCTTCATCTTGAACATTAAACTAGCTTCCTTTATAGTACAGAGAATTCAGGTAGCATGGAAAGTTGGCTAGTTTGAAGACCCTATGGTATCGGACAGAGTGAAACCGGTCTTCCCAAATAGACTACCGGGCAACCGGTGTATCGGTACTGTTATTCACTGAAGATCTGCAACAAATATTTTATACAAAAAAAAACTGAGGTATCCATCAACGAGGAGGGGTCCAGAATGGCCTAGGTTCACCAGCAGTTTATACAACTGAAGCCTCTGACGATCACTGGGTGGCAGGAGGCCTGTCAAGAAAATAGACAAGTAATCAATCACTAGGTAGGCGATACATGGCCATTCGACCACAAAGTTTACACGACTGAAATGGACCACGATCTCGGCCCCCGAAGTATTTGGAAACACTGTGGAGAAATCTGCACAAGGCATCATGATGGCGGGCGTGAGAAAGTACAATAGAATGGCTGATCAAGATTGGCCCCCCCATACGTAGGCAATCGTCGTTTTTAAGCGTTTTCACTATTGAAGTTTTTGTTCTCAAAGATATACAACACAGTGTGATAAGTAAATAATTAAAGCCTGGCCTTCAAGTACAATTTTCCCCGTCGGTATGCCTTTGCGCTTGATTCGACAGAATGTTATTGGAAATTAGAATACGTATGCTGACTTCGCAACTATTCTTCTAATCTATATATGTATTATTGACTACACGATTTGTCAGCCAGAGTATATCTAATAAAACAATGAACGGCTCGCGAATTTTCAGTGTCATCAAAAATATTCACGGGCAAGAAACAGCTACGCATTCACTTAGTAAACCCTAATATAATCACAGCCCGCTTAATCGCATTAGTTGGCGTACGTCATGAAACTCATTAATCTGGCTCCGGCAAATGTCAATCCCTTATTCCAAGCACAGCGCAGAGGACACGCGTTCTCCCCCCCCAATTTGTGTCTCGATGGCCATTAGCCTGTGAGTGTTTGTCGATGTTGAACAATATGTCAAATTGTTCTATTAATTCCAGTTTTGTCTAGCAAAAAGTCACTGCGTTCAAAAGGAGAAAATCAAGAACATACAGTGACAACTGAGACATATGAACCTGCGAGAAGTCATCTGAAGAACCAGCTCATACATATATATATATATATATATATATATATATAGCATATATATATATATGTATAAAAATCAGTTACAATGGGCCGATACTCTATGATGGAGAATGAGAGTGGACATTTTGTCAATGGTGTCATTTCCTCAATTAGCGAGGAAAAATGCGGAAAGCCACGGAGTATGACATTTGGACCAAGTTTGGAAATCACCGAAACTCCTTCTGTGTCGCCTGGCGTTCGATGGTTTCATACGGCCAATATCATTGCAACCATCTTCGGAATGGTAAGCGAAATCGTATGGCGTCACTATCTCAATGCATCCTGTATTTTTACAGAGATTCCAATTATCGAATTGCAGTGTACGTGTAATTGGCGCAGCCCAGCAATTTGGAACCAGCTAGATTCAGAGAAGCGGGGAGACGTCATTGAATAGCGATAGAACTTGGCCAGTGACATATTCACAGGTCTATTCCAAGTAATATATGGGCAAAAACTCGTGGTATATTTGTCCACCTTAGCAGGTGATTAAGTTCAAGGTACAAGTTGTGATTAAGTGTAACAGGGGTTCGACACATTTCATTGTGGCACCAGTAGCAGCCTCACCCCAGCACTTGATAGTTTCTGCAGTCATAGAATATTATTCATAGAGAAAATACAATACATTAGATACTTTGTATTGGTCATCCATTGCAGTACAGCAAATATTCACTATTTAACTATGCGAGGCCACGAGTAGAATGTGAATACACCAGATTTGAATGGAACTCAGACTAATAGATCTGAATTGCAATGGCTCCGACCAAGCCAGCAGCAGCATACGAAATTTCCCATCAAATACTAAATGAAGAAATTCAGAACAGATACCCTTTTTCTTCGCCGGAATTATGGTCAGGTATCAATTATCCGATCTGTAGACATGCGTTATATAGAGGATCAGCTCGATTCAATGAGACGAGTGGAATCAAAACAAAAATGAAGAAAGCAATTAGTCGCGGTGAAGATGAATGCTTGTCATAACCACATATATTTATGTCGCCAACAATCACTTCAGGACCCGCACACAGTTAAAATAATATCTCTATTGTAAAATTCATACAGATACATTTACACAATAATTAATTAATTATTTCGTATGTAACATAATCTCACGCGAAGCCTCCATCTGCATATATACATATATATATATGCTTTGGTTTTTCGACCAGAACAAATACGTGTACATTGCACTATACCTCTCGTTTTCCGTTAAGATAGGGAAATTTTTTAAAGAGATGCGTAATGTTCTCCAGTAGGACAAGTGCATCAGTGTCTTGATCGCGTCCAAACACGTAGTGTGCGTCAGAAAGATCCTGTAAACCCGATGGGGTGAGAGCGATCCCGCCAGTCAGGTCTACCTCAATCACCTCGTATACGAGTCCATTAATTGCATCCATTGTGTACAGCGTTCTCGGGCGACCTGGTGGTGGTGGAGGTGGTTTCTCGTCGTATTCAGGGAAATCTTTTGGAATAGCGTCCGCGACACCACCAATTTGTCGAGCTTTATCTAGAGGCTCATTATTTGGTGATCCGCTATCAGGCACTCCGTTTGATCCGGAGGGTTCCTCAATCATTCTTACGTTAGGTGCGGATAAAGAGGTGGCACTTGGCCGTCGGCCAGACACTGCAACCTGATCTGCCAGCATCTCCGATTGACGCCGTGCGTCAACCATGAGAGCGAGTTCCTCTGCCCAGATGCGGTTACCACAAAACTGTAAAGGCTCCTTCGTTCGGGTGAGTCGGCTGCCAGCTGGGTACTCCTCGCGAAGTGTTTCGATTAACCTCCTCTGGCGTTCCTGTTTAATCGCCAGCAACAAATCGCGAAGTCGAAGAATCTCGACTTCGATGCCGCGCTCTCTGACAACCAGCTCGGTCTCGGGCAAAGTGCCGAGCTCTTCGGCTGAAAATCTTCTTGAATCAATAGCTTCCACGGCAGTGTTGCTTTGCTCGCCGAACGAAGGCGCTCGACTTTCAAACTCTGAAGGCGTCTGAGTCGCTGACTGCTGAAGAAGCTCAGCCAGGGTCCTTGGGGGATATTGTGTCTCAACAGAGTCAAATACTGATGCTGGCTCGGTCGGAGCTCGATTCCGTGCTGGCGAAGCGAAACTTTCGATCTGATCGTCGACGGGTGATCTAGCTAGCAGCTCATAACCGGACGATGCTGAATCCCAGGGTGATAATTCTAGCGGGGATCGACACGGCGATGCGGAAATTTCACCCTCCTCGGGGAGTTCCGTGTCCTTTATGACAGTACACATCGAAGAAAGCTAGCGATTCTATCTTCGTTAGTCGATAAGTTACCAGCTCTTCACGGAGGTACCCTGTCACTCACGAACTTCTATGAGTTGGCATCAACCAAAAATAAGAGCATAATCTTGTCATATCTTGGCGAAATATTCACCACCCTTGTTGACAGATGATGCATGTAGCTTTCTTCCACGTACCATAACAAAACATCATTCGCTGACTCAATATCAAACACATGTCGTGTTTTTACCGATACATGGGAGTTACACTGACATCAGAACACTGACATCAGAACACTAATAATAATAATAATAACAATAATAGTATCATAATCAGCATCCGTCCAGCACCTGAAGCTCGTTGGTCGATCACTGCTAATTCGAGGTCATGTCGAGTTAAACCCGAAACGGTTGGAGGTGGCGCGCGTGGTGCCACTCAGCCCGCCCGCCAAACAACAAACAATACTCAATGCATCGGGTTGGAGAGAAGGGGGAGGATTGAGAGGAACTGATAGCGAACTTCGAACGATCTTAGCTTAGCTCCGCTGCGTTTGTAGGCGATGACGTTACATAGCGGCAATAACATTGCCATCGTTGTTGTTCGCTGTAACTTATGCAAAGGGCGAGAGAGGGCTCTTGGAGAAATCTCCGAAACGCCTCACTTTCTTTCGTCTTCAGGCGGCCTTCGTTCTGAAATCCTCTTTTGGACTTCAGTGTTCCTCTCTCTCTCTCTCTCTCTCTCTCTCACTCCGTCTCTCCGTCTCTATTTTTATCTTTGTACACGTCCCAAATGGCGTAATAGCTGAAGTAGTTGCGATGCATTTGACGATTGTCCCAGTAAGTCTCTCTAATAACACGTCATTCCATACAGGGTTCGCCAGAGCGGACGGACCTGCTGGTTGTTGCCTGGGCGTCGCAGCACACAAAACGACCGTGTACTCAATGTGAAGTGCATGTGTGTTAGCTCGTTGCAAATGCGAGAGACTTCTGAGGATGAGAGTACATTCATCTTTGTTTTGTTTCCTATCATCAGACGATGAATTGCAGAAGGAAAGTTAGCGGTTGGCGCGCGCAAACTCCGACCACGATCGATCATGGATAGATCATCAGGGAATTACTTGTTGCTGTTGTTGTTGTTTGCTGCGTTCGATTTGCTGGCCATCGGAGTGTATTTCAATGGGCGGGCGATTTGACAACGGACAACTCGAATAGCCTACGGCGCAAAGTAGAAAGCCGGGAAATGATCCCAAAGATTTGAACAACAGAGTGACTTCCGTTGACAAGCTCACGAACGGTTCATATTTGATAGTAATAAAACCCTAATGTCTCTGGTGGTGTCCGTGCGTTTGAAAAAAATGTCCTCCTCTCAAAAAAAAAGCTATACAACGGGCTCAGTTGGGTACCGAGTGGCTAAAGTTGAGAGAGCTATATATAGGAACTTGAAAAACCAGAGGGAATACTTGTTCTGGTATATTGGCGTTTCGAGGTAGCTGCTAAAGCTTAGAAAAGCAGATACGAGACTTGAGTGCTGTGTACATTTGGGGTTAAATAAGTTATTCTATAAGATTTGTCTGCGAAACTATTTGACGAAACGCAACAGTGATACAAAATAACGAATTAAACCGCAAAAACGGTTAACTAAAAGTTTCAAAATGGCAGCATACATAACTACGCAATACATGATTATCACATTATAACACAACTCACCGTTGATGTGGACGCTTTTGCAGAGTCCTATCTACGAATCAGTACATCGTGGTTACGGCCGAAGTTAGTTTCTGAAGAGCAATACTAATTTCAATTATATATATATATATATATATATATATATATATGAGATCGAAACACAGATTACGCAATTTGCTTAACTGAATTCGAATATAAGTTAATATGCACAATTTGATTGAAATGGCTAGACCGCATCTGACAACAATACCTCATTTATGTCTGCAGGGTTTGGTCACCGCAGTGACTGGAACAACGTTCGATGATCTACACATTATCTTCGGGGATAGTGTTGAGGACATTACCCGGGTCCTCATCTCGAAAAGTGTCGGCTCATTCGTCGGTAAATAATCCAGAATGTCCAAAAATATTATGTGTTGTTGTTGTTGTTGGCCGAGGCTTTTGTATGTAAATTTGTACTAGCTACTTTCAGTTTCAAGTTTGTAAAACCACTTTGTTCACGACATGATGTTTGTTCCGCATATTCATCGCTTATATCCGTTAAAAATAAGCCACTGCCAAAGAACACTATTGATTACAATAAGGTGATGACGAGATCATTGAACTTCTGTCCACGCCTGTTCTTATAGATATGCTCGACGATCTCGAAGTAACCACACCCGTCTGTATTCTGAATGCTGAGCCCTGAATTTACTCAGATGCTGAGAGTACTCACCATACCGAGATAGTGTACAGTTTGTTTAGCAAAATCGCAGACGTGTGTCAAAATTGAATGTCCTCACTCAGTGATCATATTTTAGATCATATATTTCAGACGAGTGTCAGATCGCGAGTTGTTTTGCCTTTGTTATACTTCTGTGCGTATCCCTGCAATTCTCGACCGGATCAGCGAGAAATTAAATGAGACATTATATAAACACAACTAATTAGAGTACAAACACATGCGTATCATACACATAGCAGATTTTTACACAAGGCGACTATTCTTAACGTATATTGAACTGATACCTACTGTCTTCTATTTTGTTACAGCTGTCATCATATGTGGCGGCTTAGTATTCTATCACGTAAATGCTCGAAAGGTGATGTTCTTGATCTCGGTAGCCGGGGGCATCGGCACAGCTGTGGTGCCTCTCACACCAAAGCTTTGGATGGTTCATGCGGAGATGTTCACCACTGGGGCTGCCACGGCATCGTTTGAGTGTGGTGAGTATACTCTAAGTTGAGGAGTCATTAGGATAGGAAACGCAGAATACAATATTGAATTATACGTTAATTTCAATCTGACTGGTGACATTAAATAATGTAGATGAAATACTATGATGTTTCTGATATGTGGGCTATTTTTTTTTGCTTAGACCTAGAGGTCCTTAGGTCACGTAGGCGATGTATGGACTTGTTTCTGAATTGTGTGTCATTTCGAATTGCCTTGCACATTCCGTCGTTGGAGTGCTCATCCCCTCCGTCCACACCACTTACGAGATACGCTCACAAGCCATAGCTCCTCATGGATGAAAGCCCTACCGACATCATCGCGGCAAAACTTCTCAAAACCTCAAAATCATTTAGCAATCTCAGCTCGACTTCCATGGAAAAAGATGTAGTGATACAGATGGCATAACTAAAATCTATTTTTTATTCAAACATAAAATAATTAGGAATTGTCTCTAGGGATTATTTAGGGGGGATTAGGTGAGGACCGGGGCCGAAACCGACATTGTCCCGATGAAGGCGATGGCATTGCCTCTCTGCACAACGAGGGACAGGCGTTGCAGAATGAAAGATCCTGCGCGCTTGTCCCCGGTGGCGCTGACCAGCCTATGGTAGACCACTTCGAGGAAGTTCGCAGTGAGAGGGCCGTGTCCGCCTAAGGTTTCAAAAGCAAGGGGGAGAAAAGCTGGGCTGCCTGGGGTGCGGCGTACTGCGGTAGCTTCGCCTGCTCCGCACGCGCTACCGCGTAACCGGGGGTGGTTGCATCAGTGGTGGATGACATAGAAAAGCAAGTAGATTCGAAGTAAAGTGCAGCTTCACCCCGACGGCTCCCCGCATTTACTATTCAAACAAATGTGTGATGTCTAAATTGAAGCGATTCGCTGCCAACTACGCTACGGTCGTGTGAATTGTGCGAAGAACATTATCAATTTATATGGTTTGTGCTTCAGAAAGGGTCGCTCTATTTGTCTCCAAGTTCTAACCATAGTCAACAAATGGGCTTTCTTCTCATCCTCGCAAAATCCTTTGCTAATCTACTACGGCTTTCCGGGGCTTGGAACCTTGTGAATCACAAATTATTGGTTCAGAAGCTGTACAACTTGGGTGTTGACTAGGGCACGGTCAGGTGACTTGGTGCGTATCTGACAAACAGATATTTTCGAGTTTGCTTGATGACACCCTAAGTTATCCTGCGACGTACCCCTTAGGAGCCCCTCAAGGGTCATGCCTTGCACTGATGGTCTTTAGGAATTTTGTTCTATGTAGATCTGGCCTCTGTGGTCGCCGAGGTTGTCTCGTATAAGTTTTATGCAGACCATCTAAAAATATATTCGTCGATGATTGGACCACGAGTTAATAAGATACAATTAGCTGGTTCTGTAATGTAGGAGGTGGTGCCGCCTAATGACATGATAAACACGGTATCAAAATGCGCAGCCTTTGCTTTGGGCGGTTCTGTCACAACGAGTACGTTAGACACAGAATAAATACATCCACTGCCGGCGGTCCCCGGGATTTACGACTTTATATGGATCCGAACCTTCTATGAGCACTCAATCAAGTGGTGGATTATTAAAGTACTTATATAGAGGCATGCTCTTATTTTATATGACTGTGTGTCTTAAAATATTCAATAAGTAGAGAACCAGTTGGAGATAGGGCTAGCATTGTGCAGTCTACAAATAGTCTTTGCACTTAAAAGTCCGTTGTTTTGTAATCAGGAACCCCGAGTTTTATCACAGATTTTATTTGAGCCTTGCATTTCCCAAATAATCTTGTAATTCAATTAACCTTCCTAAAATCTCGGATTTACATCTTACTTCGAATATGAAAGCCCATAAACGACTCAGGGGTTTTAACTCAGCGTGCAACGTTTGAATATCGCACGAATAATCGAAGGAATAGAACGCCGACGCATTTTCTCAGAACTGCCTGCATTAAGCGGATAAATAATTCTTTTTTTTTGTCGTTATTTAAATACTTGCGTTTACATTTCTTACGAGAGATTAGTGACTAATACTTACATACTTCAAGTGGTATCATATCTTTCGCTTGCTTAGATAGCGACGTCTTGATAACAAGTGATACTGGAAGTCAATGTGATCGAAATCCCCATTTGTCCGCTTCCATTCTGAGAAGGATTATGCCGTTCGATAAGTAATCGATATCAACTCCAAACTGTTCCAATTTCAACTAGAAGAGAGGAATACTCTTGAAAATCGTATGCGATTCATTCTCTCATCTACTCCGCGTCTGTGGGTTTGTTTATATCTTTGCTTTCCGTCGCCATCCGAATTTTACGGCGTTCGAAATAAGGGGACCAAAAACGTACATATCCGACATTGTCTTCTTCACTATTTTCGAAATGCCTTAGGAAAAGTGGATATGAAAGAAAAATGGATGCCAGATAAAAATAACGAAGATAACATTGGCACGCGAATCACCATCTAAACTTATTACGTAAGATGAGAAGTAGATTTTCTACGATAATCCCCAACGCAAATCATAGTGGTTAGATCCAGGATTCACAGCCATAAGGTGGTACTGCTCATTTTATCTGATCAGAAGGGGAACTACTCTATTAGGAACTGGTCAAACCTGGTGACACGGTAAACGTAGAGCGTAACACAAATCAACCAAGCCAACTAAATCGAGATAACGGACATTAAACGGCCGTGGAGGGGCAAAGAACGGGGAAAAGAAAAAATGTATAACCCCCTTTTGTTAATAAAGGTGTTTTTGAATTGAAATTGAATTGAATTGAAAAGTGCTAATTGGAACGTTGCCTATAGTAATATCCTACTATCAACATAGCAGGGAAGGATAAACAATCGCCTCTCACGATAACATGAGACCGAATGATCCTTCGTTTTATTCTAAACATCAATCTCAATGCGGAGACACATACTCCCACTGATTACTTAAACCACGGTATCAATGAGTACAACACCACACCTATCATATTGAATTGAGCAGAAACATATCGATTACTTCTCGAACGACCTAATACATTCGATTACTCTAGATGTCATTCGGTGGGAAATTGTTAGCAAACCAATCGCCAGTCCTACCATTGCCATCTGCATCTGCATGAATTTGTGAATCTTAATTCGATGAACAGAAGTGGTCGACTTTCATCAAAGTCGTTCTTTCCTATAATTCACCAACTGAACAATCACCTCTCTTCCCGGATGGAGTTTGCCTATGAATGATTTGGAAAATGGCACCACACAAGCAGACAGAGTCACTTACATGTTAACTCTTTACACTGATCGTATCATTAGGTGCTACTGTATGGCTAGTTTATCTATGGGGCAAAAACATCGGTCCAGTTCTGCAAGTCTACAATCTTGTGTATGGCATTGGCTCTCTCATCACACCGCTGATCACAGCGCCCTTCATCGTACACAAGTGAGTCCACATATTTCTTTATAGATTTCGATAACAAAGGTAAGGAAACGGTTTCTTGGTTTATTAGAGTAGCTGCAATTTTACAATGCTTAAGCTCTCGGATATGTCACAAAGGAACTACACTTCATTCGCTGACATTTAGTTAATTTCGGTAAGCGCTCCTAGATTTTCCGCAAGCTTCAGCTATAATTTGCTGTAAATAAAAGCCTACAAACCGACAGGTTTCATCAAGGTATTCTCATAGGATCACAGCAGGACTGACGTGAAATGACATCCCCTCAGCCGAAGACAAACAGCGCATCGGCCCAGGGAACAATCTATTTAGTCGTTTGATTTATAATATCATACCTTGTACAATGCAACCCGGTCGGCGGAAAACCTAGGAGCGCACACCGAAACTAACAAAATTCCAGCGAATAAATTACACAGCCTGTTGTTTTAACAACAGGTCGTGTAATATCGGCGTTATAGATTTATTACCCATGTTTAAGGAAAAAATGAAGTAGAAAAGACCATTCAATCTGCGATGCAACGTCAAGGTCATAGCTAGGCTTGCATGT
Organism: Stratiolaelaps scimitus; assembly: GCA_019614645.1. NCBI lineage: Eukaryota > Metazoa > Arthropoda > Arachnida > Mesostigmata > Laelapidae > Stratiolaelaps > Stratiolaelaps scimitus. The sequence continues at coordinate 1,932,925 of JABWDB010000044.1, read as the reverse complement.
CTATTGAAGTTTCAACGATAGCTTCACAAAGGGCCTATTGCTATTATTACAATTTATGAGCTTAGAAATGTATCTAGTTATTATATGATAGGTGTAACCAACATTGATTTCATTGGGTGTTGCAGTTCTACGTCGAACAACGAGCATGTAGCAAATGCCACACCATCAACAAGGGTTTGGATCCCGTACCTGCTGTGCGGTGGTACATACACCATCATCATACTGTTCATGCTTGTAGGATTTTGCCTGGATCGGACAAACCTCCGTAGCGTCATGAACAAGGAGGCGAAAGCTCGCGTGACAAAGGAACCCATCAATCGCCGGTTCGAATGGCCTCTCATCGGATTAACTGTCGGTTATATTTTATTTGCCGTCTGTGTTGAGGCGACTGTGGGCCAAATGATATTTCTCTACGCGAAAAGGAA